>QVAJ01000131.1:855490-882655 GCA_003546035.1 Mixornis gularis
GTCCTCTCCCTCCTCAGCCCTTTAGTTCTCTCCCTCCATTCCCTCCCTCGGTTCCCTCCTCCGTTCTTGCCCCCTCCTCAGCCCTTTAGTTCTAACTGGTCAGTAATTCGTTGCTGCCCAGTTTGGTGGTCAGTAGCTGCTGGAGTTTGTGCTCACCACAGACTTTCCTCTCAGAAGGGGTTTGCATTCTTGTCTCCTGGGTTCAAGGTGCTTCTAGGAGAACCAAGAGGAGTGCCAGTCACTCCTCTTGGTTCTCCTAGGACAGACTGATGTGCAGCTGATGTTCTCCAGACCTTCTCTCAGCTGTGCCAATAGTCAAAATAGCCAGCCTGAGCCTTGGTTTTAGAAGGCTTTTCTTTTGTRAGGTTTCTCCCATATGCAGCAGCTGTGGGGTTTTAAGGCAACATCAGTCCTAAAGCCGTGCATTGTTTATACAGGTGCTGTTTGTAAATAAATCAAGCACCCCATAACGTGTTGCTGGGAAGGAAATGAAGCTCCCTTATTTAATGTGTGGGGTGAGCTCAGTGGTCCCAGTGTGTCTGGGCAGGGGGAGGGGGTTCCTCTCTCCTCCTGCCKCATTTGCTTGGAGGAGAACCACAGGATTGTTAAACTTGGAGAAGCCACAGGGTTGTTAAGCTTGGAAAAGCCCTTCAGGCTCCACGTTCACCCCTGAGCCGTGTCCCCAAGTGCCACATCCACACTTTGGAACCATCYCTGATGGTGCTTTCACCACTGCCCTGGGCTCCTTCTTCCAGGGCTTGACCACTGTTCCAATGCAGACATTTTCACTAAAATCTCTCTAAACCTCCCCAGTTTGAGGCCCTTTCCTCTGAGTGGGGTCCCCTCAGGACAGATTGTCCTTATGGGAGCTCACCACCATCAGCAGAAACAAAAAGGGAAGATGCTCAAACAAAAAATTTCCCTTTCCTGAACTTCCAGTGGAAAATCCTCTGGCACAGTGCTCAAAAACCTACACAAAACCACAGCTGGTTGCACATGGTTTCTTGACCACTTGTATTAACTCTATAATTAATAATTCCAAATTTATAATACTCCACTTTTCAGAGCTCATTTTTTTGATTGGAGAAAATGTACACCTAAAATTAATGTTATGTGTTAGGAATTTAAGTCTTGTCAATGTTAATATTGGTGTKCAGTGGTTTCTGGTATTTCCCTCCCTGCCAGCCTGTTTTTCTCTGCTGAGGGAGATGCAGTAGATAATAAATCAAATTTAAAGGCCAAAATATAAACCCAAATGTTTTTAGCTCTGGMAGAGGCTCACCAGTGATAAGTGATCAAACAGGAAGCAAGAATATTTTGTGGGAGGTGGTGGGATTGTCCTTCTCAAAGTCACTCTGCACATACTGAGAAGAAACCCCTAGAATTTATATTAAAAATTAATATCTGCTTTGCATATATATTGGTTTTATTTGGAGGAAAAACACCATCCCCACTCAGCCTGTCTTGGCCACCCGTTCTCCTCAGTGCTGCACATCACTTGTCATTGTTTCCACTCAAATAATGAGCTTTGCTTTTTCTGGGTTTTGGGACAAAATTGTCTTTTTTTTTTGTTTTCCTCAGACATTTTAAAATAGTACCTAATGAGCATATGGGATAAACCAACAAAAGCCAGGAAATTCTGGTGTCAGTGTCCTGACTCCCTCGTTTGGATAAATTATTTACCAGCCTTTAGCTTTTCTTGGGTTTTGACAAACCAATGAAAAATTGTGCTGGGGGGAAAAGAGCCCTGTGTATTTGCATGCTAAGTTTTCTTTTCTTTTTTTTTTTTTGTTCTTTTTTTGTTTCCCTCTTCAGCTATGATAGCAGTGGAACTTCCAAAGATGAAATTAAGGAGAGATTTGCACAAACAATGGAATTTGTAGAGGAATATTTAAGAGATGTGGTGTGTCAGAGGTTCCCTTTCTCTGATAAAGAGAAAAATAAGCTCACTTTTGAGGTAGTTATCCAGTTCTGATTTTATCCTATTCGGGGGGATTTTTTTTGTGGAATGTTGGTTATTTTTTCAGCACCAGGTAGTTTGGCAAGTAATTAGTGAGTGTAATTAGTGAGTGCTGAGCCTCAATTGGCTCCTTTCTCCTCGTGCAAGTAACCCCACTGAAGTTTGTAAGTTTGCAAGGATGGCTCTTGAAATACAATGAATGAATGTGAGTTTATGTCTGAGGTTTGCAGCAGCCTTGTTTACCCTCTGTGCTCTCAGTGTTATTGCAAAGCCAGGCTTTGCTGGAATAAATATCTCAAAAATCAAACACTGTCTGCACACACRGAGAGTTTCCAGAGCTTATAGTGGTGTTCACAGAGAGAAAAAGTGTCCTGTGACTTACTGACCTGTTAAAACAGTCTGTGCAGATAAAATGCAGCAAATCCATGCAATAAATAGCCATTGATTTAAGAAAAGCTGTGATATTCTGTAAAAAATACAGCTGATGTAATATACTTCTAGTAACGGGGCTACATTAAATATTTGCCCTCTATGTGATATTTTTATGTGGATCTTTGTGGGGTGGACTTGTGGGGAAACTTAACTTGGAAGTTGCAAAGCTCAGCTTTATGGGTGTGATATCCTTTTTGTAAGACAATGATAAAAATTATCTGTTCCYTCCCTCTAGTCTTGCCCTGTTTTATAATGAGACAAGTACAGTCTGATTTTGTAGCTACAGAATATCAGTTGCAGATACAAACATTAACTGCAAGCACTGCAAGTAGAAAATTTTCTGTTGTGGTGTAGAACTAGACAGTCTTGCAGAATTCCCAGATATTATGGTAAAATGTGACCCTCAGGCAGGTTCTTGATCTTGTCACTGTGTTAAGACAACTTGACTGTGATAGCAAAATGTTTAGTATTAATCAGGCTTTTTATTGTTATTTTGGTAGGTTGTTAACTTAGCCAGAAATCTGATATATTTTGGTTTCTACAACTTCTGTGACCTCCTCAGACTAACCAAAATCCTCCTTGCTATATTAGACTGTGTGCACATCACTACCATCTTCCCTATTACCAAGATGGCAAAAGGCGAGGAAAGTAAAGGTAAGGCTGGCAAGTGTAGGACAGAAAGTTCTTGGGTGGCTCTAGTTCAGCTCAAAATGTCCCTGTGGGGTGGAATGATGAAGTCACACAACATCCTGAGCTGGAAAGGACCCACAGGATCATCCAGTGCAGCTCCTGGCCCTGCACAGTCACCCCAAATCCCACCCTGGGCATCCTTSRAGTGGTGTCCAAGCTCTCCTGGAGCTCTGGCAGCCTCAGGMATGTTCCCATTCCCTGGGGAGCCTGGGCAGTGCCAGCACCCTCTGGGGGAAGAACCTTTCCCTAAAATCCAACCTAAACTCCCCTGGCCCAGCTCCAGCCTCTCCCTGGGTGCTGTCYCTGTCCCAGAGCAGAGCTGGGAGCTGTGTCTGGGGAGAAGCTGCAGCCCCCAGTGAGGTCTGAGCTCTGCCCCATCTGCASAGACCGAGTGATCTCAGCTGCTCCTCATATCCCTTCTCCACTAGTCCCTTCCCCATCTTTGTAGCCTCCTTTGGGTGCTCTCTGACATCTCTAGATCTTACTTTAGATCTTAGATTTTGGCCCCCAAAACTGCCTCSAGGACTGGAGGTGAGGCTGCCCYRGTGCAGAACAGARCTGGGACWGTGCCCTCCCTCCATGGCCAGTGATGCTGTGCCTGGAAATYTCCTTTCTGTCCATGGCTTGGCTGTAAAGCTGAGTAGTGCCTGTGATGGCAGAGGGCAGGGGACTTCTCCAAGTACTGCAGTGYTGCTGTTGGCTCCCCGTGTCTCCAGGATGTGGATGTTTAATGTTGAGACAATTTCTCTTTGTAGGATGTGGCCGGTGCTTGCCCCGTTAGTGCAGTCCCATTGCACCCCGCTAACCCTGCTGTTTCCTCTCTGAAGGGAGCAATGTGATGAGGTCCATCCACGGCGTGGGGGAGCTGATGACCCAGGTGGTGCTCAGGGGTGGGGGGTTCCTGCCCATGACTCCCCTGGCAGCTGCCCCCGAGGGGAATGTCAAGCAGAGCGAGCCGGAGAAGGAGGACATCCTGGTCATGGACACCAAGCTCAAGATCATCGAGATACTCCAGGTACCACCACACTGATGCAGCTTCTCGTGCTGTCCCCCAGCATTAATTGTGTCCTGCTGCCTCTTAATTAGTTTCTGACTCAAGCTGGGAAAGTATTGCAAGGGTGACCTTGTCAGGCACAGGGCTCTCAGCTTGTTTATGGCAATATTGTGCATTATTGAAAGAATTTATTAGAGAAGAGTTTGCAGTAGACATTTGTGAGTATCTGACTTGAGGCAGGGCTGTCGTTTTCCACCCTGTTGTCTTCCCAATTTCTCTGAGTCTGCAGGGCCATCTGAAGTGCCCTGAGGAATGGGGAGATCTCAAGGCTCCTCTTGGCAGAGCCATCAGCCTGTCATGTATTTTCAGCATGCACAGCCAGCCTCTCTCTCTCTCTGGTTCTCTCACTTGCTCTCCTCAAAGTCTTTGGGAYACAGACGTTTTTTCCTCCTTATGGACTCAGCATTATTACACTGAAATGCATCTTCCCTCTCGGAGTGTAGGAGTCCTTTTTGTGCTCAGTAACTTCATCAGCGARGTCCTGGGGTCAGGATGCTGCCAGAGCCTGGTGGGCGAGGGCAGGAGAGCAGCAGGAGAGCCATGGTGTTCCTTCCCCGTGCCCCGTGGGAGGCTGCACCCTTCCCTCAGCAGCAGATGCAGCACAGGGGAGGCTCCATTCCTTCCTTGCACCATTGCTAATTTTAGCTCAAGCCAGAGCTTCTCTCACGGCCTGGCATGTGCAGGGGGATATTTCAGTGTGCCAGTATTCCCTGTCACCAAGGGCTATTTAAATGGCAATTAAGCATTTTCCCCAAAAGCTGCAAGAGCTCCGAGTGTTCTTGGCTTTGTAGCTCCTTCCTGGAGAGGAAGACCATGAAGAAGGTGGTCTCTGCTAGGCTGGAGGTTTCTCTGGCACCAGCTGGTCCAGCCCAGCTGAAGTGGTGATTGAATGGCACAGCCTGGCTCCTGGCAGCTCGTGTCCTGCTCCTGTGTCCCAGCACCCYGGGAGAACAGCAGCACGTGTTCAGCATGGAGATGGAAATGCTGCTTTCCTTTCCTGGGGGACGGGCTGAGGATGCCAGCATCACASAGGAATGAGGCACCAAAACTCTGCCAAAACGTTTTACTCATCAGTATTTATTATGTGTGTGTATCGTGCTCGTTGAAATCCCTGGAAAATATTACTGAATTCTGGGGATTTGTGAGGCAACATTCGCAGATCTTAGAAAWACGGAATCCCAGAATGGTTTGGGTTCAAAAGGACCTTGAGCTCATCCAGTTCCACTCCCTGCCATGGGCAGGGACACCTTCCACTGTCCCAGGCTGCTCCAAACCCTGTCCAACCTGGCCTTGGACTCTTCCAGGGATCCAGGAGCAGCCACAGCTGCTCTGGGCACCCTGTGCCAGGGCCTGGGTAACTTTTCCAGGTCAAAKCCACATCTCTGCTCAGTTCATGTTGCACATTGGTGGCTCTGCTTTGTGTGAATTGTAGATGTGGTGGAAACACACAAATTATTTCAACGTTTTTCCTACTTCTGTACCATCAGTTTATTCTGAACGTGCGGTTGGACTACAGGATCTCCTGCCTGCTTTGTATATTTAAACATGAGTTTGATGAAAGCAATGCCCAGATGTCCGAATCCCCCACTGGGAGCAGTAGTCAAGAAATGCCAGCTAATGTACCAGGTGGGTTATTTGGTGAGGAATGAGGTTGTGTGGCTTAGGGAAGACTCTGGAATCTTCAAGGGGCTCATGGGGTGATTGTTTCAGGTCACCACTTGCCGTTTGAAATGTTTTTAAGCTGGAAAAAACATCTTTGCTGCCACTCTGACCTCATGTATTTGTCTTGTTTATTTTTTCAGGAACCCTGGATTTTGAACACATTGAAGAACAAGCTGAGGGGATCTTTGGTGGAAGGAAAGTATCTCTTCTTCACAGGTGCTAATCGAGGGGGAGTCCCCAGGCTGGAGGGCTCCCAAGGAGTGGGGACTGGGAAAACAGCTGCCACAGCTACCCAGGCTTCATTTTCCTAAAATGACTTTGATGCAGCTCAGAGTAGGGTCCATTTGGATCAAAAACCAGATAAGGAGCAGGGGTTCTTCAGCCAGAAGGATCATCAGGGGAGGGCTCTGTGCYGTGGGTGGAAGCCAAGGTGCAGGACTAGTGCATCTCAACTCGATGCTGCAATAAAATCTCAGTACTATTTCCCCCCTTATTTAAAAGTAAGAAAAAACAAAAAAGTGGTTTTCTGCCACTGCTAAGAGGACTTAGAAGCTGCTGGGAGCCTCAGTCTAATGTGCTGGTTAACTCCTGCTGTGTTTCCAGTGAGGAGAACACCCCTCTGGACTTGGATGATCACGGGGGCAGGACTTTCCTCCGGGTCCTGCTGCATTTAACCATGCACGATTACCCTCCCCTGGTGTCTGGTGCCCTGCAGCTGCTCTTCAGGCACTTCAGCCAGAGACAAGAAGTCCTTCAGGCTTTCAAGCAGGTACGTGTGTGTTTGGAGAGAGTTATTCCTCATCTTGAATGTGTTTATAGTAACTGACCCCAGCCCTTTCTGTGCAACTGATGGCTTTGCCTCCCTCTAAGGTTCAACTGCTCGTTACCAGCCAAGATGTTGACAACTACAAGCAGATCAAACAAGATCTGGACCAGCTGAGGTCGATAGTGGAGAAATCTGAGCTCTGGGTGTACAAAGGCCAAGGTCCTGATGAGGCCATGGACAGTGTGCCAGGTGAAAACGAGCACAAGAAGAAAGAGGTAATTAGGTTGTGTTTGTGTGAATTTGGGTGGGTATTTGGAGGGCGTAGCTGCTTTCAGGACTGTGACAAGGCCCATCTTCCCAGCACACTGCCTAGGTGAGGTTCTCTCTACTGCTTTCAGGTTGAGGCAGGAGTGAGAGGAGAACTTGAGGCAGGTGGTGCCCAGTAGCAGCCTGAGGCGGCACCTTTGGGGTCTAACAGGGCTGGTTTGGGTTTGCTCGGGCTCCCCAGCTGTGTCTTTTCAGCCCTGACCGATGGCAAGGGATTTGTGCAGTCAAAAGTACCTCAAGTAAGGTAAGGGCAGAGCTGTGAACTGCTCAGATGGTGCATTTTGAGTCATGGCACTTGATTAAATGACAGCAGAGAACTGTGCTTTATCTCTACCTGATAACACAGGGTTTTCCCAACGTGCACATCTGGCTTAGAACTCTTTGAGCATCTTTTGCTTCTGTATAATTTGCAATCAAATAGGAAAGACTGGACGAGGGGATTCAAGAAGCAGTCCCTGGTTTAGGAACATTTATTGCTGGAAGTAAATGCAAGTAATCCACTTGTTGCTTTTCTTGTACACGTTGCTGTGAGGAATCTCTTGGTATTTGTGCAGTGACAGCTTAATAGCGATAGAGAGGGAGAGAAAGGAAGGGGTTTTCTTTGAGGGGAGACTTGATTAGAGACAGAATGTGACAGGCAAAGGACAGGAAGTTGCTGCCTCTGAAATCATCCCACCCTCACCTTATTTTGTATCCTAGAGGTCAATGTGACTTGACAGGATAATTGTATGTGCTTTTCTGAGGCTGTCAGAGAGCTGGAGGATGACAGTCCTTCCCAGGAGGAGAGCGGGCGCTATCCTAGAACGGTAATTTTAGCCTTCATGTAGACAGTAGTATAAGCTACTAATAAATTGTCTGATTTTATCCTCAGGAAGGTCACAGCAAGTCCCAAAAGCCTGAAAGTACTAGCAGCTACAACTACCGGGTAGTAAAAGAGGTAAAACTTTGCTTCTTGATAGTTCACTGGAAGTGTAAATAAGTAACAGAGCTCTGGAGAGCTGCAGTCAGAGGGAGGCACCCAGGAAAGTCTGAGTCACTCTCCCATTGTGGAAACTATTTGCTGAGTAATAACAAATCCCAACTTGAATGAGAAGCCAGGATAGAATAAGCACGACGTGTGTATTCTTTCCTTAAGAATGGATTAGTGAGAAACGTGACGTTTGCTGCTGTTTCAATGGTAACACAATATTTCTATTGTTAAGGACTACCAAGGCAGTAAGCAAGGGGAGAAGCCATTTAATTTGCCCTGTCCTGAGTACCTTGCACTCCAAGCCACTGTGCTGTTGAAATTTAATGCAGAAAATACCAGATCAAGAACGTGCTGTGGTGCTGGTGTGGTGTGAGCTAAAGGTGTGTCTGGTGGCTCTGCTGTGGAGCTTGGTGTTGGGTTCAYTTGCCATGGCTGAGTTCTGCAGGAGCATAGGATCTCAGAATTGTAGAGTGTCCTGAGGTGGAAGGGACCCACAAGGATCATCCGAGTCCAGCAGCCCTAGTCAGATGCCACGGATGGAGCCTGGGCCACGAGGGGCTGCCTGGAGCCGCCCTGCTCCGTGCAGATGAGTTGGTCCCTGGTGCTGCTCTCTGGGACCTGGCGTTCTCTGGAAGAAAAGCCAGAGTCGGGGCTCTAAGGCCAGTGTCTCCTGCAGATCCTGCTGCGGCTCAGCAAGCTCTGCGTGCAGGAAGGGGCCTCGGTGAGGAAGAGCAGGAAGCAGCAGCAGCGACTCCTGAGGAACATGGGAGCTCACGCCGTGGTGCTGGAGCTGCTGCAGATCCCTTACGAGAAGGTGGGGCTTTGTGTCACGTTGGCAGGCTTTTCAGACCTCCTCTGAACCTTCCTGAACCTCCTCCCTGTAGACTGGATGCACAGAGGCTGGTTTATGCAGCCTCACAGTCTATAAAATACCCACACTCAGAAACAACGAGCTCAGACAAACTGTTTATTTGAAGCCTTTGGATATACAGCTGTGTACTGTTGCCTGAAGAAATATTCAAGCATCATACTWCAGAATTAAGGCTCAACTCTGAGCTTTCCATGTGAGACAGATGCTGCCTTGAGGCTCGGCTGTGTTGATGGAAGCAGGACCCTCACTGAGGGAGCTGTTCCCATCCTGGGAACAAAGAGGGAGGGGAGGGTGCCTGGTCCCCCAGGGGTTTTATGAGCAGTAGATACAGACCCTCCCCAAGCTGTGCAGTCCTGAACTCCCCTTTAGAGGTGAATAAATGGCTCTCCAGGTGAGGTCTGCTGCTCCTAATCAGCCATTTCAGTGCTGACACTTGCCAGCTGAGCAGGTTGGAGCCCACTGGGGCTGGGTTGTCCCTGTGAACCTACAGAGCACCCCAAGGTCGTCACCTTAGCTGCTCATTAATCACAGGTGGCAGGTATTTATCAGTACAGAGGTGAGGCACTTCTTCACATTTTGCTGGTCACTCTGCTGTCCTCTGTTCCAAACTCATCAGGTTTCTGAGAACCAGTAATTCTACGCAGTAGCTTTGATTAATGTTAATTCTTGTGGTTTCTTGCGTCATATTTTGCTAAAAATCGGCAGCAAAAACACCCCTCAACACCTTCTCATCACCTTTCTGTCCCCTACATGTGAATGTGCATCGGACAGGCAGTGTGGAAGGGGTTTCACCTTTGGAAATAAATGAAATTCCATAAAAATAAAAACAGACAGTAATTTTCCAAAGAGCGGCATCTGCCCTCGGCGGGTTGGGAATCCACGCTGACGTCAGAGGAAGGGCACAGGTTCCTCAGYAGTGCTTGGAAGGCTGTGAGGAGTGTGGAGGTTCCAGTAAAGATAAATTGGGCTGAGCTGCTGCAACAGCAACTTTCCATCCCTGCTTTGAGCTCCCCTGTCCGTGGCTGCGGGAACACGCTGCAGTGGAACGTGGCAGCTTTCCTGGGCAGCCCCGGGGTGATGATGTGTGGTTTGGCCAAGGGGCTGGGATGTTCAGAAGAGTAGAAGTGACTAAAGCACGTTGCTGGCAGGGCCTGGCTGTGGAATAGGCACTTTCAGAGAATGAACTACTGTAATTTCTATTATGGGCTTTATTTTTGACGCTCTTTGGAAGCGTGGAACTGGCCCGGCTCATCCCAAATGTCTGTGAACTGGGTGGAGGTTTGTTTTCCTTCGGGGTGTGAGGGACGTGACAGTTCCCTTGCTGGAGCTGTGGCTCATCTTGTGCTCACCTCAAGGTGAACCTTTGGATTGCTTTTAACCCCCTCTTCTTTGTCATGCAATGCCAGGCTGAAGACACGAGGATGCAGGAGATAATGAAGCTCGCACACGAGTTCCTGCAGAACTTCTGTGCTGGGAACCAACAGAACCAGGCCTTGCTGCACAAGCACATAAACCTGTTCCTTAACCCAGGGGTAAGAATAACCTCAGGCCATGATTTATTTTTTTGTTCTAGCAAGAGAAGGGACTGGATTGTCCTTGGTGATACCTCTGGGACTGTTCTGTTGCAAGATTGGTTGAAGAGGTCACATTTTGTTTTCATTCTAAAGCCTCAAAAGTTGGCAGGATGTTTGTTTAGGGCAGTTTCAGTGTAGAAAGTTCAAGAGGCTGAAGTGGAGTGAAAAATAGGCTGAGATAGGAGCAGTGGTGTTGAAAGCTGAGGTCCTCAGCAAAGCTCCCCTCAGCCCTTCGCCTGCAGGAGTGTTGGCTTTACCCTAACCTCGGTGGGGATGTGGTGGGTTGTTGATTTTCTGATTTTTTGCTCCCTTTCATCCCCTCCCTCAGATCCTGGAAGCGGTGACAATGCAGCACATTTTCATGAACAACTTCCAGCTCTGCAGCGAGATCAACGAGCGCGTGGTTCAGCACTTCGTCCACTGCATCGAGACGCACGGCAGGAACGTTCAGTACATCAAGTTCCTGCAGACCATCGTCAAGGCAGAGGGGAAATTCATTAAGAAATGCCAAGATATGGTAATGGCTGAGGTGAGAGCTGCAGAGATTTGCAGGGTCTGAACAGAAGTTTGCACATAGCAGTTGGTGAACATGACAAATTGATCCTCTCGCTTCGGGGACTGCCAAGAAGCTGACAGCTCTCACCATGCAAAAAGAGCATTGCAGCTCTCAGGAAGCTCAGGCTTTTTTGTGACCARAAGCTCTCTGAGCTCTTGACTCACAAGTGTAACAAGGGGTTGTGTTCATGGCAGGAGTTACTTCCCAGGCCTGTACACAGCAGTGTGTAGGTGGGGTTATGAAAGCAAGAGTGCCTTTGTCTAGTAAAAGTGGCTTGAAGAGAAGTAGTTTCATTTCAGGATCATTAAAGCAGAAGGAGAATTTCACCATGATAACATTTTGATGGGAATTTTTTAATGAAATCATTGAAGCACCATAGAATCACCTTCCACTATCCCAGGTTGTTCCAAGCCCCATCCAGTCTGGCCTTGGGCACTTCCAGAGATGGGGCAGCCACAGTTGCTCTGGGCACCCTCTGCCAGGGCCTCACCACCCATATTATTCCTGCCATCTAAACCTACTCAATCTGAAGCCCTCCCCCTTTGTCCTGTCTCTACAAACAGTCTGAGCAAGATGTACTTATTCAGCTGTTCAGGTGCTGAAGGGGARGAAGATGAGGGTTGGCTTTAGGTGTGTGGGTGACTGGAAACTGGGCAGWCAGGACAAAAGGGAGAGGTAAGAGAAGGATGGGTGAATGCCTTTTASTGGAATATTGGGTGGGATCTGTTTGGCAGATCTGCACAGCTGATGGGATATTTTGGCCTCCTCGGCAGGGGGAGCCCCAGGATCAGATTTGTCATTATCTGGCTTTTGAGCATCAGTCCTGATAGATGGGTTGAAAATCTTTCATATTTCAGCWCAAAACCAGCTCCATGAGCTTCTCAACACATTGTCCAGTGTGAGATGCTCAGCAAGGAGCTTCCCTGGGATCAGCAGCTGCCCTGGGGGTTTTCTTCTGCATTTTATCCTGCTGTTTTTCCCAAACCCTGTGGGAGGACAGCCCTGGATCCCTCCAGCTGTGTGCTCAGCAGTGCCCAGCCTGGACCAGGGCTCAGTTTGCTCCATCTCCTTCCCTTTCTGGAGTTCCAGGAGGTCTGAGCTGCTCCAAAATTGTGGCCAGCCAGGTGTCAAATGTGAAGCTGATGGAAATCTTCAGTGTGCGACTTAACATGCCACTCCCTGGCCTGGGAAAATGGCAGGTGTTTGTTGGGAAGGGTGGAAGGAGKGGGCCCTGCAGTCCTCCCATCCCCTGTGCCCTGGGCAGCTCTCCACCAGCACAGGGCTGTCCACAGCTGTGTTAGAAAGTCACCCGGGGTGACAGACATGAAATGGAAAGTCACAAACTTCCTGGCACAGCTTCTGGCTAWGCAGGCCCCTGGAGTGGCTGTGAACTTCTTCAGCAGTTCAGAAGTGGTCAGTAAATGGGGAATGTCCTCCTGGGGCCCTGYGTCCCTGAGGAGCAGCAGTGGGGACGTGCAGTGAGGGGGATGCTGTGGGGGGATGCCAGGCTTTGCTCTGCTGATGGAATGTTCTCCTTGCCCTGTAGCTGGTGAATGCAGGGGARGATGTGCTGGTGTTCTACAACGACAGAGCCTCCTTCCAGACCCTGGTGCAGATGATGAGGTCGGAGAGGGACCGGATGGATGAGAACAGCCCCCTGATGTACCACATCCACCTGGTAGAGCTGCTGGCTGTGTGCACAGAGGGCAAAAACGTCTACACAGAGATCAAATGCAACTCCCTCCTCCCTCTGGATGACATTGTCAGGGTGGTGACCCACGAGGATTGCATACCTGAGGTGAGGGCTTACAGGAGAACTGGGCTGTTTGTGTTTGAAATGTGCTGGATTKGGGTGAGAGAGGGCTGATGCTGCTGAGCCTGGCCTGGCCAGGGGGTTGGTGCAGGTGGGCAGTGAGCTGGGGAGCTGGAGTCCTTCCCTGCTGCTGCTGTGGGCACCCCCAGCCAACCTGGATAGTCCACTTAAATCCTTTTATACTTCCTCCTTAGCCTGAGAGTGGGAATGTGATGCTGTACTGGGTTATTTTATAGGGTTCTTGAGGCAGAGAGGTTTCTGGATGTGCTGCTAACCTTGAACAGATGGTTCTGCAGAACTGGAAATTATTATTATGCTGACGTTTTGTCTGCAGTAATCCTGGTGGTTTTTTATTGGATGGTGTCKTGCTATTCATGGCATTAAATTTCACCAGTGTTTAAGCAAAAGGGAGAAGTAGAATTCCAAATGATCTATGTAGCAGCTTTAATGTGACATTATATTCATTCATGCCACCATTCAGGTTTTTATTCTGTATGAATTATTTTCTCTGCTTCTAGGTCAAAATAGCMTACATCAACTTCTTGAATCACTGCTATGTGGACACAGAAGTAGAAATGAAAGAGATTTACACCAGTAATCACATGTGGAAGCTGTTTGAGAACTTCCTGGTTGACATCTGTCGGGTAATGTGTCTGCACCAAGGAACTGAGTTCAGAAAGCTTAAAACCCTCTYTAATCCAGAGCAGTAAGGATAAGAGATCCCAGTGCATCAAGGCAATAAGTACCCTGAATACTCTGTTCCTGCAAATATGTGCCTCCTTTTCCTTATGCCTGTGGATTTCATTAGTCATATTCCATGGAACACATTCATATTTTCCTTTTTAAAAGAAAAAAACCAAGCCCAAACCCAGTGAAGCTCCACACCCTGCTCCTTTGTCCAGTGCCTTTTCTGTCCTGCCACCTGGCCTGCTTATTCTGGCCAGGATCACTGAGCTCCTTCCTGAGCAGCGCTCAGCGTTTTTTGGCAGGTCAGGACAGATTGTTTTCCAGGCTCGGTGTTTATTTGGCCATATGGCTTTTTGCCTGGGATTCCAAGTATTTCCCCRTACGAAAGCATTACACCTCAGTCCTCCCCATCCTGCTCCTGCTTTCCTCCAAGGCACTGTGGTTTTTTCCCTCCCCCAGCCGTGCTCTGTGCCAGCACATCAAACCAGGAGCGGCACTGGCTGTGCTCCGGTGTGTGCTGGGAGTGCAGAGCCCCAGTGCCACCGGTGTCACTGCATTGCTGGGACCARCACCATGTGAAATGAGGAATTCCAGCCTCAGCTGCCTCGGTGAGCTGCTCCTGACTGACCCTGCTCTGCTTTGTGCTGCAGGCCTGCAACAACACCAGCGACAGGAAGCACGCGGACTCCGTCCTGGAGAAGTACGTGACCGAGATCGTCATGAGCATCGTCACCACCTTCTTCAGCTCCCCCTTCTCTGACCAGAGCACCACCCTGCAGGTGGGGAAATGCACAGACAAGCAGCAGGGAGAGCACTGCCAAGGCAGTTGTGTTCTCTCCACTTGGGTGCCATTTAGCAGTGCAAAAGAAACCCGGGAGYAGCGGTGGTGTAACTGGGGAGCAAATACCTCGCTGTTCTGGGTGACCAGACTGGTGGTCTTGCTGTAGAAATGGAAAAACATGTAGGTCACAGCACAAATGTTCTTCCAGAAGAGCTCAAGTGTCACGTTAATTCATCAGTGSATTCAGCTCTGGTCTACCACCAAGGTCTTTTGTAGAGAGTTGTTGTGTGTCATTGAATCCTGGAATGGTTTGTGTTGGAAGGGACCTTCAGGCCTGTCTCATCCAACCCCCTGCTGTAGGTGTAACAGAGGGAGCAAGGGTGACTGATCAAGGACAGCACATTTTACAGAAAGATTCTAATTTCCCTTTAAAAAAAGAAGGATTCAGAACAGAAATCCAGAAGCTCTCATGTGTCTCACTGAGTAGATTTTTGCCTCGTTCAAAAGTTGGGGAAAYGTGAAGGAGAAGATTGGAACACTTGTGAAGGGGAGAGGCAGAGATTTGTACAGCAGAGCAGCAGTGTCAGGAGTTTGCCCTAATATTTATATTTGCACAGAGATAACACTGCTCTTTATTCATAAATAACTTTCTGGAGGGTGTGGGTGGAGTGGTCAGGTGTCTGGCAGCTCTGGCAGGAGGCTGAGAGGGGCAGTTGTTGGAACTTGATGTAACCTGATAGTGCCAAAGGCAGATGTTTGCAGTGCAGCCTCCAGCTCTCAAAGCTCATCCAGTCCTACCCCTGCCACGTCTYTGACCTCACCTGAGTCTGAGCAGTGCAGCAGGTGATTTGCTCCTCAGGTGCCTTCAATTCTATCACCTTCTGTGCTCATCGAAGCTGTGAGAAATAGAGACTGTGGCCTTGTCCCCTTCCCTCTGTGCCACGTACCTGAGCTGCCCTGCTCTCAGCTGCCATCTCTGAGATGCAGCATTTGAATACACATCTTGCCATCCTATTTTAGCCATCTGTTAATGTTCTATCAGCAGTTTTTCTTTAGTTTCTCGATCTCCCCCTCTGTCTAGCAAGATGAAGTCACTTGGTTCACCTCTTTTCCCATCTCAGTTGATAGATCTGCCTTGTCCTAGATTCATCTTTCCTCTACATCTCTAAGTTAAAAGCAGTTCCTCTCCCTTTTCCTGCCTGTCAATACACTTGTCTGTGCCCAGGGATTCTCCCTCCTGAGGAGCACAGCCTGTTGGACTCTCTGCCTGGTGTCCATCCCTGCTCCAGGTGGGATTTCCTCCCCTTGAGGTGCTGCAGGTGGGCTGATCTCTGTAGATGAGGGATGTGGCCACTCTGCTCTGGGTTCACTCCCTCCCTGCCCTTCCTGCTGCACCTTCTCATCCCTTCCAGCCTTCTCTTGCCTCCTGCTCCTTCATGTCAGGGCTTGTTTGCCTGAAATTCTTCCTGCCCTGAGTCAGGCCCAGCCTTGCTGGTTCGGGGAACACCTTGTCCATCCATCATGTGGTTCAAATCATGTAAAATCAGGAGAACACGAATCTCTTGGCAAAGGACAGCTGCCCACAGCTTCTCTTGAACAAACATTGTTCAGCCTGTTTGCCTCCAAAGTTGTTGCTGCCCAAGGTTTCCTTTCCCAAGTGCAGTTGGAGACATGGAGTAAATTTCCWATTTGATTTATTGACCTTATTTAAGCAAATGAGACACCTTTAAGGCTTTTTAAGACCAAAAAGTCTTTGGATATGAATTGAAAGGAATACCTGGGTGGTTTAAATACAAACATGCAGGTATTTTCAGGGCCCTGGGTGAGTGCTGCTGTTTGCCATTGTTTTTGGTGTTTGGCTTATTTCCAGAAAGGATAATGGGTATTTTCCTCATAGCAATTTTTGGGGCTTAAATTTTGGTTCTCCTCTTGTACATTTTGTGATGGTGTTTGATTTAATTGTTCTAATAGATTTCATTAGCTCATAGATTTGGCTTTTTRCTCTAACTCCGCTTTTTTCTTGCAAACAGGCTTTACTGTTGGCCACAATAAATGAGGTATTTTTTCCCTGGTTCCTAAGTCCTGTGGTGTTTGCACTGTGGTGTAATTCCTGTAGCTGATAGAACCATTCCATAGCTAGTGGGCACAGGGACAAAGGGTATTCCCTCTCCGACTGAAGTATTTAAAATGCTTTTTCCTCTACAGGTAAAATACGTTGTTGTACTAACAAATGACTGTATAAAACCAAATGGAGTTTTGGTCAGTGTTGTTGGGCAGCTGCAGAGGTGAAAGAACAGAGCTCATGGGCTTGGGTGTGTTGGAGCAGCTCACCTGTCTGCAGTGGAAGATCCCCGTGTGAAATTCAGGGGTGAAAACCACACCTTGACTTTGGCTGATCTGCAGCAGCTGCAGTGTTTGCCACTAACCACTGCCTGTGTTCCAACTAACACACAGCTGGTTTCTCAGTGAATTGGATTCCAGCTAATAATGCTCGGAATGATGAGTTTCCAACTCTGGAGCTGYGCTGTCACACAGCCAACTCCCATTTACCTGTGGCCTCTTGAGTCAGCTGCTGGTCAACACTAAAAGAGGAATCTGTGTGCCAGGGTTGCTGATAGCTCTGATAAAGCAGATGAAGGTGACTGCTCATTTCCTTTGCTTAGTCAGGCCTCAATTAGCAGGGCTTTCTGCTGCAGAAGCTCCTGTTTCACGTTTCCCTTGCAGCGTTGGTTCCCACCCTTCCCATGCAGTTGCTGATCCYGTGGTAGATACCCTGCCACCACGGGGACTTGCCCAACAAGTGCTGCAGACCAGTTAGAAGGGCCTGGCCTGGCCAGTGCCAGCTGGACTGGGGCTGGGATGAGCTCAGCCCTGCTCTGGGGGTGGGAGAGGGGTGTGACCRTGCTGTGCTTGCCTTGCAGACTCGGCAGCCCGTGTTCGTGCAGCTGCTGCAGGGGGTGTTCAGGGTGTACCACTGCACCTGGCTCATGCCCAGCCAGAAGGCCTCTGTGGAGAGCTGCATCCGGGTGCTCTCTGATGTAGGTAAGGACTGGGGGTGAGCAGAGTCCCTGCTGGGACCTGCCTATCCAGGCCTTGCTGCTGGCGTGCCGTCCTGCCACAGGGACGGTGCGGTTTGTGTCCTGCAGGTGCCACYTGGGGATAACTCACAGTCCAGGCTCATCGTGGTTGAGCAGTGGGTGTTGTCACTGTCACCTGAAGTGCTTTCTCTGTCTAACCTCCCTGCAGTCCTGCTGATCTGCAGCAGGGAGAAGTTTTTGTGGAATCTTGGAGGTTGGAAAAGCCTTCTAAGCCCACGCAGTCCAAGCTGTGCCCAATCCCTACCTAGTCCCCAGCCCAGAGCACTGAGTGCCACCTCCAGCCCTTCCTTGGACACCTCCAGGGATGGGCACTCCAGACCTCCCTGGGCAGTTCCAAAGCCTGGCCACCCTTTCSRYGAAGAAATTCCTCCTGATRTYCAACCTGACCCTGTGCCTCTCCTGCCCATARATTTGCTCCATTTTCAGTGTCCACAAGAGTAGCTTGTACTGGATATGGGGTCAGGTTCTGCTGCTGTGTGTCCACGTGTGCCAGCACGAGTTGTTGGGGGTGTGTGTTTAGGGACAGATTCCTACTCCCACACTTGAAACAACACTAACAGCTCTGAGGTGTGGAAGCCTCTAAACATAATCCTGCCCAGGCCTGACCCTGTGCATGGACTGAGAACTGCCCTGTTTAAAATGCACTCAAACACTCATGGAATGGTTAAGGTTGGAAAAGATCTCTTAAGGTTGTCAAGTCCAACTGCCAGCCCAGCACCACCACTGTRGTCACCAGTAAAACATGAACTCACGTGCCACATACAAATGTTTTCTGACCACCTCCCTGGGCAGCCCTATCTGATGCTTTACAACTCTTTCTGTGGGAAAAATAAAATAAATTCTAATGTCCTAATTTCCCAATGTCTAATGTAAACCTTCCCTGGTGCAGCTTGAGGCTTTTCCTCTCAGCCTGGGAAGAAGAGCTGGTAGAAGGAAGGAATTGCATAGACCTTTGTCATGTTTTTGCGTTGCTTCGTGGGCTCGAGGTCTCAGCTCCCAACGGTTTTGCCTGTTGCAGCCAAAAGCAGAGCCATTGCAATCCCCGTGGATTTGGACAGCCAGGTGAACAACCTGTTCCTGAAATCCCACAACATCGTGCAGAAGACGGCCATGAACTGGCGGATGACGGCGAGGAACGCCGCGCGCAGGGACTCGGTGCTGGCCGCCTCCAGGGACTACAGGAACATCATCGAGAGGTTACAGGTGACTGCACTGCTCCCCTTCCTCCTGCAGGGGCACAGCAAAGCTCTAGGACATGAAGGAAAGGCTCCAAGTGATGCTGTTGTACACCACAACGACACAGACTCAGACTTCAGAAGGTTGAAAATGACTTCTTTATTTTTGGGATGTGTCTCTCTTATATACTGTTCTACACAGACCAATTCGGTTGGTGGAACAAAGACAAACCTCTTTAATCATATTGGTCAGACTAGAGGGACATGAAGAAGTAGTGGAAAGAGTGTAAACGAAATTTATAGTTACAAAAACATGTCTCTTGTTGACAGAAAATTCTCTGAGAAAAGAATTTCAGAAAACCAAAACATCTCAGGCACAAACCAGGGCTACATGCAAATATTTCAGAAGGCAGAGAGCACAGAAAAAGAAGGCTTTTATTGTCRAATTCTTACTACCTTTTATAAGGTGTTCCTATACAGACTTAGCATGATTGGTGAATAGGAACGACACCTCTCTGATCCCATTGGTTAAACCAGAGAAACAGCAAAACAACACCTGGAGAAGGATTGTTTTGAGAAAAGAGAGTTGTTTGCCAAGATTGTTTTGAGAAGAAACTTCCCTGAGAAATTTTTCCTTGGGAAAAAGTCAGCAGCTGCCAGCAGGCTGAAATCTCTCAGACCCAGAAATATCAGGCCCACACACAGCAAAACTGAAATCTCACCTGACCAAACCCTGAGGTCTTTTATTCAGGCAGGACACACCTAATTGTCCTGTCCCTTATCCATCATTAGTAAAATGAATTTACCTATAAATCTGTGTGTTGTTAACGTTGGTTTAAAYCTGGCTGTGGTTGTTCCCTAGGACATCGTGTCCGCCCTGGAGGATCGCCTGCGCCCTCTGGTCCAGGCAGAGCTGTCAGTGCTGGTGGATGTGCTCCACAGGCCTGAGCTGCTCTTCCCAGAGAACACGGATGCCAGGAGGAAATGTGAAAGTGGAGGTTTCATTTGCAAGTAAGTTGTCCTCGAAGTCTGGCTTGTTTTGCTTTTTCCCAATCTTCCCGTGCCCTGTGGAATGGAACCCTCTTGCCCAGTTTGGTAAATACTTATTATCCTCTAAAATCCTACAAAAATCAGTGTTTTCTGATATGGTCAAGGCAATCTGTCCTTGGAGGAGGAAAAAAACYTGCTTGTGGGAATGGGGAAAGACTCTTTGATACCTTCTCCCAGCTGATGCTTAAAATGTCTGTTTGCTGCAGGATGTTAATGTCCTGAGCAGGTGTATAAATGAGTGAAATTTGGAGCTGATCCAGTTATTGATACCTGCCTTCACCCCAGGAGTGCTTGGGAGGAGCTGGGTGAATACATCAGGATCAGTTGTTGTCATGGGCATCACCACAGCTAGAGGGGAAGATTACAAAGTCATTTAGAGGGCAATTCAGAGCAGATCCAGCTTCTCCTGTCACCTCTTTGCCAGGGTGGGCACCATACAGAGGTTGTGGAAGCTGAGCACTGAGTTAGTCCCAAATGCTGGATGGGATGGATTTGGRGTTGCACCCTCCAGGGCTCTCAGTCTGTTTTTTAACCAAGTGGAATAAATCCCTTACTGTTAASTGGCTGTTCTGGAGCACCATCAGGTCCTGGAGCCCACTGATTCCTTGCTGCCTGCAGCCAGAGGGATTTTTTGGCTCTTTTCCTGCCCAGGGGCTGCGGGTTCCTCCACAGCTTGCYCTGGCAGCTGTCAGGTGCTGCTCTGGAGAGAAAGCTCCAGGCTGGTTGTGTAACAGTGTGATGATAAACCTCGTTTGCAGCATAAACCAGTTCAGATAAGCACATAGATCTTACCCCATTTTTAGAATATTTGCCCTAACCTGACTGATGGCTTCTTTCAGGTTAATTAAGCACACCAAACAGCTGCTGGAGGAGAATGAGGAGAAGCTGTGTATTAAGGTATTACAGACGCTCAGGGAAATGATGACCAAAGATAGAGGCTATGGAGAAAAGGTAAGGTACAGTCCATCATTCTGTTAAACACTGTCTTTGTTCAGTAAAGGAAAATAAAACTCCTCCTGTTTCAAGCTGTTTTGTATGTGTAAGCACTTCTAGGCTGGAGCAGGGACAAAACATTTTTAGCCAACTAATACCTTTCAAATCATATTTGAAGTTAAGCTTGTTTTGGTTGCTTTTCTTCTTGGCAAGTTTAAGTCTAATCCCTGCAGTTGCTGGCACTCCAAAACATCAGTTTTGTTACCTTTTTCTGAAGGCCATAACCTCTTYATCTTCTTCCTGGGTTTAGGTGATTCTTCAGGTCATGTAACCTTGCAACAAGAGGGTGTTTTGTAGTTAATTTGAATTTGTGTACCAGTGAGTAATCTTGTTGTGATTTATAGATGGAAACTCTCTGTACACCCACCCGTGTTTCTTCTTTCCCTTTCCTACATACGACTCTTGACTGGTTGAGAGGAGCATTTTTCTGTAGGTACAGACCTATTCTATATTTCCCTCAGGAGAGTGTGTATGCTCCCATCTGTTGGTGTTCCTAGAAGTGGTTACAGTCAGCTGGGGTTTGGAGATTCTCCTGGAATTCTGCTCAGCTGAGGTTCTTCCCCTGCCACCCAGTGGGTCCAGAGGAGCTCACCCTGCAGGGCAGGTGTTGGGGAGCAGCTGGGAGTGGGGCCTGGGGGAAGCTGTGGTGGGGCAGGGCTCTCTCTGCCCCTGTGCCCAGGAGCAGCTGATGTCTTAGTCCAGTTCTCCCCCACAGGTGGGTTTGGAGCTGTTGCCTCGTGTTCAATTCACAGCCAAAAAAAGGGCAAAAAACTTCTGAGATCAGTTTCCTGATAGCAGGAATTGTTTGTAGCAGCTGCCAGGGAGRGAGATGCTCCACAGGCACAGGGACCTGGGGCATCCTGGCCAGCTGGGAATGTCACCAGGAGGCAGGAGCAGRATGGAGGGCTCTGGGGAGGGAGCAGGGGCAGCCTGGCACACATGGGTGTGCATGTGTGGGCTGCTCCCAGCACACCCAGGGAGCACAGGCAGTGCCAGGGAGCAGGAGACTCCCAGGAAAATGCCCCAGGGGTAGGGATGGCCAGGGCTGTGCTCCCTGCCCTGCCAGGAAGGCTCTTCCCACCCTGCCAGGTGCCAGCACAGCTTTGTTCCTGCCTGGGGACTGTCTCTTTGGGCAGCAGCAGAGGTTTTGAGTAAATTCACTGGCTTGAGGGGATTCCCTGGGCAGCTGCAGGCAAGCAGCACATCCCTGTGGGATGAGGAGGGAGCAGGCTGGGTAGGGAAGGGCACAGCTGCAGGTGTCAGCTTGGAGCACTTTGTCCTTCTCTGCTCCAGTGGTCAAATCCTGTGCTGGGGCATCACCTTCTGTCCTTTCCTCAGGGTCCTTTCTCTGAGACATCCCAGCAGGAAGGGGCTGGCTGTGGCCTGCAGAAGTCACTCTGCTCCTGGGAAAGGAGTGGGATTGCTGAGCCTCTAATGAGTGCTGGTATTTCCTGATGTTCAGCACTGGGGGTGTAACAGATTCAGTGTAACCACAGACCACATTTTACACTTCTCTAGCAGATCCTGCCAGGAGCCACTGTCCAAGGTCACCTTAAGGAATAAAAGCAGTGTGTGATACRTGTTGTGTATACTGCACACCAGGGAAACCCAAATCAGAGCTTTGAGAGTTTTCCTTAAGTGTAACCTACCACTGAGAGATTTCCCAAAATGGAAATAAATTTTCAGGAGTTTCTTAGACTTTATTCAGCTAACTTGGATGAAGCAGTATTTCTAGAAGCTGCAGTTAACATCCCTTACACCATTCAGACCATGGAGAACCCCACAAGATGCTAAAAAMTCTTCCAAGTGTGGCAGAAGCATTAATTCCTGAAGCAGTAGCTCAGTTACATAAGGAGTCAGGATATGCCTGCCTGTGATTTCCCAGTCGGAAGAAGCAGCTGATTGCTCACAGATAGACTGTGAGTAGTAGTAGAACAGCTTTTACTGTCTGGCTGTGAGCAGTGCAGTGGGATTTATTCTCCCCTGTGACTCAGAGAACTGAATTTAGTCACCACCTAAAAGGCAGCACCTTTTGTTTTTAAAAGTCGTCCCGTAGCGTAACAAAAAAAAAGGAAGGAAAAACCCCTTTTATATTGTAAAAACCCCGTTGTAAATCCTGGAGTCCCGAGGTAAAGGTGAGTTCTGTACATTGAGGTGGCAGAACTCACCCTTGTGAGCAGCTCATTGACCTCACAAGCACACAGCCATGGGAAGGTTTAGAGATGACCCAGTTCCCTCCCTGCCGTGGGCAGGGACACCTTGACACCTTCCTGAGCCCAACCTGCCCTTAAACCCTCCCAGGGATGGGGCAGCCACAGCTTCTCTCTGTGGGCAGCTTGTGCCAGGGCCTCCCCACCCTCACAGGGAAGGATTTCTTCCTGATATCCCATTTAAACATCTCCCAGTGCCTGTGCTGTCCCCGTGCCAGGGCTCTCAGCTGTCCCTCCACACCCGTGGCCAGCCCCAGAGCTCTGGGGAGGTTCTGGCAGCACCCCTGGTCCTGCTGCAGCACCACCTGGGGCTGCCTGGAACAACCTGGGTTACATAAGGATGGRGCTGCTCCTCTCCTGACTCTGCCAGCCCACGGATCACCTCACCCTGCTGGCCCGTGTCCCTGGGGAGGGTGGGCAGTGCAGGAGGACATGGGGTGTGCTCCTGTCACCCAGGGCCACAGCTGGGGCTCCTCAGCAGCGAGCAAAACCCGTGGGGAGAGCACAGATGTACAGAAGCCTGTGGGAAGGCTGAAATTTTTCCATATTGCTGAAGACTCCTCTCTTGGCACGCGCTCAGGATGGCTCAGTGACGGGGAGCATACTGTGGAGTATTTAATAGGCACAGAACTGCTCCACATTGACAGTGTAGGCTAGACCCAAGTTTTTCACTGTGCTGAAACATGTCATTCATGCACGTCTCTCCGGGTGCCTACCAGCTGACAGGACTTGCATTGGAGAGCTCCATTTCTCCTCCCAGAGTGGAGGTACAGCCCCTGCACTGCTGCTGCTCACAGCTCGTGACACTCCCGTGCCCAAGGGTGAAGTCCTTGGCTCTGGGTCAGGCAGCCCACGTGGTTTGTCCCTGGCACAGGAACAAAGCCAGSGTACATCCTGCCTCCCAGGCTGCCTGGTACAGCATTCCCAGCAGTGTCTGTTCCCTCACCCAGCGCTGGCAGATGTTCCTCATGCCCACTGCAAAAATAACATTGGACTGCAGCATTAAAGTGTTAAATGATTTATAAGATCCTTACATGAAATTTATGTTTCGTTTCTCTTACTAATCCTTGCTTTCAATTCTTCCCCTTCTTTCTTTCCCAGCAGATTACCATTGAATTGGATAATGCTGAGGTTTTGATTTTATTTCTTTTCTCCAGTGTTGTTTCTATGGTGTTTGTTTTACCAGTAGCCCTGTGATCTGTCCTGTCTCTGCAGCACTGAGCGTTCTGATTTGTGTGCCTGTGTCAGTGAATTAGTGGAGTTTTCAGTCTGCTGTGTGTCTATCCTGGGCATAGTTAATTCCAGAACTAATTCCATATGTCATTACTTGGGATATTAATGCAAATGGAGTTATTATCATTTTTGGTAGTCTGCAATCAGCTGGTGCTGTGGTAGATCCCATGAAGTTTAGGAGCAGATCTGGAGGATGTACTGCTGTAAGCAGTCAGCATTTAACACTTGGCCACCATTCCTGTGCCGTATGTGAAGAAGGGGTTATTCCTTTTTATTTGGAAAGCTAAATAGTGGGGTTTAATAGTTTAATGGAGAAACTGGAAGGAGGTGGGTGCAGGTGGGACTGGGGAGGAGGAGCAGGTTCTTGTGCTGCTGCTTTTCCCAAAAAGGTGACAGTCCTGCAGCTCTTGAGAACATTCCAATGCCCTTGCTGTGCCTCAGCTGGGTTTGGGTGTCAGGCAGTGGGATGGGTGCTGTGTAACCCTCAGGGGTCAGTGACTTGGGAAGATGTTTTTGGGTGAAAAGCCCTCTTTGAGGGAAAACTTGGAGTTTAACTGAAGTGGAGCTTTGCAAGGGCTCTGAGAAGCCGAGTGTCTGGTCGGGGCAGCAGCACAGGGTGGAGGGAGCTGAGCTGCCTCTGCTGTGCAACTTCCTCATCAGCTCAAAAAAACCCTGGTGTGGGCGTGGAATTTGCATAAATGTATAATACTGAGAAAGTGATTGACTGGCACCTTATTTTACTGAAATACCACGGAAAAAAGAAATATTTTCCTCTCAGTGCTTTGTTTCCTGTGTTCTCTCCCAAGCCAGCCTTTTATTTGGAACAAAGCTCAACCACTTAAAATGTCTAAAGCATTTCTGACCTTTATTTAGTGGAATAGGTAATGAGATCTACAGAAAGCAATTTGCAGTGTGGCTTGTTAATTTTGATGTTAATCACCTGAATTTGCTGGGTAAACTTCATTCTGAAAATGAAATATTTGGGGACTTTGCCTGGTGAAATGGATTTGAAAGCCAAACTATCCGTCACTAAAGTAGACAAATGCTGTGCACATCACCCAGGGTTGGCCTGGAGGGTGTTTTCTGTTCAGGAGGGCTCTCAGGGCTGGAGCTGAAGGTCTCTTCTCTAAGAAATGGGTTTCCCATCACTACCTTCAGCCCAGAATCTGATTTTTGACCTGAAAGAAAGATTTCTTGTTGCACAAGTTCCTTTACTGCCCTGCCATCACCTCTGAGCTGTGCTGGGATGGGATCTCAGGTGTGTCTCCAAGCTTCACACACACTTCTGGCATTACAGAGGTGCTCTGCTGTCTGTTTCTCTGGTTTTATTGTTAATAAACCCGGGTTTTTTCCCCTTCTTACCTGGGGCATACACAGCAGCAGCCTGCTCTGGTTTCCAGAAGTTAACCTGTAGCACAGAAACATTTCTGTCGGGCCAAACACCACCTTTGGATGGTGTGCTGCTGCAGCTTCCCAGAATAGCACGTGTGTATATGTATAATTTTAACTTGGAGAAACTTCAGAGGGAAAGTCGAATTGTTTAATTGCAAATCAAGTCATAATGTGAAAATCTTTCCCCTTTGGTTTCTGGCTGTGTTCTGTCTTTGTCTGCAGTAAATCAGCCAGRGCGTGCAGAGCAATTGAGGATTTGGTCTGGAGGCTGCAAAGGAGGAATTTTATTGCTCCTTAATGGAGCAAGTGCATGGCAGGAGCAGGTGTGTGTATAACYATCAGCACTGAGCACTGGCTGCACAGGGAAAGGGATTCAGATGGAGCTGGAACCACTGGCAAGTCTCAGAAATCCTGGGGTTTTCTGTTTTCCTTTTTTCCCCTTGTCAGCCCTGGAAATGATAAATATTTAGGGCAATGAATACAAAAGCTTCCGTTATTAGTAAAATTATTAATTTGCTTTTCTGTCAGAACTATGCACGATTTAATTGTTTTGATCAGCTGAAATGCTCCTTATTCCCTTGGGGGAAGCTCCACTGAAGTAACTGTTGATAGCATGATTTCMTGGTGTTTTTTTATGGAGGTTGAGTCATCTTAGTTGTGTCCTGCAAGGTAATCCCAGCCAGCAGTGGGTCCAAAAATCAAAGGATGTTAAAAATGCCAGGAGATCCATGTGTTTGTTAGTGAAAGTYGTGATAGAAAGTCATGACAGATCCTTTTTAATGTTTTTGTGAGTGAAGAAGGGAGTGTTCTTTGGAAGTGGGTGAATAATGCTGAAATTCACCCAGTGGTACCAATGGTACCAGTCCCAAACAATTTTGGGCTGAGCTGGGGGGCTTTGGGTGCTGGAGAAGTGGAGTGGAAGGGAACAGCAGAGGTGGGGCTGTTGTCCTAACTCACACTTCTGTTGAGGGTTTGTGTGTGATTCCCTTTGTGCTGGAAAGGGGGGACAGGGAGGAACTGCAGCTCTCCAAGGGGAAATGCAGCATGGATAGAAAAACCCAAACCATGGGGAGCTGTGAACTSTGTCACCCCACACTGGCACCATGGTTGTGTTGGTTCTCTCCTGGGGAGTTGTGAGCTCAGAGCTTGGCCTTTGGGTTGTGTTGGGGCTGCTCTTTGCYTCTGCTGGAGCGTGGGGTGGGAGCAGGAGCCGAAGAGCTCAACAGGGTGTGTTTGACATTGGCTCTGTGCAGGTGTCTCAGGTAATGAAGTCAAAACCCCAAGGCAGGGCATTGTCCCTAAAAGCCCTTGGGCTGAGTCTCTGTTGGTGGCCTCCTTGCTGGGCTGGAGCTGCTCTAATCCTGTCCTGGTGGAGCTGCTGCCTGTGCTGMTGTCTCAGGGAAGAGCCTCAGGGCCGAGGTGAATTCTTCCCCAGTGCCACCACCGAGTGTGAAAATTCACACAACAGCGAGAGCTGAACCCTGCTTGTAATTAGACACAACAGCTTAATTTGCTGTTAATTCAATCCTCAGCCCACTGAGAGGTGCAGGCGTGATGCAAATGCAGATTTGCTGGTGTTGCATGCTGAGCTGCACCGTGGGCTCCCTGAGCTCCAGCCCAGCCCGGCTGCTGGGAAAGGACATTCCTGTCCCTCCTCCCCGGCCAGGGCTGGCCTTTGGGGACACCGTGGCCCAGTTTCCACCTGCAGTGCGAGCCCTGGGTACTAAAACACACCATCCTGGAGGAACCGGGAATGTTTTCTGGGCTGGCAGGCARGGCCCCGCTGGCGCTGACCTGCAGGTGGCACGCTCAGGATGCCGATCGCGCTGCGAGATGGCCTACTTTGCCTTTTCTATTTTTTTTTTTTTTTT
>QVAJ01000131.1:883102-925356 GCA_003546035.1 Mixornis gularis
CCACTGCAGCCCTGTTTCATTCTCCAGGGTGAAATGGGGAGGCTGTATTTCCCCCCAAGCCTGATCCCGCTCCACTGCAGCCCTATTTCATTCTCCAGGGTGAAACAGGGGTGCTCTGCTTCCCCCCCCAAGCCTGATCCCACACCACTGCAGCCCTGTTTCATTCTCCAGGGTGAAATAAGAGTGCTCTGCTTCCCCCAAGCCTGATCCCACACCACTGCAGCTCTATTTCATTCTCCAGGGTGAAATGGAGATGCTCTTCTTCCCCCAACCTTCAGGGCTGGGGTAGGGGCCAACAACCACCCARCCAAATCCAGCAGGGAGTTTCCCTTTCAGTTATTCAGTTATTTTTTTAGGCTTGTGTTGGTGTTTTATTTTTTTTTTCAGTACTGACACTTCTTTATGCAGCTGATGTATCCACAGGCAGCTCTATCCAGTAAAATGCACTTGCAGACCCACTCAGTAGAGTTTGAGTTTGGGTTTTTTTCACCTCTTGGCATTAGTCTTGAGGTTTCAAATAGGTGAAAAGGGAACTGAAAATCGTGGTTCAAAGGGGTTGCCTGAATTAACCTCCTCACTGCTCTTTATCTGTGACAAACTAAAATTCCAATGGCTAAGGTGCAAAATACATGCTGTTCAATGCATTTTTGATTGGAAAAGTATTAACCTCTTCAGAACTGGAAAGCTGCACTTGGGAATTATTTTCCTTGTAGAGAGCTTACTCTGCAGTCATTTCTCCTGTGTATTTTGCACTTAGACAGTGCTTCACTTGTTATGTCTCGAGCAGAGGAAATGCAGGCACTCATAAATTTTTGTGGGCTGCCTTATATTTTTTTTTCCCCTTGAGAAATCCTGCAATCTTTGGACTGGGCTTTTTTTTTTTTTTTTAAACACAAACTGGAGTTGGTGAGCTCCTTGGAAAAGGAGACTGGAACATTTCTTACAGTTACTTGTCACCAAAAAAGTAATAGTTGTACCATCTTACTGGTTCATTAAAAGTGCTGCTGTGAAATGTRTTGTGAAGGTAGTTCTTGTGTTCAGTAGAAGTCGTGCAAGATTGAGGATTTAAAGAGGAGGAAGTGGTTGCACTCCCACTGAAGGGCAGAGACTGAGGTCTCCAGCTCCTGGAAAGTCCCAGCCCAAGCTAAAACACGATTTCTCCATTGAAAACTCTGGAAAATGAGGGAAGACATTCCCATAGGCAGATCTCGGTGACCTTTGAGTGCAGTCACTGGCAGCCTGTGTGCCAGATTTGCCACCTCCTCACCTGGCAGTGCACAAAGTCTCTGCACATTCCCTGAGATGAGGGAGGATGTTCAGCCAGGGCTGGGAGCTGGGGGGCTGCCCCTGCCCYCAAAATCCCACCTGCCTTCTGGGGGACCTGTGCCAGGACAAGGGGCTGCCCCACATTCTCTGCTGCTGCCTGATTTAGGTGGGTCTGAGATCCTCCAGCCCTGAAAATGCAACGTCTCCACGGGGGGAAATGGAACGTGGGAAGTTTGTCAAAGCAGTTCAGTGCTCCTGGGTCCCAGTTATTCCCCTCTGCCCTGAAACTTCTCCATAACAAGTCAAATGCTTGTTTGACAAACACCTACAGATCATCTGCAGGGGCTAGAAATTTCCTATCCAAATTTCTCCTCAGCTCCACAAGGTAACAGTGTTGGCTTTACAAAGGGGACTTGGCAAGGAAGCTGCACAGAGTTTTGTGGTATTTTTAAAGAGTTATGAAGGACAGCAACATAATTTGTGCTCTAGTCTGTTGCCATGCATCAGACAAGGTGATGCTTTTGCTGTGTGCCTTTCAAGGAAGAGCTGACAGCATTTCAAAAGGAAGAGCAGAGAAGTTCTGAGAAGGGAGGAAAAAGTGGAAAGGGACTTGAAGTACTCAGTCTGAACAGCCATTCCCACTGGAATTCCAGCTGCTACTGGAGATAGCAAAGCAGAAGCTGAGGGAGAGGCTTCAGAATAACATTTATCTGAGATCTTCGCTCTGGTTCCTCGCATCTGGATGTACAACCTGGCTATCAAAAGCTTAATGTGCTATTTGGCTGACTCTGCAGTTGTGTTTTCCCTTTTTATTTCCTCCTCTCTGCCAAATGTCTCCCCCTGCCACCCCAGTAATGAGATGCCATATGTGTGGAGTTGGGTCAGTTCCTGAATTCACAGATTTTGGGACCAGAAGGGACCTCTAAGTGATTGAACCCAAATTCCTGCACCTCACCATTGTGTATCCATGGAGCCAAATCCATGGGGTTTGGCTCAGCTTCCTCCAAGTGCTCAGTGTTGAGCTCGAGGACCTGCCAGGACAGGAGAGAGGGATGTTTGGAGAAAGACCTGAAGGAATTGTGTGGAAGTTTGGAAGATGTCATCATTTCAGCAGTCTGAGGTTTGTCACCTCTCAGTCCTTTGAACTCCGGGGCAGCCTGAAGTGTAGGGGATTTGTGCTTGGAATTGTGCTGGTTTGTCTGTAATTTGGTCAAAAATCCAAAGTCTGGTGAGGCTGAAGAGAAAAGAACCTGGTTTTTGAATGTGTATTTGTGTGGTCACACGAATGTGAGTTTCCTGATAAGATTATTTCCCTCTCATTTATTTACAATAATAAGTGAGATGTTTTCCAGCCTGTTTTGCTGAAGCCATTCTCTGGAGCRGCCCCAGCCTGTGGACTGGAATCTCCACCAACCTTTTAAATGCATTTCATCCTTTCCACTGCTTGGTGGTCTGGGTGCTCACTGCATAGTTGGGTAAAAAAAGTGGAGAAAAGCAATTCTGATACTTCAAACTTGAATGAGTATCTTCCTGCTTTTCCTCAAACCTTTTCCACTCTTACCACAGCAGTAGTTTGAATTTTCTGTGAAGGAAGGATTAGACAGCTTTCATTGTGATTGTTATTTTGAAAGCAAATGAGAATAAAACCTTGAAGGATTCCTCCAAACCGTAAAGGAAAAGGATGGGAAGCTCATCTGTATGTCAGGAATTGAGATGTAATGAACTCAGGCTGGAGCTGTCACGTGCTGTGGTGGTTTTTGGGGGGGTACATCCACTCTTGAGTCAGACAGTTCTGGGAAGCAGACGTGGCCTGTGCTGGGGAAATGGATGCTGGAAGCCCTTCGGTCACCAGAGGGTCACAGATTGTGCATCTCCACTCATGGCTCATGAGAAGTGGTTTATTGGCCAGCCTTGAGGGAGTGGAAACTTCAAAGGAAGAGAGGGTTTTGCTCAGCAAGTCGAAAGGACCTTTCCTTACTGCTTGTGAAAAAGCACAGATGTTGGACTCTGACCCGGCCACCCACTGGGTTCCAGTTGGAAAGCTGTCCACTGTGTCCTGCTACTCACCTGGCTGTGTCTGGTATTCAACAAACCTGCCCCTGCCTCCCACACCATCACTTTCTTACAGCAGGAGAGCTGGAATATATGGAGGCACAAGGAATCTTGGAAAACTACTGCTTTGGGCTGCTCTCCCACCCTGTTCAATCCTTGTAAAGCACGAGGTGATACTTTGCTGTTGCAGCACACACAGGAGAGTGCAAAGTGTAGCACAGCAATAAGAGCTCAATAATCCTTTGCTGTTGGAACCCATTTTTGCTCAAAGAATAACAAATTCAGGATCTGGAGTTTATATTCTTACTGGAAGATTGCTGAGGGCTGTGCTGCTGTGGATGATCCATGTGGGCATTGCCCAGGGCAGTGGTTTTGGTCCCAGGTCAGTGTGTGGGGCTGGCTCTGATGCGCTGTCTCTGCCACAGAGGGAAGGCACAGGAATTTGTGAGCTGGAATTTGTAATTTTTAGCTTGGGAAAGAGCAAACTATAATTTTATGCTAGTTCTTTGTGCTGCTTTTCAACCCCAAAATGTAAATGTATATTTGTTTGAAATGGGGTCAGGGTATCAGCCCTGGAATCCCAGAATGGTTTGGTTGGAAGGGACCTTAAAGGCCATCCATGTGCACCCCTGCCATGGGCAGGGACACCTTCCACTCTCCCAGGGTGCTCAGAGCTCCATCCAGCCTGGCCTTGGACACTTGAAGGGATAGAAAATCCACAGTTTCTCTGGGAAACCTGTAGCAGTGCCCAGAAGGAAACTTTTGTTTGGAATCCTGAGTCCAGCAGTCATGGCCACTTGACCTGTCAGCTTCAGTCTCCCCTCCCCAGGAGGAAGGGACCTCATTTCCCCTGCAGGGGAACAGGCCCAGTTTCCTTGCTGCTGTTGGCTCCTGGGGAAGGCAGGGATGTTTCCTGTGCCCCAGGCAGGTTGTGCAGGCGGGACAATGTGCCCAGACTCCCCATGAGCTGTCACAGGTCCAGCCTGGGAGCAGGGCAGGGACGGTGTGTTCCTCTGCAGGAACTCTGTGCTGCTTCCTGTTCCCTAGTGCTCCCCTGGATTAAACCCTCCCTGCTCCCAGTTGGCCACACAAGGGGCCTGCACGCTTGAGATGTGTCCAGGAGCAGTGACAATGCAAGGAAGCCACTACCAAAGGCCGTGGGAGCTGGCCAGGAGCGAAGTCCCTTAGGAGGAGAATGGAGAAGGGTCTTTTTTTTGGCCTTGGAGCACCGCAGGGGAAGTGCTCCATCCTGGGAAGTGGAGACTCATTCCTGCTGCTGGCAGGGATCTGTGGCCTCCCTCTCTCTTTGCTGGGCACTCCCCAGGCTGCAGCAGGTCCTGGGTTGCTCTCCCAGTCTGTGCTCTCTTGTTCTGTCCGTCCCTGTGACCTCTGGGCAGACGTGGCCACAAATGCCTGGCTGGGGTTGGGGTTACAGGAATGTGAGAGTGTTATTTCCTCCTGAGAAGTTGCAGCAATTTCCCCACAATTAAGTCAGCAGTTGAGTTTGAATGTTCAGCTCTCTGTTGTGTGTCTGTGCCTGAGTAGATAAAAGTTACTTGTCTTCATCTGTTTCAGTTGAAGATCAGCATTTTAAATTTGAAAAGCTGTCAYCATTCAGGCCCTTATTTCATTGCTCCTGTTTGGTGCTGTATTGTGRATCTTTTATCTGGAGAAAAGTATGTTTATAGATGGGAATCCATGGAATACATTTTTTTAAAGCTAAAATTATAAGGCTGCTACCTTTGTGATATGCAGCCCTGGCTTCCTCCTCCTCCCCACTGGGATGGATGTACAGCATTCCAGTCACAGATCCTGGGGGTGTGGTCCCCAAAAGTGCTCTGGGCGCCTGCAAAGACATTTTTTTGCCTGTGCCTCTGAGTTCATGCAAAGCAGTTTGGGATGTTCAAAGGATCCCTGTGAAATTTGCCAAGTGTGGCCCCTTTAGGAGCAGGGTGGGAGGGCGTAAACACTAATTGCACCTATAATTCATTAGTGATGATTCAGCTGAAGTCAAGTGCTTTGCCAGCTCCCTTCCCCTCACTGTTGACCACTGGGTTGCTGTTGGGATGAAAGATTCTGGAGGAATGACTAATTTTTTTTCTGCATTTTACTTTCAACTAGCTGCCGCAAGCTCCAGAAACGGAGAGCCCTGTAGAGGTGTGTCAGCCACCTATATTTGTACAGCACACAAATATTGGTGTCTCAGTAGTCCTARTGGAGTGTCTTGTTGGTAAAAACCCCTGTGAAATGTGTGTTCCTGCCTGGTGTTAGACGGTGGAAATAAGTAGATTTGTTCAAGTGCCTTAATCCAATACAGCAGCAGGGTGGTAGTCTGAAAATATATATTAAAAAAAAAAGTAAGCTAATCCTAAGTTTGTTCCTTTTGGCCATTTCCTTTATTCCTTAAGGGTGRCACTGGGAAAAGTCTCCTCTCAAATTTTCCTACATTGGCAAAATGAGACTTCATTTTGGCTCCTAATGCAGAATTTGGTTTTCCCTTTGCCTCACATACTTAAAAACTTCAGTACTTCTAAAGAAAGGGAGGTGTCAGAAGTTCTTAGTGGAAGCTTCATGACTCCMGAGCAATTGGTGTCCTATTTAAAATGTCCCAGTGGATGAGCTCAGGGTCTCTGCACATTGTCAAGGTCACTGGTTCTAAGGGAATTGGATATGTGGAAACATGTCCTTTATGTGCCTAAAACAGATTATTTGCCAAAAAGAAGGCAGGAAAATTTATCAAATCTTAAATTCCTTTGAAATTCATGGGAGATCCAGACATGGCATTGGGTAGATTGTACAACTGTGTGCCAAATCTAGATGAAACAACATGGAAGTCTAAATCTGGGAGAGTGTTGATTCTCTGAGCTGTGAAGTTTATAAATGTGAGATCAGGTAGAAAAAAAAATGTTTGTGATGGTTTAGGCCTTTGTATGGTTTAGGCCTTTGTATTTGTGATATTTGTGGAAGTGTTTAAATGTAACCTGAAACTCTGAGTGGTCATCAAATGGATTTGAGATGTCTGGGAGATGGCTCCTGGTTTCTGATGGTCCCTGCAGAGCTGTTATTCTACACCTTTGCAGAGGCTTTAAAGCAGCAAAACCCCAAAGTGCTTCAGCTTTGCTAAGTGGAAGTTGCACTCCTGAAAATGARTATGTAAAGTGAGAGATTTGATTTGGGAAGTTCCAAGGGGCTCTGTTCAGTGACTCCCCACTGACATACCAGCCCTTACAAGGGAGCCCCCCAGGCTGTTCCAGAAGCCCTCCCCAGTCTCAAATGAGTTTCAGTGACCACAGTGGGATGTGTTGGGGTCCCTCACCCCCAGAGTGTGTGTCCAGTGAGCTGTGGGGGGTGTTCTGTGTGTCTGTGCATGGGCATGCGTGGGCTGAGCCCCCCAAAAACCCGTGTGTGTGTCCCTGGGAGCTGGGACACCAGGCAGACGTTGTGTTTCCTGCAGCCCCAGCACTGCTGGCACACGTGCATGCCAGGGGGGTGTGTGAGGGGGGCAGAGCACAGGGGGCAGGGCTGGCAGAGGGCAGGGGTCCTGTTCTGATGGCTTCTCAGTCCATCTCCCCCCTCACATCCAGCCGTGACTCCCCCAGTATTCCCCATGAGTGCCAAGATGTTGGTCTCTCTCCATGAGTGTTGTTCTGCTTTAAAATGAAAACTTTGTGCACGCACAGCAGGAGCTTGATCAAACTCTACCACAGAGGCAACTGGAGGATCATAGAAGGGTACGTACAGCAGACAAGAGCATTCAGAACTCACCTCTCCCTTTCCCTTTTGAACAGTGAAGCCTAAGCCATGTAAGAAACTTGTGTAGTTAAATGCTTGCTTGTTGGGCCCTGGGAAAATCTCAGACATGAGCCACGTTTACAGAGTGAGGTGCTGGAGCCCCTTCTCTGGGGTTACATGGAAGGGAAGAGTGCTTGGCTGCTCCCAGTTAAACTCAGGTCCTGGTCCATCCACACTGTCAAAACACTCCCGTGGCTGGTGACCACTCCCTTGTGAAGTGACATCCATCACTGCTCATAGAGTTGGCTCCTCTGGCCACACCACCCTTCTGTAACCAGCCAAGCTGCAAAATCAGCATCACTGGTCCCTTTCTCTGTTTCCTCTGCTCTTGCAGCTGGGAACACCACAGCAGCAACTTCCAACTGCTTCACTCTAAAATGTTAAAGGTGCTCTGTTTTAAAGCTTCTGACAGGTTTCTGATATCACTTAGAGCTGTGTGTTGCAGCTGCATTGCTGATACATGTGCAGTGATGTTCCTGTGTGAGTTACTCTACCTGGTGTGATTGCAGATGAAACTGGACGCTGTTGGGTTTTTTCCTAGGTACCATATTTGATTTTTCTGGTTACTGCCAAACATCTGATATTTGTTTGCACACTGCCCTCGTCAAAGTGGTGCACAGCACTAACAGGATGGTTAAAGAATTGTTCTGGAGCCAAGCATTGCAGCTGAATTAATTAGAACATTTCTTAAATACCACTTATTTTTGCTCCCTTCTGCTTTGATCACAGACTCATTTTGTTAGCTGATACCGTGGGTTTGGATAAATTTGTAGGAACCAAAGCTTTTCTTCCCAGTTAGGGTTTGAAATGCTGGTGCCTGTGTATTTCCAGAACTGTATCAGCATGCTCTGACTAGAAACAACTGCTTGATACTCGTTCCTGCTCTATCTTCTGGTGATTTGTTTTGTTTTGGATACACAACACCTACAGACACCAGAGATGCCTGTCCTGGTCAGGTCTCCTCTCACCCCAACTGTTTGGTCCATGGGATAGAAGTCACCTCCTGCTCCACAAGGGGCCAGAAGGAGAATCTGGGAGCAGCTCCAAGAGCTTTAGTTGCCCTCTTGAATTCAGGCAAGGTGGAATTTGCTGAGCAGCTGTTCTCGAGGCTKGATGTGTGTTGTCTTGGTAGTAAAGAGTAAAAATGACTGGTTTAAATGCCAGTTGACACAATGGCTGCCAGTTAGTTCAGCAGAGGAGGAAAAAGGTGATGTGAGAGCTCCCTTGTAGCCATTGTGTCCTAGGGCCCATCTGGGTGTCGAGTTGCCTTTCTAATCAGTGCACATGTACAAGGAAGATGTAGTTCAGGGGTTTTTTTGTTGGGCTTGGCCTTGTTCTGTCGTGTAGCCTCCCTTACCTGCCAGACTGGGAGCAGGGAGGTGGATAAAGCACTGCCTCGTGTACTAAACACTCTCATGTCGCTGTCAGTGCCAGGAGCTCCTCCAGGACAGGGTTTGCTGGAGCTCCTGAGCTGTCTCTTGCCTCTCCCACATGTTCACTCTTTGGCCCAAGTGATGATGGGAAGCTCATCTTCTACTCTTGCTTCCACAGGAGTTTTCCTTTTTTTTTTTTTTTTTTTTTTTTTTTTGTTTGGGAGCTTTTGGAAGCAGCTGGTTGAAACACTGGCTTTGTGTTTATTTTACATCCTGTTCCCTGACACTTTGCTCCCTCCCCATCTGATCCCATAAAATGCAGCTCCCGTGCTGCAGCTTTCACACTGATAATCCACAGGGGCCATTTCTGAGCTGCTGGATTGTGGTGACAGGGTGGCACTGGGAGCCCTGACTGGAGCCCCAGTCCTGTGGGATGGGGCAGAGATCCCTGACCAGCTCAGGCCTGTGTTGGGCTTCTCCCTGTGGAAGTGATTTCTGAAATTTGGTAAAGAACTTGATTATCAGACAGGCTTTTGTCTTTTTTTCTTTTGGGTCTTGAAGTGACTTTTGTGAGTGCCAGCTGTGGATAGCATTAGTGGGACTGCAGCAGGGCTGGAGCTCTGTACAAGCCAATTAATGCACATTTATGTTGTTCCATTTACTTACTTGTGTTTTAAAGGCTTCCTGTGAAAGTTTAAAAAGTAAGACTTCACTTTTATGGCAGCTAATGTATTAAATGGCATCTTGAATCTATAGTCAGACAACCAATTTCATTTGAAATACAACTTAAAATCAATGAATCAGTGACAAGCACATGTTTTGTGAGTGGAATTAAAGATAAGATGCCTTAGTTCATTGGACATATTTTTAATATGAAATTATTTTTGACTAGATTGATTTTTAATATATTATTATTATTATTATTATTTATTTTCTGGATCCCCAGAAAAGCCTTTCCCTCCCCTCTGCAGCACTGTCCCAGGATGGTGCTGCTGTAACCACGCTGCCATTAGCAGGGCAGGAGCTCCCAGTGACAATAATCAAAGTTCTCCTTTGTGCACAAAGACCTCACAAAAATCCCTTAATCCCCTTGTGGTGTTTGTGTGCTGGCAGTGCCGCCAGCTTTGTCCAGTTCCCCAGATTCCTGGGAATTCCTGTGAAGGCTGAAGTGACAGCAGTGGGGTGACATTCCCCACTGGAGGTGTTGGATCATGGCTGGGGCTGTGCTGGAGCTCCAGGATTTGGGGTTGTGTGAGGACCTGCCCTGTGCATCCCTGGGATGGGACAGGATGGGAGGGCTGGCATGACTGGGGCAGCTGCCAGCAAGGAACAAAGAGCCAGGATCCAGCAGGATTGCTCGGGTTTCCGCTCAGCAGCTGATGGATCATGTCAGCTGCTGGTGGAGGGACATCGGAGCACGGCCCCACAGGGTTGGGGGTATGGCAAAATAGGAGAGGTGTGAGGAGATTAAATCCTTAAAACCATTTCTAATGTTCCTCTAATCCACCTCTCCATTTGGTGTTGTACAGATGCAACTCCTTTGCATTTAAGACCAAGACAAGAGTACTTAATTAAAACAAAACTGTCGGAAAATTAAATCTGCCTAGAAAGCTTCCAAACAAAATCTGAACTGCAGCTGTCTCTGTGCTGCATGGGGGAACCCATAACCTCATTGAGCCCCATGAGACCCCTCCAGTGTCCCAGCCTGCCCCAGCACATCAAGAGCTGCTCAGTGGATTTTTTCCAGCTCTCCAGGGTTTCATCCCCCGCTCCCTCTCCACAAGAAGGGTACTGGTAACAGCAGCCCTGCCATCAGTGAATGAACACGGGTGGATGACTTGTTCACGGAGCTCCCACGATGATCTCTTTGTGCTCTTTGCATCCAGGGCGAGGCCCTGAGGCAGGTTTTGGTGAACCGCTACTACGGCACCGTGCGTGCGGCCGGCCGGCGCGAGAGCCTCACCGCCTTCGGCAACGGGCCCCTGTCCGCCGGCAGCGCCGGCAAGGCCGGCCAGGGAGGTAGGACACCTCTGCTCGTCCCTTCCCCTGCTCCGGGCACGGGTACTCCTCACAAACCAGCCCCCTGCAGCTGGAATCGGGATGTTTTCCCTCACGGTTTTGTCTAACTCCCAGAATAAGTGAACTGTCCACGTGGGCGGCTGCAGTTGAGAGCAAAGCCAGCAGATTGAGCTCTTTGCTTCTCATTGACTTCTCAGTGACTTCTCAGTGGCTGCCTTGGGTTGGCTTGACGTTTGTGACATTGCTTCGAATAAATGTGCTTAGAAATCCTGATCAATTCAATATTTACAATAATATCTGGGAAATGTGCTCATAAGGGTGTCAGATAATTAACCATTTCTGAAAGAAAACCACTTCATGCTATTGCAGAGATTGTGGGCTAGGGTGGGCAAAGATTCCATTTGAAGTCAGTTACACAGTGAAGTTTATTTAATTTGAGGCCATTGCTGAAAAGTCACTAATGGAATCACAGAATGGGTTGGGTTGGGTTGAAAGGGACCTTCAAACTCATCCTGTTCCACCTCCTGCCATGAGCAGGAACACCTTCCACTATCCCAGGTTGCTCCAAGCCCTGTCCAGCCAGGCCTTGCCATCCCCATGGGGTCGGTGCCAACCTGTGTCTCGTGATCACCCTTACAGGAGGAAGCTCTGGGTCGAGCTCCATGAGCCGAGGGGAGATGAGCCTGGCAGATGTCCAGTGCCACCTGGATAAAGAAGGTGCTTCCAACCTGGTCATAGACCTCATCATGAATGCCACCAGCGACAGAGTCTTCCATGAGAGCATCCTGCTGGCCATTGCCCTGCTGGAAGGTGGGAACACCACGATACAGGTAGGGAAATGGAAAACTCCATCTTGGGGCTGAGCCCTGTCGGGAAGGGAAATGTTTTTGTGAAATGCAGGAAATTTGAGAGGGTTAAGGAGGCGGGAGGGGAAATGGTCTGAATGATCTTTGACCTGTAATTAAGAGAAATGTTGGTGTCTGCCATGCAAAAGTGAACTTATTAAATGATTGCACGGGCACTGGGTACTTGAGGTGTTTTCCCAGGGTAATACAGAGGAATGTGTAGTAAAACAGCTTTGTAGGTAAGTTACTGACTGCTTTTACAAATAACTCAAGCAACTGCAATGTGCTCAGAGACTTCTATAATGAGCTGTTAAATTTCAGACTGGAATTTGACATAAGGTGTATGGTAAACTCCAGACCACCACCACTCTCCAGCAATCTCACTGTTCTTCCTTTCTGTGTTTTCAATAAGGATTAGATTCCCCTAAAAGAACATTGTCCCTGGTGTGGATTAATGAACACACCAGCAAGCTCTTACATTCTTCCAAATGGAAAGTGAAACGTTATTCCAGCAAAACTTGCTTACAAAGATGATTGAATCTGTGCTATCTTATTTGTTTAGTTCTGTTGTGTTTGCAGTCTGTCTGTGGGGCTGAGTCCTGACCAGTTAGAACTGATAGTTGTGGTTGAAACACACAGTAGATCCCTACAGCAGCACCTCCTGTGTCCCTGCAAACTTCCCTTGAGAGAACAGGGAATGTCTCTGGGCTCCTTCTCTCTGTCTCCGTGATCAGTACCCTCATTAATCCCCTATGTGTAAGCTCTGGAATGAAACTTCTTTGCAAAGGATAAAGTGGGAATTGAGTGTTGAAAATCCTGTGTCACCTTAAACTGCGATGACAGGATTAATGTTCCTGGGGGACAGTCACTCCTTTAGATTTCCTGCTCTTCTCTAATGTAAAGGAAGCTGAGCTTTCCTCTTTACAGCTCTCAGGGAGCCTCAGGTAACCTCACACTGTCATGCTGGAAGGAAAAACAAACTGCACCAGCCTGATGTGGAGAGATCCTTTGCTTGTGCTGGACCTCAGTGCTAAAGGATTGCACAGAGTCACTTCCCACTGTGCACAAATCGACGTTGGAAGCAGATTCCTTAGCTCACCCACTGAAAATCAACAGGAAAATCTGCAGTCCATCTCCAAAGACACCTTTCTGCCCAAAAGGGAGGTAGTTTAGCTTGCATTTACTGTCTGTGACCGGGATCTGGGAGGCTGTGGAATAACCCTGCGGTCAGGAATGATGGATTGCTCTCAGGGCAGTGGCACTTCCACCCCACACCGTGCACTGCTGCCAGGTCCTGCTGCATTCCAGCCTCTACAGATGTGCTTCCACAGCCCAGAGTGGCTATTTTCCATCCTTTTCCACTCAGGAATAAGTGCTTGGCAGGTGTCTGGAGGCCGTGCTCCGGCGGGATGGGCTGGGAGGGGGCTCTGCTGGAGTGTGGGCTGCTTTTAAGTACGGAATGTTTTAGGAACCCAAGGACTTGTGGTGCCTAATGCTGTGAGCTCTGAGGGCTCGGACACACCCTGCAGCTCTTACTCATGCATGCAAAGCACGAGCGGGATGTTATTGAAAATATCCCGTGGAGCGGTTGGGATGTGGATATTCCGTGCTGGAACGCTCCATGGACTTCGTAGCAAAAGGCAAAAAAAGGAGCATAATCAGTGCATTGACTGCTCTGTGGCTTTCCTCCATGCTGGTTAAACTCCTGGTGGTAGGGGGAGAGGTTTCTGGTGCCTTGCAGTGGCTCCAGCACATGGGGGCCCATGGGATGTTGGCAGTGGCAGCTGGGAACAGCTCGTCCTCAGCACTCTGAGCTCTCAGTGGGGCTTCAGAGAGCCAAGTCAGGAGAACTCCAGTGGGGAGAGCACCAACCACAAAGCTGAACTTCTGGGAAGACAGCTGGCTCCACACTGGGAATCAAAGGGAAAGGTGGAGGCTTGCTCTTTAGTCAAATCATTAATTCAGGGCTGTATCTCCCAGGGTAATTGCTGAGTGATGTGATGGCCAAGTTAAACTGGTATCCTGAGACAGTGAACTCATGTAATCAAGCTTTGCTGTCTCCATGTAGGAAGAATGGCTCACAATGCAGAGGGCCCTGGGTGCAGCCCAGCTGTTCAGGAGAGCTGTGTGGGTACTTGCTAATCTGCAAAGCTGATGGGTTTTGTACAGCAGCCTTTGGCTGTGACACAGTGAAGATTTACTGGGTGCAGCAAAGTGATGGTCTCCCCTTAGCAGGAATTTGTTTTTACAAAACACGCTGCAAAATTTGGCTGCTTATGGAAACAAGATGCACTTGGGAAAACTAACCTGATACTTTCCTTGTGTTTTATCTCAATCTTTCTCTAATGTCCTTTGGTAAGTTTTGCAAGCTGGGTAGGTAGGGCTTGGCAACCTCTGCAACCCGCAGAGTGGATTTTCTGCAGTTCTTCTGCAGTTTCCAGTAAGTGCCAGTGGAACAGTCATCCTCAGTCTCTGGACTAGTAACTGTGTTCATTTTGCATTAGATGCATTTGTCATTGGGAAAGTTGACCTAGCCAAACCAGCCAGCTTTATCTTTGAGGTCTAACAGAGTTTATCTTCATTTCACAATATTTTTTTGGTTATTATTAGCAGCTTTTGATTGATAGTGTTCCAAACAAGCTTGTTGTGTGCTCAGTTTGAATAATTTCTGCTGAACTTCAATTGCCTCTATCTACAGGCCTTTGAGAATAGGAAAATGGTGGGATAGGGACAGGTTATGTAAAAGAGGCTCTTTGGCAGCAAAGCCAGAAATGTGTCACCCCTGCATGGCATTTTCTTAACTCCAGGTTTTCACACGGGAAATTGATTCCGCCCAAAGTGAAGCAGAAGGTTTGTACCAACACACAGGAACTCGCACGTGATGATTGTAATGTGGTTAATAATGGGAGTTCCCAGGTAACTCCCATGAGCTTCAGATCCCCATGATGCTGGGAAAGGATAACTGCAATAGGTGTTGCTGTTTCATTAGGTACAGGCAGGGCCAATATTAAGGGTAGGCAAAGTAGGTGGTTGCCAACTCCAGCAGAAAAGCAAATCTCGAAACGTTCCTCATTGTAATTGGTAGGAGGGGTTTTTATTGTATTGTTAAGAAAATGAATGTGGGGGAGAAGCAGGACAAGAGAAGAAGCTCCTGGTTCACCTCAGGAAGGAGGCTGGGCTGCTGGTGTGTGGCACCGTGAATCCCACGCTGCTGCTGCTGCTCCGTGTTTTGCTGCAGGGCTGAATGTGAATGTGGCAAATGAGCTTTTCTGGGAAGGCCTTTGTCCGTTTCCAGCTCTCTGGGCGGAAACTTTCTGGGCTTTAGCTTTTGGAATAAGCTTAGCAACACTGTCAGGTTCTCTGGGAGCAGGGTGGTGGTGACCTCGTGGTGGCTGTGCCTGGTGAGCTCCTCGCTCTGGCTCAGTGGGAAGCCTGCCCTCGTTTGCACAGAGACAGAAGCAGAGGTGGCACCACGGGGTCAGCACCAGACAACAAATTAACGTGACAAATGCTGCAACTCGCTGAGCTGCAAATTACATCGAGCCCTTTATTAATTTATATAACCCTGAGCATCCCCCTGGGGAGCGCTGGCTCAGCAGTTCTGAGCAGCCCTGGGGGTGCTCCAGAGGCTGAGCCTGTCCTGCTCCCAGTGCCTGGCTGCTGCCCTGGGCTCCCTTCTCCAGAGCAGGGAATGCTCTGGTGGGTGCTGGTGCTCGTGGGCACTCGGAGCTGCATCTCCTTGGGAGGGGATGAAGGCTCAGTCCCTTCCCACACGCATGGCAGCACAGCCAGGCTTTCCTCTGGTACAGCAAGTGAGTGACAGTGCAGGAAATTGCTGAGGACTTGTCCTGCACCGCTCGTCTCTCGTCTGCTAAAAAAAAATCCCGTGTGCCGTTACTCTGCCTCACCTCCGCCGGGTTTCGGGTTTCCTCGGTTTGGTCGGTGGAAGTTAATGGCAAGTAAAGTCCCTTACATAACACCTCTCCATGGAGACTCTGCTCCTTTAATTAGGGATCTTCTCAAAAGTCAGCCTGCGTGACAAATTACCCACACGCACATGTTGGTGCTTTCAGCAGGGGAAGGTGAAATGAGGTTGGTGACATTGGTGGTTTCAGGCAGTTTTTAAGTGCTGCCCCTGGGTGACACAATGCACGTCTGCCACTTCAGAGAGTGCTGGTGCCTCTGTTCCCCTTTGTCCACTGCTGTCCCCTGGTGGGCTGCAGTCACAGAGGATGGGGTGATGGGGGCTGGCACACCCAAGGTTGGCACACAAGGTGATTGTTTCTCAGGAAAGAAGTGGGATTTGCTCCTGGCTTTACGGCATCTGAGCAGAGTTGCTGCCCTTGCACAGAGGGTGGTGGTGGGATGTGCTGCACCTCTGTCTCCCAGCAGCTGAGGATGGGATGAGGACCAAAGGCCACCCTGACTCGAGGCAGCACCAATGAGCTGGTGGTGGTGAACTGGAGAGCTGTGCCTCTGTCACAGCGTGGCAAGAGTGAACCAGTGCTGCATGGAACGGTGGCTTGGAGCTCACCAGGGTGTGTGAGGCTCCTTTGAGATGTGACAGCACAAAAACCTTGTGGCTTTGAGCTGTTTGAACTTCCAGAGCTCCTTGGTTGAGCCTCCCCAGAGGATCCATGTGCCCTCCCTTGAGTGCAGAGTGGGGCTGGGGGCTGTGGCTGGGCTGTCCCTGGAAAAGGTGCCATGGACACAGAAATCTCAGCAGCCAGCTCCTCATCAGTCAGGTTTGGTAGGAAATTCTGGCCTGGACTCACACAGCTCTCCCATCCCAACCCTTTCTTGCTCCATGCTTGGACTCTGTTGACATTTCTCAACGTTTCTCCTCATGCCTTGCCCCCAGTGAGGGAACTCCACCAGGGTGAATTGTGGTCTCCTTTTCTGTGCCTCCGACTGTCCAGAGATGATTGACAGTTGTTGCATAATTGCAGGATTGATGCACAAACCCAGACCTATCCAGTTCTTTGTGTTTCTGGCACTTGGGGGACCCAGGGAACTCAGAGCTGGGAGCTACCAGCCACTGGTGCTGGTCAGGGACAGCCCTTGGGATTGAGAGAGCAGACACTTCAGACAAATTTATGTCCTTGAGCTCCTTGTAGTACTGGCTGTGAAACACTGTGACCAAAATGTCCTGTTTGGTCGCAGGAACACTTTGTTTCTCTTTTTATGTGGCTGCAACTGCCCTGCAAAGTGAAGGGAAAACTCTGCAAAACTTTACTGGAGTACTGGTGGGGTGAAATGTTGGCTTAGTGACACAATAGTGCTTTGATTTGTGGTTTGGGCTTTTAAAATCAGATTTATTTCTTGCAAGATTTGTAGCAGTCCTAGATGTCAGTGAGCACAGACAATTGTATGTGATGGCAAAGGCTGCAGAGGCCATGTCTTTGGGTCACTAAACTTCTGCAAATAGCACTTGAAAACTTTTGATCGTTGATAAAATAAGTCTTAAATTTTGTTTGTTTCTAAGAGACAGAATTCTCTGCCACAGGATGTTATATCTCTTTTTTCATTATTTTAATGATACCTGTTTAGGAAATCAATGCACAACCAGCAGGCTCTTGGCACGTGTTAAACAACCACCTACCTGTGTCTTTCACTATTTTAATGTTTTTCTTCAAGGTAAAATACACCTCTTTTTTTTGTGAGTATGTTATGAACATGACAGTAAAAAAAAAAAAATTGATAGAGACCTGCATCATCAACTGTGGGGAGAGATCTTGTCCTTTTCTAAAAGAGCCCTCTCCAGAAGGAAACGTGGTGCAAATTCTGACCTCCTTGACAGTGGAGTTGCCTTCCAGAGAGGGCCCAGGACCTGCAGTAGCCAGGAGGAACCTCTGTCCTGATGCTCTGCTGCTCCACAGCACATAAGGAGACAGGGAATGCCAGGCCTGTAGGAGCACACCCATCTTCTCTCTCTATATTTTAATGTATTTAGCACGGTGAAGTCTCAGTGTCCCTCAGCTGTTGGGTACCCCCATGCTCAAAACAACCCAGCCCCACTGCTAATGCAGGAAAATGGAATCTGCTCTTCCTGCAGGGGAGATTCCATTTTCATTCAGGGCACTGGGATGCACAGGTGAGACTGAGGGTGGATGAGGTTGGATGGTGACGGTACCACCTCGTCTTTCCACCTGAGCTGCAGCTCCTGCTGCTTCCTGAGGTGTGTTTGGGCCATCAGTGTTCCTGCAGCAGAACATCTTCCAGTCTTTCTTTCCAAAGGGGAGTTTTCTGCTGGGTTCTGAGGTGCCCATCTGTGCGGTTGAGCAGTGTAGGTGGAAAAAAAGGAGAAGAGGCTCTACCTCAGGGTTCAGCTGTGTCTTGGTGGCCTTGTGTTGTTCATGGTTGGGTACCACCTCCTGTGTGGCAATCCTCTCAGCATTCCACTGGGATCCTGGTCCCGCAGGGAGGTAAACCATTAATTCTCCCAATTACCTCTCCATGGGATCCAGGTCCAACATAAACTTTCAAGATGATCCCTAGCAGGATTAAAGTCCTCCCCGAGCAGGCAGAGGCAAAGCTATTCAGCAAAACAAGGTCATGCTGCCTTTTTTTTTTTTTTTTTTTTGGTAAGCACAGGAATCAACAAAGCGCTGTTATATAACTTCTATTTATATCCCACTTGCTCACTAGCTGCAGGCACACAAGAGTAGCTGAGAAGGGAATTTAATGAGCTCTCAGGGCTTGCTCACCTTCCAGAGCGGGTAGGAGCCAGCTTGTTTTTGAAGTGCGTCAGCAAATGAAACTGGTGGTGGGTGGGTGGTTTGGGTAGGTGGACTGACTTGTTGCTATGGTTTTCTTTAATTCCTCTGTCTCTCAAGGAGATCTTACACTTTTTTTTTTCTTATGGGGAGTCTGCAGACTTCCTTGTTTCTCACACCTACACAGCACTTGCTGGATCGGTGGGGAAGTGGGATCCATGGTCCTGCCATGGGGAATGGGATCCATGGTCCTGCTCTGGGGAAATAGGATCCACACCCCTGCTGTGGGCCATGGGATCCATGTTCCTGCCATGGGGAATGGGATCCATGTTCCTGCCATGGGATCCATGCTCCTGCCATGGAATATGGGATCCATGCTCCTGCCATGGCTGAGCTGAGTGACCCAGCACAGTGTGTTCCCACAGGGAGGCAGAAGGAACCCAAATCCTTGCTGACAGCAGGGCACAGCCCCAGTCTCCCAAGCTCCTGAGGCCATCTGTGAGCCCAGACCCCACAGTGATGTCTCTGCCTGTTGTTCCCTCACTGTGCCTTCACCAGTGTCACCTCATCCTTCCAAGGGCTCATGCTGGCTCTGGAAGGCTGTGAGGGAACAGTCTCTGTTTGTTCTTGCTTTCTTCTGTGAAATGACTTTAAGTTGCATCAAGATTTTGGGCGTTGCAGTAGGAGAACTGCAGGATAGGAGGGCTCTTCCTGGTGTCGTGCTGCTGGTCTCATTTAAAGCTGGTTGGGACAGGCAAGCATTTCCACAGGTCAGGCTCTGTACACTCATCACCCCCAAAAAACATTTTCCCATAAGGTGGGCAGAACCCTCAGCAAGGAGCAGAGCTGTGCAGGGTGGAGAATGAATGCCCATGGCAGGGAGAGTTTGTCTTATTTGTGGAAAATAGAGCTGGGAAGTCCTCCTTCTGCTTTCAGGACAAAGTTTATTTTACAGTTTGCAAAAAAAACAGGCAATTGAGGTGTTCTGGCAGATTTTCCTTATGGGTTTATTTCAAACTGTGAAGTATGTTCAGTGTGAAATATTTCAGCTGCCATTTCCTTAAGCTATGCAAGACTAATGATATCCATCACTCATGCCCAAAGTGATGGATCTGCAGTGAGCCAGGACGTAAGAGAGATTTTGAGAGAGAGAGATTAGCGATATTTAAAATAAATAAATGAGGAGGGACCGAAAGCAGAGGTAGGCTGGAATTTTCTGCAGTGGAAGCCCTTGCAATATGTTCAGGCAGAATGCAGAGGGCTGGCACTTGTGCCTAATTCAGTGCTCGTGTTAGTGCAGTTCCCCTTAAAATGTGGCTTGTTTGAAGTAGTCCAGCTCTAAGAACTTGTCTGGGGGTGGCAAACTCTTCCTGCAGAGATGAAGTAGCACACAAGTTTTGCATTAGTTCGTGCTGGCAGCCTGGCCGGATAACCCGAGCGAGCTGAGGTCCCTGCAGTGATGTCTCTCTAGTGTTGGAATAAAATGTCCTGAGCTGAAGCCAGATCGCTGAGCTCTCTCCTCCTTCTGGAGGGACTTTCCTCTCTGCAATCTCCCTGCCTCGCCAAGTTCACGGGGTATTTTCTGTTCACTGGCATTAGAGAAATGGGGAAGGAGACAACAGCAGTTTGCTTTAATTGGTGGTGAGGTGTTTGCCGGGACTTTGCTTCCCCCGATTTCTCGGTAATCAAAAGCTTGTTTTGCTGAGGAATTCTCGGGGATGTGCTGGGATGGTCTGGCAGGGTTGGTGGCTGATGAAACACTTTGGGAGGAGGGTGCGGCCCCGGGAACGCTCCGAGCTCCGTGGGCTGACGGCGACCTCGGGGTGTCTCCTGCAGCCAAGGCTGCCCCAGGCCAGGCCACCCCTCGTGGGGAGCCAGCACAGCTGAGCACAGCCTGCCTCAACCCAGGGCTTGCTGCTGGGTTTTGCTGCTGCTTCTCACAGGATCAGTCAGACAGCCCAGCCCCGAGCGAGGCTGGGGTGGGAAGTCAAGCTGTTCCATGAGAAACAATCCAACTGTTGTTCCTTTTCTTGGCTGACAGAACAGTCGTGACTTTGGGGCAGAGAGAGGTGACAGGGTAGGGAAAGGTGTCCCCTTTACTGGGGACAGCACACACAGCCCAAACTGGCCAGGCTTTGAGAGGCAAGAGCTAGAAATCAGCTGCCTTCAGCTGCTGCCTGTTTTTATTTTTTCCCCCCATTTAACAATCCTACACTGGGCACCAGCTCACTCATCATTAAATTTACTGTGGATTAGTTACATTTATAGTGGATTAGTTAGCTGGGTCTGTCCTCTGCACACCTTACACAAAGGTACCAGACTGCTGTGCTGTGTGGTTTCACTCTCCACAGGACAGATGTCAGTTCTGCTGGCTAAAATCCAATTTGTTACTGACTGGTGGTATGAGAGACACGCAAAGGAGCATTTGTCCCTGCCCTGTGGTTATCCTGCCTCCATAATCCCACCCCCCTGAGCTGCTGGGGAGTCAGCTGAGCTTCTCTTCCACTCATCATTAGAAATTTTGTATATTACATATGTCAAAGGTCTTAGAATTAAATGCTAATGCCAGGAAATGTGCCTCTTTGCCAATATATATTTTTTTTAATGGGGTTCTACAGTCCAGCTTGTTAATGATTTGCAGTATTTAAGAACGTGCCAAAAAATACCCACCACAGAAAATGATATTAATGCTGAATAAAAAGTCAGCAAGCAAAAATGGTATTTTCAGTTTAGCACGAAACGTTAGGTAAACATTTCACAGAGTATGTAAATAGTCAGAAGGGAAGAGGAGACCAAGTTCCTGGGAATAACTACAGAAGAGACACAAACTTTAAAAAAATATCAGTGACTGAAAGTTAATGGAATAAAATAGAGCTTACCCACATATTTCTGACAGTTGTTAGCCACTGGAACAGACCATAGACAGACACAGTTCATAACCTCTGAGACTTGCTCAAGAAGGACAGGATTCTTTTCTCAAGAAACCACATTAAGCACGGGCTGAGTTGGTGAGGGAGCTCCAGGAGCTGTTGGTGCTCCAGGGTGGGCAGGGCTGTAGCTGGTCAAGGTGCTGCAATTGAAACTTGGCCTTCAGTTTCTTTTCCAGAGAAATCCATCGGATTTGCAGCTTTTCTTCTGCCAGGTGTGGTGTGCACCAGGAGATGAAGTCATAGGTGATGTTGGAATTTCCTTGCTGACCTCCTTTGGCCCCCGAGGGGATACACTGGAGGGGCAGAGGTGTAAGGGGAATGTCCTGCTGTGCATGAGGATTCTGACTGGAATTCCTTAGGAGCAGAGTTGGGTGATGGAGAGGAAAGGAAGTTACTCCCCAGGTTTCCTGGTGTTATCAGTTGTTCTGCTCTGTGGTGCTTTAATCTGGATGTCAGGAGGAGCAGTGGTGATGCCTGTGCTGGGTTCTCCTTCCATCCCCTTGAAACAACGAATGTGTGCAGGAGGTGGTTGCTCCCTCCTAAGAAATGATGGAGAGCTCTGTGGAGATGTCCTTGCTCACAGTGAGTATCTGTCCTGTCAGACACTTGTGCTTGTCCCGTGGGGTGGGTCTGGGTTTCCTTCTGTGCCTGTGTAATAAATCCCCATCCCGTTATCCCGGCGGTGTCGCCTCGGAGCGGCCGCGGTTCATTTGCTGGGGAGGTCGCTGTGCTCTGCTGTGCTCTGGGGGTCTGCTGGGCTTCCCTGAGCTCGGAACACTTGTCAAGCTCTTTGCTGAGCCTGAGTTCATGGGGCAACCCTCACGGGCTGCTCTGGCTCCTGTCCAGGGGCAATGACTTAACAGACATTAACAACGCAAGGTTGAAACAAAATGCAGTTTCACAGTGTGTGAGTTTGGCACTCTAAGAATGCCAGAATGCTTTGGGTTGGAAGGGACCTTAAGTATCATCCACTTCCAACTCCCTGCCATGGGCAGGGATACCTTCCACTAGCCCAGAGTGCTCCAGCCTGGCCTTGGGCACTTGCAGGGATCCAGGGGCAGCCACAGCTTCTCTGGGCACCCTGTGCCAGGGCCTGCCCACCCTCACAGGGAAGAATTTCTTCCCAAAATCCCATCTAACCCTGCCCTCTGGCAGTGAGAAGCCATATTCTCCTTGTCACAAATCCCTCTCTGGCCTTCACTGCCTGTGTCTCCAGTACCTCTCAGACAGCTTTTCCATACTGGGACAGCCAGACACAGCCTCTACTGGTTCCTTGTGGGACACAGTTCCCTGCCTGCAGTAGGATTTTAGGAGCTCCCAGACCCCAGTGTGATGATGACTGGATTCTCAGGGATGGCTGGTGTCAGATGCTGCAGTGTCAGGGCTATGTTTAAAGCTCCTTTCCTCCAAATTCCCCCAGGAGTGTGGAGGTTGGCTGTTCCTCCTCGCTTGCTCTTTCAGCAGCCTGTGGTTCCGTGGTGTCTGTACACAAGGCAGGACCCCAGCAGACGGTGCTCTAAAATGGCCACTCGATTTCCGTTTTAAAAAGGGAGATTTCTCCACTTTCTGCTTCGAGGCTATATCTGTAAATAAGATTTTAGGATTTCTGTCATAATTATCACCACCCGTTACCTGCTCAAGTGCAACTTGCAAGATCACACCTCTTAAAATACAGTATCTTTGGGAGCTGGCATGTGGTTGATTCATATGTGTGAAGGTGTTAGGCATCCTGACCTAAACTGAAACAATCATTTGGTGGCACCCCTTCAGTGTATGCACAGCATGCACAAAAAGCTTTACTGGAAATGTTCCTTTCATTTGGGGTTTTTTTTTCTCTGAAGTGCAGTGGAAACTCAGTTAAGAAGCTTGAAAAGACGACAAAAATCAAGTCTGTCAGCAAGTAGTAATTACTCTCATAAAAGGTATTTCTTTAGTGTGGTTCATTAAAAAAAGGCTTCCTTCAGCACGGCTTCATCACAGGGAAACTCCTCCAGTCTGGGTCTGCAGATCTGACAGCCGGGTCGTGGCCACTGCTGCCTGACAACCTGATTTTTCAGAAAGTGCTTGGCCTTTCTAGAGCCTGTGGTTTCTGCTGGTCTACCTGTAAATTGTTACTTGTAATCTTGGTAGAGTGAAATTTCCGAAATGCTCCTTAGGTACAAACTCTTCCTCTCTCTGTCCTCGTGGCCACCAAGTCACAGAGTTGGTTCAGGCTTGGCTGCCTCAATCACCCAGTTATTGAGGGGTTGTTGGTCAGCCTCACCCCCTTCACAGGGAAGAATTTCTTCAATATATCTCATCCAAGTCAGCCCTCTTTCAGTTAAAAGCCATGGGAAAACATGATGATAAAACATTCAAATTGTTGGTGGAAAGTCTTGGATTAGATATTTTATTTTTACTGTACCAATGCTAATAAATGAATTTGGCACCCAGATCACCCAGTGGCACATCCCAGGCCCAGCAATATTTGGGCAGAGGGCATGTCCTGCAGTGCTCTGGCCCCTGAGCTTTGCTGGATTCTCTGGGTGAGTGTCAGGAGGGGGGACTGGTGTAGCTGGATTTGTGATATCTGTCCTGGGTTGTTCTCCTTCCCCTCCTCTCTGTTCATCACTAGAAATAAACACAATCTTCAGAGTTTACCTGAGGTGCTGAGGGCAGGTGGGAGGGATATCTCGTGAATATTGACCACGTTCTTTAAATAGCCTCACTCCTGCTCTTGCCTGCAATCAAAGACACGACTCTGGGAGTGTTCAAAGTCACTCCGTGTGTTCTCCGTGCAGCTGCTGGGGAGTGATCAAAGGCAGCAGCAGCAGCCAGGGCCCCGTGTGCTCCACGGCAGAGCGGGCAGGATATATTGCTGTTCCCATTTTAATTTGTTTTTTCAATAAATCAGGCTTCATTCCTATTCATCATGTAAAGCTGTTGGATGGCGAGCCGCTGCAGAATGCTAACTAATTTCATAATGCTCTGCATAAGGTGACCCACTTACAAGTTCATCCTTCAGTCGTGTTTAAGCTCTGGTCCTGATTTATGTAACAGCATATTGGTTTCATCAAGAGTTGTCTGATCACTCACTGTGTTGGCTCCTTCTTGACCTGTACATGATTTGTATTCTCCTCGATTTTAGGGAGAACTTTCTGTCTCCGTGCACATATGTGCAGAAGAAGAATAATAAACCTTCTTAAAAGTAGTCAGTGCTTTGAGTTTTTCTGTCACTTCAAGATATATTGGAGTGGGAACTAAAAGGAGTTTTAAGGAGGCTGCTGCAGGCAGGGCAGGGGAAACTCAGCACGGGATGTCCCTCACAGGCATCACCCTGTTAGTACATTTTTGGACTCTGATTGGAGTTGGCTTTTGTGTGCTGTGAGTCACAGTCCCTTGGATTTGAGGGTGGGAAGGCAGGACAGTCCTTCTTCCCCTATATTTTGCTCATAGCCTTTTGTTTCTGAACTGAGAATCAGATTACAGGGAATTCCCTTCTCCTTGCCGTAATTCCTGGTACTACCTTATCTCCCTTTGTTGAGAGTGAGGTGTGCTGCCCAAATGTATCAGGCTGGTGTGATTTATTACCCTCACTTCTCTTTAAATCTGTTTGAAGTTGTTAATGAGGGACTTAGGAAAGCTGGGACACTGGGGCTGCCTCACTATGAACTACAAAGTTTCCATTGCTCTGAGTTTGAGTTTACTGACAACTAGTGAAGTTCCCAATCCTGCAGGATACCACCCAGTGCAGAAAGGTGGAATTGTCTGGGTTCAGACCTGGGTGTGGAGCTACAGATGCTGTTCCTTTTCTCTTGTAGCATTCCTTCTTCTGCCGACTGACGGAAGATAAGAAATCTGAGAAGTTCTTTAAGGTGTTTTATGATCGCATGAAAGTGGCACAGCAAGAAATCAAGGCAACAGTCACAGTCAACACCAGTGACTTAGGAAACAAAAAGAAAGATGACGACTCGGACAGAGATGTCCCCAACAGGAAAAGAGGTAATCCCCAGTTGTTCCCCTTCTGAAGTCATAGGGAGTGTGTTTGGAACTCATTTCAATTGATGGGATAATGAGATAAATAATCTCTGATCCCACAGAGCAAAGTTCAGAGATCAGTGGTGCCCTGGCTCAGGATTTCGAGAGCTTCATTCCCTCTTCATCCATTTGTGAGGTTGTGCTATTGAAATGAGGAAAAGTCTTTCTGAGCTGAGACTTTGCTACATTGTCTTGTGACAAGCTGCCCAAATCTGTAGTAACAACCCCAGACTGTGGATTGTGATCAGTGCCTTCTCTAACAATAAGTGGAGAAATCCTAATTTTGTTCTAAAGCAGGTCCTTGTATCATAACTCCTGCTAGTGCTGGATGTGTGTGCCCTAACCAATTAATCCCCAGATTTATAACCCTGCTGTGGTTGGTGTACAAGGTCCAGAGTGTGACACGAGCCTCTCGCCTGCACTAAACGTACTCACCACAGAGTTGCTGCTCAACAGCTGGGCCTGCAGGTGAAGCTGCCAGGGGAAGGTGTGGACAGATCCCCTGGCCCTCTTCATCCAGCCTGCCTTAGGCAGATGTGTGCTGGTGTGTTGCAGTGAGGGAGCCCATGACCCAGATCACGGAGGAGGTCCGGGACCAGCTGCTGGAGGCGTCGGCGGCCACGCGGAAGGCGTACAACACCTACCGGAGAGAGGCCGACCCCGAGGAGCACTACTCGGCAGGAGAGGGGGCCCAGGCTGCGGCTGACAAGAGCAAGGATGAGCTGGAGATGAGTGCTGTCATCTCCATCATGCAGCCCATCCTGCGCTTCCTGCAGCTGCTCTGTGAAAACCACAACCGGGATCTGCAGGTACCGCCTGGTTCCGGGCAGCTGTGCTCAGGGTGCTGCGTGCATTCRCTGCTGCCACACCGTTATCCCTAATCCCAGGCCTTTTTAAATGGATCTTGGGACCAATTATTCTCTTTGGTCTTCATGTTAATCCAGAAAAAAAAGCACTTATACCTTGCTGGGCTGATACGAGCAAATCCAGTTACGCAGTGGTCTTTGAAAGGTACATAAGAGGTGGTGGGATCAACATTTCTTGGGGCTTTTAAAAAGTGTATGTCAAAAGCAAGCAAGTGTTGTGCTGTGAAGTTACTGATTTGCTTTTGAGAGGGAAGGGAAAGAAAGAAAAATCATGTAGGAAAATGAAGAGGGCATTGGGACTTTGGTTCCAGCCGCTCTTAAGCTTAACTTTCCCAGGTTCTCCTGGATTTTCTTGGATCTGTTCCTGTGCCTAGAGTTGATGACATGCTGAGGGTGTCAGGAGAGCCTCAGCTGGAGGTGAATCTGCTGAGGGACATGAAGGGCAGTGAGAAGGGTTTCTTGGCTGTATCCACACAGGAGGAGGTAGGGAGAGGTGGGTTTGCTGTGGAGTGGGCAGAGCCCCTGGGGACAGAGGACATGGAGAAGGTCAGGGAGCTCAGTGCCACCTTCACCTTGCTCCTTACTGGCAGGACTGGCCTTCACCCACCCTGCATCCCCGAGACCCTAGTGAGGTCTGGAGCAAGGGAGTCTTACCTTTGGTGGAGAATTGAGATGGGAAACATCTGAACAAGCTGGACATGCATTTAAACAAGCTGGATGCCCCAGGCTCCATGTGGAATTCTGGCTCCAGTCCTGGGCTCCCAAGTCCAGGCAGTCTCAGAGCTGACCATGGCACTGGAGCATCTGGTGGGCAAGGAGAGGCAGGGGGAGGTCAGGCTGCAGAGGAGAAGGCTCAGGATCTCTGACCATGTGTGCAAACATCTCATGGGGGATGTGGAGAGAAGGGCCAGGCCCTGCTCCAGCTGCCCCGTGACAGGGGTTGGGGCTGGCGGTGTCCAAAGGTCCTGGCAGCCTCAGTGTCCTGTGCTCCCCTGGGATGTGTTTGTAGAATTCCAGGGAGCCCAGAGCAGGTTCCCCCTTACAAAGGGGCTGCAATTGAGATGATTTTTGCTCGGTGCAGCCTCTGCTGCTGCCGGGTTGAAATCGAGGAGCTGTACAATGTGCTAAATGCCCTCATAAAGAGCAATAATTGCCTTGATTGCCCATTGTTCCCTGGCCGGCAGGAGCGTGGGACCCTGAGAGCTCTGCAGAGCTGCCAAATCGCTTCCCCTGAGCGGGAATGCCCCGGCAGCACGTGGGATCACAGCTGCACGGAAACCTTCTGGGAGCATCTCTGAGTGCCCAGGTTATACCATCAGCCTTTTCTCCCGTTTTAAAGAAAAGGAGCCCTTTGATGTGTGTTCTGTCAGAGGATTTTCCTGCCGCTGGCGGTGGCGGTTCCCGTGGCACGGCTCCAAACCGCACGCACAGGATCCGCTGCTGCCTTTGGCGAGGCACCCGCAGCTATAGGAGCACACTTGAATTCCAGCCAGGGCAGAAACTTGGCCTGAGCTCTTCCCCGTCCTGAACAATTAGATTTCCCAAACAGCAGGTAGCTGTAGTCAGCTCAGAGAGAAAAAGGGATTTCTTTTTTCAACCAAAAAAAAAGAGGGTAGAACAATTTTTCCGGTGTAATCCACAATTTTTCTGGTGTAATCCTCTTGCTGCCTGCCTGCCTTAAGGTTTGTCCTTTTCCTTCAGCCCCAAAGGGAAGGCAGAAGTGTCTGATCCTCCAAAATCTTGGTGTCTGCAGCTGGTACATGTAGCTGAGCTCCCTGCAGTAGTGCCAGTGCTGCCTAAAGGATCAGAGAAGGACTCTCCAGAAGAATTTCACATTATATTTGAATGAGGAGTGAGTTGGGATCATCTGCCTGGTGCAGGTGTGGGCTGGGCACACTGAGCCTTTCCAGGCAGCTGTGGGAGCTGATGTGCAAACCCAGGGAAGTGCAGGTCATGTGCTGGAGGAGCTGCTGTGCTTCAGAGGAGGAGGAGGAGGAGGTCTCTGAGATGCTCAGGCAGCTGCAGTGCTGTGCCCTGTGCATCAGTCAGCCCTTCCCAGATACAGCCCCAGTTTGCTCTCCACAGCCCTCCATGGGGCTGCAGGAGCTGCAGGACCTTCTCCAAATGGATACAAGGGCTGGGATGAGCATGTGGATGCACAGTTCCCACGTGTTCTGGCTGAATCTGCCTGTGGCTGCTGGTGCAGGGTCTGCCACACCTCGGGGTCATTCCCACGGACAGCAGTGGGGTGGCACACTCAGCACTGAGGAGTTGTGTTCCCACTCTGCAGCTCTTTGAGATGCTCTGGGTGACTGAAAATGAAGAGTTCACTCTGTCCTGGCTGAGACAGCAGCAGACACTCCCTGGGGCAGTTTCTCACAGTGCAGCAGGGGTTTGTTTTCTACAATTCTTTCCTTCCCCTTGTTTTAGCCTAACAATGTCCTTCTGCCTCTTGTGCCTCATTCCTCTTCTCTACTGAATGTGGATCAAGCAGCTCAGGTACAAGCTCAGCTGTAACCAGAATAAATGCTGTGCTGCAGCCTGGGAGCATTTTACTTCCTCACTTGGGGTATTATCCTTTCATTTTGTGGGTTTTTTTTCCTGGAGGGAAGGCACGAGCTCCGATTTCTGTAGGATCAACCTTTTTTACATTCTGACAAGTTAATCAGAAGTCAGGATACTAAATGAGCAATCAGCTGAAATGTGCTGAATCACTGTCACCTTTAGTCTGCATTCATAGACAGCGTTTTCCTTTTTTAGCTTCGCCTTCCATTGAATCTGCAATTTCTCCCTCTGTTTGCCTTAAAAGACTCATTAGTCTGGCTCAAGCAGAGACAGCCAGGGACACTGCTGCTCTCTGGGCTGGCAGGAAAGACCCTGCTGCTTCCATACTCCCATGGCTCCTGCTCCTCTGAGGGCTTTTTCACCCTGGAATTGTTGTTACCTGCTAGAATTAAGCTAAATAAGAGTTTTCCTGCTGAAACTTCAAGGAAAAGCAAGTGGTAGTGGCTGCTAATGCTGGGAATGCACTGGCAAACAGCATCTGAGTCACTGGGAAATTGGTTTTCATTACTTGTCCTTCAGTTTTGGGTGGTGCTTTTTTTCCATTTGGAATATAGGAGAGCAGAAAGCTGTTAAATCCATGGTGGCAGATTTGGCTTTTCATTAGAGGAGCTGCTCCCAATCGGCAGCTTCAAGCAGGAATCCCAATATTTACATGGAAAGAAATGCAGTGGGGAGAATTCCATTTTAAAGCACCTTCCTTCAAGGTGTGCACTCGGGTCCCTCTGGTGCAGGTGGAGCTGCTGTGAGGCCCCAGCCAGGGAATTGCTGCTCCCACCTTGGAGAGAGCTCTGGGAGGAGGGAGCCTGGAGTGATGCTTGGCAGGTGGAGTGAAGCTTCCAGGCTCCAGAGAGTTCCCAGAGTGTCTGTTCTGTGCTGGGTGTGTCAGGCTCTAATGGATCTCTCTGTTTATGGGATGAACTCTGTTTATTGCTGTACAATGTGAAACCAACAAGCTGTACAGGAGAGCAGCACGTTGCAAATAAACCCTGGAAAGAGGCTTAAACTGCTTGTACAGTGAACCAGAGCAATCCACCATGCAGTGGAATTGGGGATGGGTGAAATTAATAAATACTGTCAGCCAAACAGCATTTTGTATGATTTTTTTTTTCCCCTCTCTCATGGCTTTGACACTCTCCTCACAGAATTTCCTACGCTGCCAGAACAACAAGACAAACTACAACCTGGTGTGTGAGACACTGCAGTTCCTGGACTGCATCTGTGGCAGCACTACTGGGGGACTTGGACTGCTGGGACTGTATATAAATGAGAAGAACGTGGCACTGATCAACCAGACGTTGGAAAGTTTGACTGAGTACTGTCAGGGGCCCTGCCATGAGAACCAGGTAATGAATCCAGAGCTGTGAAGTTCATCCCCCTTTCTCCCTGGCCCCAGCTCTGTAGGCTGCTGTTGTCTTATAACACTGCCCACTCCACTTGCCCCACAAGCTGGAGAGTTTTTTTCCTTTCTAAACTCCTCATAATCAGCTTGTCTTACTCAGGGACCCCTCTGAGGAGCTGAAACACTCAAAGCAGTAGAATGATTTCTGCTTTGCTGAGATCTGTTTCATTTGACTGGACAGGGAGAGTGGGGAGTTTCTGTACTTCATACAATCCCAGAATGGTTTGGGTTGGAAGGGGCCTTAAATCCCATCCAGTGCCACCCCCTGCCATGCGCAGGGACACCTTCCACTATCCCAGGTGACTCCAAGCCCTGTCTAACTTGGCCTTGGACACTTCCAGGGATCCAGAGGCAGCCACAGCTTCTCTGGGCAACCTGTGCCAGTTTCTGCTTATTGTCTCCATTTCCTTATTAATTGGACCATAATATTGTCCTGAAAGACTGGAATGTGACTTTTTCTGTCTTTCTTGTCTCTGCAAGAGAATGTGTGAGGCTGTGCCTGCCTGGGAGAGTTGTCAGTGTCCCTCTGCTCTCTGCATCAGGTGGAATAAAACCCTTCAGGTGTTCTGGGTGTGGGGTTCAATGACAGAGCAGGGCTGTGTCTGGATTTTGAAGCCAGCAAGCTGCTGTTTGTACATTTTAGTTAGAGACCATTCCAAAAGCAGGGCTGAAGGCAGGGCAGAAGGTTATGGAAATTCCCCTTCTTTGTGTGAGCAGCACTGAAGTAGGTGTTGATTGGCACGTTTCTAATAAAGCAAACTGTCCCTAATCTCAGTGAAACACTGTTCCTCCAGCCTGCACCCTTTGGCATGGAAATGCTTCATTTATCAGCTGTGGTTCTTGGTGCTTCCTGAGGCCGGGGGCTCCAGCAGGACCATGGCTGAGGAGAGGAAAAGCTTGGAACAAAACGCCTTAATCTTTTGTTGTTGCCCTGCCTGGAGCTCTCTGTGCAGTTATCCATCCAGGGCAGCCCACGAGGTGATGACAGAGGGGACTCTGCTGCTCTGGCAGGGTCACCAGCCTGGGCTGTGTTTGTAGTGCAGGCAATTAGTGAAGCCTGATGACTTTTCTTTGGCCAGAACTGCATTGCTACTCACGAGTCCAACGGCATTGACATCATCACAGCATTAATTCTCAATGACATCAACCCTCTGGGAAAGAAGAGGATGGACCTCGTGTTGGAGCTGAAGGCAAGTGAATGCTCTGTGCAAAGCGTGTTAACAGTGAGATTAAACATCATTTCATTGTTGGAATTATGTGGGTGTTTGTTGTATCCCAATATTCAGAAGTGCCCAAAAATTACATACATCAGTGAGCTGCAGGCAGTGCCCAAAGATTGTTTCTCACAGGTGTTTCATCTTTTAAACAATGACGTGGAGCCACCGGTTCTCAGATGGGAGATGCAGGCACTCAGAATATGCTGAGGAATCCCAAAATCACTTCCTGTAAAAAATCTAAAGCTGATGAAAACTGTTCCGTTGTTGCTGAGCTTTTACGTGGGCAATGGAAGTGAAATTTTTCATGTTGCAACTACTTTTTTCCTAACACTTTATTGGTGTTGTTTAATTTGTTGCCATTAAATCATCAACAGTTCTTTAGGGCTGTCCGTATTAACGTTGAAATAATTAGCCCTGGTGCTGGTTTCAAAACACAAAAACACAGGAGCAGGTTCCCCTCTAGCAACAGCAGTGCCAGAGCACTGTTGCTTCAGCCTGTGCTTGAGAAATATTTCCTTTCTGACTTATTGCCCTGACTGACACTGCAGTGTCTCCTTGTTTTCCGTTGCCGACTCACACCATTATTATGGGTGGTGTGGGTTTTTTATTATTGTAAATAAAAAATGCTTTTAGACTCGATTAGCATTATACTTCAAAATTAAATACTTTTATTGGGTTTCATTGTCAGGCATGATGGATTTTAATCTTAATTGTTCGTATTAAAGTAGTCTGGTGCCTTGTGGTAGTTTCCCATTTCCTCCCTGTGTTCCTTGGCGTGAGCAGACTGCAGAGTGATTTCAGTTAAAAGCAGCAAAGCACGTCTGTCTTCAGCCCTGGCTGTCCCCTGATTTAATCAGCAGCATCTTCAGCAGAGCTGAGCTGGAAGCTCAGAGCTTGTGGTGATGCTGCAGTATCTTTAAACCAAAACAAAAAAAACACGAGCGTGAAACAGCAGCATTTTTAGGAATTTGAATCTTGGCTGGGGATAATTTGATGTCTCTCAATAAGTAGGATTTGGGGCATAAACTGCTAAAAATTCCTGTTAAGTTGTATAGGTCAGTAATTAGAGGTGAGGGAGGGCTGGGTGAGGTGAGGCTGTGAGAGCCCTGGGCCGACTGGCACAATCTGCCTGCCCTGGCTGCTGCCTGTGGGACTCGTGTCCCTAAAGCCCTTCTGGCAGCAGAGTGGTGCCTCTCAAGCTGGGTACCCTGATGTTTTGGCCCTTCTGGCAGCAGAGTGGTGCCTCTCAAGCTGGGTACCCTGATGTTTTGGCTCCTGTGCTTTTCCCTCCCCTCAGAACAACGCTTCCAAGCTGCTCCTGGCCATCATGGAGAGCAGGCACGACAGTGAGAACGCCGAGAGGATCCTCTACAACATGAGGCCCAAGGAGCTGGTGAGTCCCGGGGCCACTCCCAAACTCCTGACTGTTCATTTGCACAGCAGACGGAGAAGTGACAATCCCCTGAGCCCCAAGAGCTGTCCAGGAAGCCACAGCAGGGTTTTGGGGCTGGTTGATGTATGAACTGATGGACACAGAAGCAGGAGATCCGAAGCACCATTGACTTGTCCCAGTGCTCGGGGCTGCCTTGGAGCCAGGGTCACAAGGTGACACAGGTGCAGAGAGGGTGGCCTGGATTATGTTAGCTCCAGGGAGACCTGAGGTTCAGTGTGTTGTGCCAGTGAGCTGGGCTGAGGCTGAGTTCAGTGTATCCTGGGTGTTGAGAAAGCCACTGACCTCCCTTTGAACATTCCTGCTCCGCTCCCATTCCCGTCCCTGGGAGTGCCGAGGGTGTGCTGCCCTCAGCAGCTTCCACACTTTGCCTGAGCCTCCTCTCCTTGCCCCTGCCTCCTTCTGCAGGTGGAAGTGATCAAGAAGGCTTATCTGCAGGGAGAGGTGGAGTTTGAGGATGGAGAGAACGGGGAGGACGTCGCGGCGTCTCCGAGGAACGTGGGACACAACATTTATATCTTGGCTCATCAGGTAGAGTTTCACCACCAGGCACAAACTGGGAAGAGCCAGAGCCTGCTTTTCCCTGGAACTGTTTTCGTGGCTCATCTCTGAGACTGACTCACTGCACGTTCCCTTGTTATCAAAGCGAGTCCGAATTTTCATCAGAAACAAAAATAGTAGAATACAAGGAAATTTGGGGAATTTTCTTTTATAGTGGGAAGCAGGCAGGCTCTGGACTGAGTTCCTGAGGACACGTGGCTCAATTCCTGGCAGCACTGAGCAGCAGTGTATTGTTTTTCAGCTGTATCAAAGGTTACTTTATACTCCCAAAGAAATTCTACTCACAGATCAGTTAAAGTGTAATCAGAAATCCCGGTCCTTGCCACATTCTCTCTCTGCTGGAGCCAAGCAGAGCCATTGTATTGATACAATGTGTGTTTGAAAGGTAAAAAAAACCAAAGGGGAGAAAAAGGCATCTAAATCTACTTAATATATTGGTGCTACATCTCTCACTGCGTTGGAGACTTCTTGTTCCTCCAGCATCTGAGCACACAGACCCTCACTGTGCTGCAGGATGAATTTGGAGCATCCAGCAGCATCTTTGGAGCAGTGTTCTGTACATCTGCTGCTCAGCTGATGCAGATTTTCTCTTTATCCCTGCCTGCATCCTTGGGGTGATGATGAGCACACCTTTGGGTTAGGGTGGTGTAGAAGGACAGAGACCGAATGTGAATTTCTGTGTGATCAGAAMGATTCCAGGCAAAGGGTGGGAGAGGATGGGGAAAAGAGGAGTACAACACTGGCATTAAATACATATTTGAATCATTCTGACTTGCTCCCAAAATAGAGCTGCAGGGTGTCTGGTTGGAACAGAACAAGCCTTCTGTCAACTTTGCCCTTTCCTAGCAGCTGACTGCGTACTATTTCTTTTTTTATGCCAAAAAATCAGAAATTTAATATCGCAGAGAGACATCTGGTGTCTCCCACTCCCTGTGCATTCCTTTATTTTAGTTGGCTCGTCACAACAAAGAGCTGCAGAACATGCTGAAGCCAGGGGGTCAGATCGAGGGGGACGAGGCGCTGGAGTTCTACGCCAAGCACACGGCGCAGATCGAGGTATGGGAGCCCTGGGGGGCTGAGCCCCAGGGAGGGCAGCCCCAGGGCATTATTCATGCTGCTGTCATGGCTCTGCCTGCCTGTGGACTGTTGTCTCTGATACAGAACACACAGAGAGAGAGTTATTTATTTAATTCCCTGGCAGTGGCGGGGGGAGCTATTCCTGAGCTGTCATGTGTGGGCTCGGGGATGGAGCTGAGCGGAGCTCTCTTGGCAGGAGGAAGTGTGGCTTCGCTTCTGTTACATTTTGGCCGGTGCTGTTGCTGAATCCAGAAAGTTTGTGATAGCTTTTTGCCACTCTTTCTGGATTCAGATGACAGTTTGGCCCCGTGTGCCATCTAAGAGCTTTATAAAAGTAAAATGTTCACAAATACGGAGATTTCCTGGAGAAGCTGTGGCTGCCCCATCCCTGGAAGTGTCTCAGGCCTGCTTGGAGCAGCCTGGGGCAGTGGAAGGTGCCCCCCTGGGTGGGCTTTAAGGTCCTTCCAACCCAAACCACTCCACGATTCTATGACTTCACAAAACTTTCTAATAAGCAATACAGAGATAACTGTCATTCCTTGTACTTGCCCATGGCTCAAATTTGCCAACATTCTTGAATTGGGCCACCACATTGCTCTGAATTCCATCCCAGCTTGGGTGCAGGATTCTCTGGGCCCCTTGGAAATCTCTGGTGCAGGGTTCTCTGGGCCCTTTGGAAATCCCAGCTAAGGCCAGAATAAGACCACAGCATGAAATGACAATTCCAGAGCTAAATGTAGACCTGCTCTGAAAGGTAAACTAAATCAAATCTGTGTCGAGCTGCTGCTCTTTGGAAATGTGTCTGCATGTAGCTGGTTTGAAAGGGGGAGCAAAACAGGCAGAAAAGCCAGAGAAATGCAGCATTTAGAAGCTGTGAGGGGGTGAGTGACGAGGCTGCCGTGCAGATTGTCAGGTCGGACCGCACCATGGAGCAGATCGTGTTCCCCGTGCCCAGCATCTGCGAGTTCCTCACCAAGGAGTCCAAGCTGCGCATCTACTACACCACGGAGAGGGACGAGCAGGGCAGCAAGATCAACGACTTCTTCCTCAAGTCTGAGGACCTCTTCAACGAGATGAACTGGCAGAAGAAGCTGCGAGGTGGGTCAGTGCTGCTCCATGTGGGGCAGAGCGCTGAGGTGGGGGTTTCAAACCTTGGTGGTTCCCCAGTGTGGCAGGAACATCAATAACTGTTTGCAAGAGCTGTTCCTCTGCAGGGTGGCAGGATGGTGAGATAAAGGCAGGCTGAGTGCTGCAGCAATGGGGACCCTCTGCAGAGAGGGAAGGAGCAGCACAGATCATCCTTTTTGAGATGCAGCAGGAAGGAACAAAAATCTGAAATGAGGAGGAGACAGGGGGAGGACACAGCTGAAGAGAGCAGTGGCCTGTGCTGGATGCAGGGTGGGGGAGTAGGGCTGGGGAATGCAGCAAGGTTGGACTTGGTGCTTGTAAAGGTCTTTTCCCACCATAAAGATTTTGTGGATTTAGGGCATCTCTAGGAATGGAGGTGTTTAAGAACAAGTTAAAGGTGGATTTCTCAGCAGTGGTAAAGTAGAATTCATCCCTTTTTGGCTGACAGGTTGACAAGTCCCTTCCATCCCTATGATGCTAAAATGTCTGAAGGCAGGTGTTTTCAAGCACTGATTTTCCCTCTGAGGTTCCCACTGGCAGCTGGGAAATCCCTTTAAAATGATATTTTAATTCACACAGTGCCACCACGTCCCCCAGTAAACCTTTTGGCTCATTTGCTTAATATTTTTGTTCTTGTTCTGCTGAAGGCCAAGTGCAGCAGCTGAGGCTCAGTGGGCAGTGCTGAGCCCTGAGCAGCAGTGACCCTGTGAAATGTGAGATAAGGCAGGTCCTTCCTGCTCCAGTCACCCCTGCCATGTGACAGCACTGCTGCTCCCCTCCCCTGCATCAGCTCCACTCCAGTTTTTATGTAAACTGCATGAATTTTTTTTACTGCAAGAGCAGGACTGGTCTGGAACCCCTTCTGGGAGCAGATGTGGGACTGCCTCCAAAAATCTGAGAATTCTGCAAGGAATCTGGGAGTGTGACATCCTAAACAAATTGAACTTCAACAGCATCCATATATTCTGTTAGATTTTTGTTGTTTGAGTCACTTTGTCTTTGAGGCTGTCTCCAAGCAAGCTGTGAAGGCATCCATCATTAACAACAGACCACAAATTAGCCAAGATCCACCTGCAGGAGTGGAGAATACTTCTTTTTTTTTTTTTTTTTCCTTTAAAAAACGGGGATCATTTATTCTGTCTCTAATATCCAGGTCTTGTCTGGCCTCTAAATGATGTTTTGCATTTTTACAGTTGTTTCTCACATTTTCAGCAGAGTTTGTGTTGGAGCTGTGACCTCTGGCAGTGCTCTGTGTGCTCATGTGATGCCAGTTAGAGTTTATCAACCTTCAAAAAGACTTCTCAAATAAAGACCCATGCACCTCTCCCTTCAGCTCATGGTGCTGGCTCATAATCTGAGCACCAGAAGCCTCTTAATTGTTAATTAAAAATGGAAATGAGCTGCTAAAGCCAGGCAGAAGCACTACACAGAGTCGGTGTCCTTCCCCAAAGGAAGGTGTAAAGTTAAACCTGGACCTTTATAATCACCCTGATATAATTTCATATAAATTAATTAAACCTGGTTAGAAAGTCTTCCAGTTAAAAGAAAATTGAGGACATGGAGATATTGTGGAATTCTTTACCCCTTTGTTATCTGGGGGTGTTAGAGGAGGGGATTTGCTGGTGGCTACTGCAAGGCTCAGAACTGCTGCATGTAATAAATTACCCTTCAACCCAAAGTGCATTTTCAGCTTGGTCCTAAATTTTACTGAGAGCTTTTCCTTTGCTCTCTGATGTCTAAACACGCTGCCTTCTTCCACCAGGGCAAAACAGTCCTTTGCCTTCTTTGAGAGCATTTTTAATGGGTTTTTTCACTACTCTAGATTTCAGGAGGACACAGTTTGCTGTGCAGTAAGCCTCCAGGAGCTAAAATCAGAGGGATTTTGCCTGGATGCAGAGGGAATTACTGCAAGGCAGCTTCTTGGCTTCCTTGTCGACTTTGGGTTCACAGCCACTTCAGCAAAGGAATCTCTCTGCTTTCTGCCTCTTGGTTCTGGCTGCAGGGATTATTAAAATCAGGAGTGTTTTGGAGRAGTATTTCTGTGTAACATTAAGGATTTAAATGTGCTGTTGGGCTGTACACTGAGCTCTGTGCAGATGTGCTGAGTCCTTTGCCCCCGAGGCAGAGGGAAGGCCGGGGAGCTTCACCCCCTGGTTATCCTGGGGCTGTTTTGGGCTGTTCTCAGCAGAAAATGGATTTGCAGAACACAGAGGGATGGGGCTGGAGCTCACTGCTCCTTTTCCTCCTCCAAATTGTTCTTGGACAAAGTATATTATTAGGGGAAGCCTCAAGTGCTTGATCTCTGCACTTTCTCAGCTTGTTCTCTTGCTGCTGCTAAACCACGTTTGAAACAGGATCCTTTGCCTTAAAACATCATCTAGGAAACTTGAAGGGCCCCCAAGATGAAGGATAATTAAAATAGAATAACCCATTAATATTATTACTTTTGATGCTTGTTTTGGTGGTGATTTTTTTTTTTTTTTAGAGAGACCTCTTATTTTTATTAAACCCTTCATGAAAAAGAAATAATTTCCTCTTYTGCAGCTCAGCCCTTCCTGTACTGGTGTGCTCGGAACATGTCCTTCTGGAGCAGCATTTCCTTTAACCTGGCTGTCCTCATGAACCTGCTGGTGGCATTTTTCTACCCATTCAAAGGAATTCGAGGAGGTACTGATTTTTAACCTAAAAAAACACGTGGAGAAATGAGGTGTCACGAGCCAAATTGTGCTCTCCCCACTCGTGYCTGTGCACTGCTGTTTACATCAGTGGGGGTGGGAGAACAGAATTTGGCTTTTTAAATTGCCTTGTTTTAAATTGTGCTGTTCTCTTAYTCTTTCTTGAAGCATTTTTAAGGAAAATGTAGAGCTTTTTCCTTGGGGAAAAAATTACCTAAGACAAACATCCACCTTTAATTGCTTGACTGTTCTACTTCGTTTTATAGTCCTGTAATTAAGGATTGAGCTAAAAATAAGCCAAATGGTGAATGTGTTGCTTTCCTTGAGSTTGCAGTTTATTAATGGCGTTTTCCACACACTTTTCCTGGTGCTCCAGGAGAGCAGGAGAGGAGAGGCCTCTGAGTGCTGGGAGTGGGTGACATTTATCCTGCCTTGGCAGGGGGGAAATGATGAGTAGGAATCTGTGGAGGATTAAGGAGAAGAGCCCATTCCCAGGACTGCCTGCCCCAGGGGTGTGGGGAGCGGAGCATTCCCACAGGGGAATTCCTGCCATCAATTCTGGGATGACACCGTGGGATTGATTGCACAGTGACAGCCCCATGGGGATTGCACAGTGACAGCTCCACGGGAGCTGCTCTGCCCCCAGCCAGGGCTGTGTGAGGCTGCTGAGCACTGAGCACATCCAGCCTTGGATGCAGCCTCACCCCAGGGCAGGGCAGGGCTGGAGCCCTGGCAGCAGCAGCTGGGAAATCCGCAGGGATGTTCTCAGCAGTGTCACGTGCATCCCTTGCAGAGGGATGTGAGTGTCCAGGCAGGAGCTTTTCCCTTGTGTTGGGGTGTGATTGCTGAKGCTGGGGKGTCCCAATTTCAGGGACAGAAAGATGAGGCCACACTAGCAGTAGTTTAAGGGAACTAACTTTTTATTCAAAAATCTGACTCTGTTTATATACATTTGTACAAAGCTTTAGAGATTGGTTACTACAGGGGCCACCTCCTCAATTTGGGTGGTGGACATCACCATTAATTATTTTTTTTTTAGAGGAGAAATACRTAAACATTTTAAAAATACACATTGTTTAGGTGAAGTTGTGTGAGAATTTGTAGTATAAAGACAGAAGGTAGAAAATTTAGGCTGACATTAGGGGGTTTGCATCCTGGAAAAGCCTGTCAGGGGGATGTTTTAGACCAAATTCCAGTGTTCCTGAGAGGGAGGAGAGGAACAGTTTTACCTGCTGCCATCAGGACCACCAGGCTGTGGCTGCAGCTGCTGTTCCTCCGTGTCACACCCAGTGTCCCCAGAGTGGGGACAACCCAGGTCCTGGCTGGAAGGTTCTAGCAAGCCCAAAGAGCACCCGAATTTCTGTCTGTAGTTGCAGAGATCCCAGGTTAAAAGCTCTGAGCTTATGGCTGCCAGGAAAGCTGCTGGTTAAATGAGTTCCCTGAGATTACAAACTGCAAGACTGTGGGGGGGATTGTTTGGCATTTTGAAGATGCCCTACCCTACATATTTGAAATTCTTTATTTATCAGGTAACGTTTTGATAAAACCTCTTCCTCTCCTGGTTAGAATCCAAAAAGTAAAATAAATAAATACATGTGTATCTTATATTTAGCTTAAGGAAAAAAAAAAGACTCTTCCAAACAGACTGTTTGGGGGAAGTTGTCAGTGTCTTAAATTGCTCAGACACGGTGAACTGAGCAGCTGATGAGCATCTGACAGTAGCAGAAGCTGTAAAACTTCTGACTTGAGGAGCAGAAACAAAACTGGATGCCTGGAATTTGGTACTGGAATGGTGAGAATTCCAGAGACAGGGAGAACTTCCTGCTGGTTGCAYGTTCCTCCTGCCTGTGGCTGTGTAGGGTGTCCCTGTGCTCCCAGCAAGGCTTTGGGGCCAGGTTGGTTGATGAGTGACCACCCTGAGCTCCGTGTGCCAGGACAAGGACACTGCCCCCAGCCTCTCTGTGTCCCTGGGGAGGAGAGGGGAGCCTGTGGCCCAAGCCCTGCTCTGCCCTGAGGTGACACAGCTGGGTCCCATGAGGTCCTGGCACTGCCCTCCTCATGCCCTGGGGTTCTGAGCTGAGCCCAGGTGGGTGTTCCAGAGAACACCTGAGGGCTTCAGTCACTCCAGGTGTTTTTCAGGCCTGCTGGGACCTGCTGAACTCCTGAAAGCCAATACATTCCCAATAAATCTTATTTAGATTTTAGGTAAGTMGTTCCTAAATAAGCTGCTGCACGTTTCCCCTGTCCCCTCTCCCTGCTGTTGCTTGTTCCCACTCAGTGCCTCCATTCCCAGCTCTGCACCTTGTGCTGTGACAGCTCCAGGAGCCCAAACTCCCCCCAAGGCAGCCAAAACAGCTGTTCAACTTTACGCTTATTAACTTTTAATTTCCATCCATCCTCTGCTGTCTTTATTAATCTGCAGTGATTTGGAACAAGATTAAATGGCTGCTCGTGGTAGTCAGATGAGAGTAATATTTCCTAAGCTGCCTGGMTTTGGGAGCAGGGGGAAGAAGCCCTGAGTGAGGATCTTGCCAGTCAGAGACGAGCTCTGTGAGAAKGTGCTTGCAGAAGGGCTGTGAAATTTGGGGGATCTTGCTTTTTTTTCTGTCAAGGAACCAGTTGCTTGAAGACAAAAAATTTTTGAAGTCAGCTTTGAGAGAGAGTTGTCTTGCTCACATTCTGCATAAACCTGGGGTAAATGGTGTTTTGGGCTGAATCTTTTTTCTGGCTCTTTCAGGGAAGTGTATTTTTAGCTACACGGGCTCGGTGTTGTGTAAGCAGCCAGTCTCATGGGACAGCCTAAATAGACCCAGGAATAGCAAGAGATGCCAAAACTGGGTACGAAGGTCTGACCAAAAGCACATCAGGAGGCTCTGGGAGTGTCCTCACCTGCCCAGGCTCTGCCTCTGCACAGCACGTCTGCAAAGGGCCCTCAGCACTCAGGTGAACAACACAATGAACATCCTCCTGTACTTCTCATTGGCACATTGATTTGGTAACAGGTTTGTGATTAAAACCTGCTGAAGGCTTTGGGCTCAGGTGTTGCTGCTGTGCAGTCAGAGATGGCTGAACATCCCTGGGGCTGGGTGTTGGAACCCTGGAAACTTAGAATTTAAGGCTTTAGACTACAGTAATATATATATAAAACAATGTGGAGGATTTAAGGTGTAGTTCTTCTTAGTTCTTCTTCTTTCACCTTCTTCTACATGGGTTTGGGTGGTTTTTTGTAATTAGGTGAAAAGGTTTGCATTGGGGACCTCGGGTATTTGGTTATTGGGTTAAAAGTATAAATAAATAGATGTCACCTCGTTATTGGATAATTAGTGCTTAAAAGAGGCTGGAAGGAGTTAGAGATGGAGCCATTTTCTACCTYGTTGGTGAACTCACAACTTGTGAGACTGYGCTATAGATGAGAATTAATAAACATCTGAGTCTGAGCACAAACTGTGTCTCCCGTGCTTTAATCCCGGCTCCAACACAAAAAAAGAAGATAAAACCCCCGAGTCGGGCGATGCTCCACCCAAGACTGTGCTGTTCTCAGCTTTCTCATGCAGGAATGGGTTTGTTTTCCCTGTGCCCAGGCACGCTGGAGCCCCACCTGTCRGGGCTGCTGTGGACAGCCATGCTGATCTCGCTGGCCATCGTCATCGCGCTGCCCAAGCCGCACGGCATCCGCGCCCTCATCGCCTCCACCATCCTGCGCCTCATCTTCTCCATCGGCCTGCAGCCCACCCTCTTCCTCCTGGGAGCCTTCAACGTGAGTGCWCTGGGCTCTTCTGACCTCTGGTGTAAGGGGTCCTCGCCTGTGTGTGTGAAGACACAGGGCAGAAATAGCCTGGGACACGGTGGTGGGACTGGTGGGAGGAGKGATTCCCTCCCGGAGCTGTTCCTCGCTCAGGGGCTCTGTGTTGTTCATTCAGTCCTGGTTCCCCGGGCTGCAGGCAGAGCTCTGAGGTTTTGCTCAGTGTAGGAACAGCTCAGACAGACACGGGGAGGAGTCTCTGTGACCTAAAGCACGTGGTTGTTCACCCAAAGCACCTCAGGATTTATGGGGTTGTGTGAGGCTCAGTAAATGATGCAGTGTGAGTCTGATGGGGAGCAGCTGGGGAGGCTCAGCCTGGAGAAAAGGAGGCTCAGGGGGGATTTCTGGCTCTGCACAACTCCCTGCCAGGAGGGGACAGCCAGGGGAGTTTGGGATCTGCTCCCAGGGRACAGGGACAGGAGGAGAGGGAACGGCCTCAGGCTGGGCCAGGGGAGCCTCAGGGTGGACATCAGCAGGAATTTCCCCATGGAAACAGCAGTCAGG
>QVAJ01000131.1:927223-994818 GCA_003546035.1 Mixornis gularis
GGGAACGGCCTCAGGTTGTGCCAGGGGTGGCCAGGTTGGACATCAGGAGGAATTTCTTCATGGGAAGGGTGGGTCAGGCATTGGAAGGGGAGGTTTGGAGTGCCCATCCCTGGAGGTGTCCAAGGAATTTGTGGAGGTGGCACTCGGTGCTCTGGGTTGGGGACAAGGTGGGCATCAGCCACTAAATGAGGAATCTTGGAGATCTTTTCCAACCTCAGTGAATCTGGGATTCTGTGAAATAGAAATGCTTTTGTGGTTGAATTTAAAACCATGGAATGTGTAAATCAGATCTAAACTCTGGGGTAAGGTACTGCTCTAAATGCCCTGTAATTGCACATGGAGTGTGGTGGGGAACCCCCATACCTGAGAAGTCACCTTGCAGGGTGTTAAAGCATCCTTTGATGCAGCATTTTGGGGTTTCAGATCGCACAGAGCCGGGTGAGACCATGACCGGCGAGTTCCTGTACTCAGATGTGTGCAAGGCAGGGAGCAGTGAGAACTGCTCCTCCATCATCCCCTCCGACCGTGAGTACCACTCTGCAATCCCCAACTCACACCCTGACTTTTCACTTTTTCTTTTTTTAGTTCATCACCTTCAATTAAAATAATTTCTTTAGAAAACCCTATGCAATAAATTTGGGAACAAAGCTATCACGAGATTAACTTGAAATAGGATTAATTTAGGCCAGCAGCATAAATAACATTTGTTACATGAAGTGACTAAAGCAGAGAAACTTAGGACTAAACCAGACTTCATAAAACACTGCCATACTCTTTAATTTTCTGCATCAATTGGAGAAGGAAGAGATGCAGTTTGCCTCTTTGCAAAGTTTATTATTTTAAAGCATGAGGCTATTAAATGTGATCTCAGAGGATAATGCCCTGTGAAATATGGTTTATTGGCAGCATCGTTCCATCTCAAACTAAGGAACTGTTTTAATATCATGGCAGGAAGTACCTGATGGATTAAGTAGACCAGGGTAGGTTTGGGGGGTTTGGAGATCAAGAAAGTGAGATATTACCTGGGCATTGAAATATTTCAGTTTTATTTCTAGAAAATGCAATTTCCTTGTGGGAGATTTACGGCGCTGGCTGGGAGGGGCAGACAGGACATCCCAGTTCCTCTGGGAAGAGCAGAGGAATGGCCATCAGAGCTCAGTGMTGACCACCAGCCCCTGCTCACAGGAGGAGAGGGCTTTGCTTTGCTCAGGGGTCCTCCTGAGAAGGGAAAATTCAGCCTTGCTGCAGCAAAAGCTGCTTCTCTCAGCTCCTTCGCTCTGGCTGCAGGAAGGAAAACTCAGGGATGTTTTTGGATCACAAATAATCAGCACAGTGCCAGGGTCTGTGTGGTCAGGGGTGTTCATGGTGCCCCACATTTGGCCATTGCTCTCGGGCTCTGGTTATTTCAGGGTTGCACAGGAATTGGGGCCTTTCCAGGCTGTGGGAAGGTGGGATCAGCTCATGAGCATTTTTGTGATGAAATGAAAGTCGTGAGGTTTTTAATGGGTACAGGGGAGTGTTTGAGGTTAAGGAATGGATTTTTAGCAACTCTGCAAGTGAAACAGTGAAGCTGGAGCCTTGAGCCAAGCTAAGAGAAGGTCAAAAAAAGTGTGTTGCTTTTCTAGCAGAGTGCTGTTTCCACAAGCAGTGATCTTTTAGCCATTTGAAAGCTCCGAGTGGAAGTTGCCATTTTGAGTGCAGCCCAAAGGCTGTGCAATCTGTCAGGCACCAGGGGAGAGTGGAAGAGGCAACACTTTGTCCTCTGAGCTGTCAAAAAGCTCGGGTTCTGTATAAACAGGCATCTGGTGATCTGAGCTGTGCAGGCGAGCAGGGATGGGAAGAGATTTCACCCAGTCACAGGCAGCAGCTCAGGCACAAAAGAGAACTGGCAGTGGGGAGAGGAGGGCAGGGAGGAGATCTGCTCCCAGGGTGGCTCTGGAGAGGGTCCAGGGGAGGCCATGGGATGATGAGGGGTCTGGAGCATCTCCCTTATGGGGAGAGACTGTTTAGTCCAGGGAAGACTGAGAGGGGATGCCATCAATCCATACAATATCCCCAGCGGGTGTCAGAGAATGGTTTCAGACCCTTCCCAGTGGTTGCCAGTGACAGGACAAGGAGCAGTGGCCATAAATAAAAACAGGTTTTGCCTCAACATGAGGAAGAGCTGCTTTCCATGGAGGGGGCAGAGCCCTGGAGCAGCTGCCCAGGGAATCCTAGAGTTTCCCTTTCTGGAGACATCCCAAACCCACCTGGACACCTTCCCGTGTCACTGCTCCAGGTGTCCCTGCCTGGCAGGGGGTTGGATGGATGATCTGCAGAGATCCCCCCAACCCACCCCGTTCTGTGATTATTTGGGGAACGAACCTACAGGGACTTGCAACACAGGCTGGCAGTCTGAGGGGAGAGAGAGCATACCCAGCAAAGAATGGAGAGGAGGATTTAGAGCTAATCTTGGCTGTGAAACGTGTCTTTGCTTGCTGTGTTCCCAGAGCTGATCACTGAGGAGATGGAGGAAGAGAACAAGGAGCATACGTGCGAGACGCTGCTGATGTGCATTGTTACTGTACTGAGTCACGGGCTCAGGAGCGGGGGTGGAGTAGGTGATGTGCTCAGGAAACCTTCCAAAGAGGTAAATTACCACGGGCTGGGGGTGGAGGAGTGACACTGAGCAGGGCTGGGATCTGCTGGGCTGGGGAGAGCGTGTGTGCAGCGCTGTGAACACGGCGAGGGATTCTGTGGTGACATCTCTGGGGTCACACTGAGCACCAGCCACTCACTCTACAGCCTCCTCCCCAGGCTTTTGCAGCTTGGGGGGCACAGAAGGGCAGGAATGGGGGAGCCAACAGTCTGAGCTGGGAGTTCAGGGCCTCGGGGAAGGAGATGAGTACAAATCAGTGAGGGAGGAGCGTGAGGTGGCTCAGGAAAATGCTGTGGTAGCTGCTGGATGCCAAGGGCACGAGGTTTTGTTACCCAGGGAGAGGTAACTGTGAAATGGGAGGGATGAGAGGACAGGGACCAGGCTGGGTTGGTGGGAGTGTGAGGGAGGAAAGATGGATGTGGTTTGGAGCCATCATCACAGTGAGGACGAGGCTAAGCAGCAGGAATTTTCTGTAACACCCCTCTGGCTCCCCCTCTGCCTGCTGTTCAAGCTGTTGGTGTCCATCATTTAGGAAGAAATCCTCCCCTGGCAGGGTGGGCAGGCCCTGGCACAGGGTGCCCAGAGCAGCTGTGGCTGCCCCTGGATCCCTGGCAGTGCCCAAGGCCAGGTTGGGCATTGGGGTTGGGGCACCCTGGGACAGTGGGAGGTGTCCCTGCCATGGCAGGGGTGACTCTGGGTGGGCTTTGAGGTCCCTTCCCACCCATTTTACAATTCTGTGGTGATTCTGTGATCTGAGGCTCAGGCTGTCACTCCCAAGGCCACGGTGGGGGTAGTGCTTTTTTGTTTCACCTGAAATCTCAAAGTTTTTTTCTAAAACTTAGCCATCAGAGTTATTTAATAATAAGTTTGACACTTGACTGGTGGGAAGATTGCAAAAATGGGGGTTGGATATTTTGGCTGTTTGGGCCTGCAATAGATGTGGAATGTGTACTCAAAAGTCCAGCTTAGTGTTCATTTACATGGCTGTTAAATGCAATCAATGGTGTTAAATTCCAGTAAAAGACTTCACGGTCCACACTGATCCTCTGTTGATATACTGCAGATTAATATAAGGATATAATTTGGAAGGGCTTCAGGGAGGAGTGAGAACAAATTTCAGTGTGTGAGAGAAGAATTTTTTCTCTTGTGAAAGTGAGAGGAGTCCAGAATCTTGGACACAGGAAGAGCAGCTCTGCAGAGATCCCACACTGGCAGCTGACTAATTTGGCTTTTCTTTCAGTCATTTTTGCATTTTAGTTTTGCATTTTAATTTCATTTAATGTTGTGAGTTCCCCTTGGAGAGCATCAGCAGAGGAGAATCTCAGGGAAAGGGGTGTGGGGCAGGGTGGTAATAATAAGAGTGAGATGTGTACCTAATTGGGCTGTTAATAATTCAAAAATGTATCTTGCAGGAACCTCTCTTTGCTGCTAGAGTGATCTATGATCTGTTGTTCTTCTTCATGGTCATCATTATTGTCCTGAACCTGATTTTTGGGGTGATCATTGACACTTTYGCTGATTTAAGGAGCGAAAAACAGAAGAAAGAAGAAATTTTAAAAACCACTTGCTTTATTTGTGGTAAGTGTGGAGACGCACTTCACARGAAGGGGTTACTCTGGGTAAGCCAGGGATAGCTGCAAACTCAGAGAGGAAAAAAGCCTTGAATTCCTGGCTGTTCCTCCTTGCATTCCTCAGCCAGTTCATGTTCCTGGGTACCACGTGCACTGGAGCTTGGCAGCAGGAGCAGATGGGGAATGCTCAGGATACCATTTTTCCTCAAGACTTCAGTTCTTGCTTCTCCTCTGCCTCGAAGAACAGTTTCCTATTGGGACAGGAGAGATTTTTATGAGCAGTCACTTTTTCCAAGCTGCCTGTGGAAGCTTTTCCCACCAGGAGCTTGGGAGTGGAGGTGCTGTGGTTGACTGACATGGTCCTGCCATGTTGCATAACACCCAGCCTGACGGGTTAACCTTTGGAAGTTTGCTGCAAAGCAAACGTTGCTTTTGCTATCAGTTTGCCTAAAAATAGGAGATGTGTTATGAAATCCAACAAACTGCTTGCTACAGGGTTGTTGCCTTTTTTAACCAAATTTTTTCTGTTATGTATAATAAATATAAGCAGTACTCTTTATACTTTACTCTTCCTCCTCTTTTTCCTCTTCTCTTTCCTCTTTCTTGTCTGATCTTTTTTCCTTTTCTTTCTTTTCTTCCTTCTTCCCTTCTTCCTTCCCTTCTCCTCTTCCTGGGTATTTGTCAGATTTTATCCAGATATTCAGTGTCCACTCCACAATGACTGTGACTTCCAGAAGTGCAGCAGGCTTTAGGAATCAGTTTTGTTCTCGAGCTGCTTTTCYTGGTCCCCAGCTGGCAAACACTCAGGGTTCTCCCTGTGTCCCTCTCACAGGTTTGGAGAGAGACAAGTTTGACAACAAGACAGTCACCTTTGAAGAGCACATCAAGGAAGAGCACAACATGTGGCACTATTTGTGCTTTATTGTCTTAGTGAAAGTCAAAGATTCCACAGAATACACAGGACCAGAGAGTTACGTGGCAGAAATGATCAAGGTGAGTTTGGAGTTTTTTGGGKTTTTTTTCCTAGATTAGGCCAATCCAGTGGAAGATTGGGTACAGTGCTCTGTATTGTATTTAATTTATTTTGTGAATGTACCTGTGATTTCCCAGCCTCCAGAGCACTCTGTGTGTGTGCTGGAGTAGGTGACAGTGAGTGGTGACAGCCAGGTACTCCCCATGGCTTGGATCAGAGGAAAAGAACCTGTTCTGCCTTAAATTCACATCCAGGGAGAGTATTTTCAAGCTGGTGGAAATGTCTGAAGCACAACCAACAGGTTTTAACCTGTCCTGGTATAAATATCTCCAACTGACACGTAGGATTTGTTGTCATATGATTTGAGCTTAGTATTGTGAAAAACTACAATTAATGTCTACTCAATTGGAAGGGCTTTTAATGAGAGAATTAAAAGCCTCATCTCTGCCAAGCTGCAGGTTCAGAGCTTCTGGAATTAGATCCCAAGCCTAGTCACTAATTTGTGTCTTCTGGCTGGGGAGCAAAAGCTGTTTGATTTATAGCATTTCAGTGTGATTTCTTTAGAGCAGAGCACTTCGCTGCCTGCCCTCCCAGCTCCTCTGCTGTGAGGTACCACCTCCCTTGGGGTGGGTCTGCAAATCCCCCCCGAGCCCTGTCCCAGGTCAAACGTGTTATTTTGGGGTCACCAAAGTGCCCGTCCTACTTCTGGATTTCTACCTCAGTAATGAGGGCTTAAAGAAATCTTGTGAGCAGTCACCTGATGGAGGATTAGCACAGTGAGATAACCAAGTGCATCACTGCTGCCTTCCAGTCTGGCTGATTATTTCCCTCCCTTCCTTTATCCCCCTGCAGCACGCATGACTTCAGGGGGAAGCACTGCACTTCCCTGAAGGGTTTTTGCTTCTAAAAGACAATTTTGTGTTGTGCTTTTGCTTCTAAAAGATGATTTTGTGCCGTGTTTTTGTTGCTGTTAAAACCAGTTTAAAGAAAGTTTCGGTTGGCAACCAATTCATTATTTCAGATGAACGGTTCGAATTAGATAAGAACCAGAAATTAGTCACTGAATATGTTTGCATGAAGCACAAAAACTGGAGAACTTTTATGAGAATTCCCATTCATTAAGTGTCAGCAAGGGCTAATTACTGTGTGTGGATGGGAGTAGGGATAAATTATGCATAGCCAGMGTGTCTCATGCAGATGCAATTTTATGTAACCATGTGCTCTAGGTAGAGGTTTGGAGTGTGTCTGGAGCTGGTGGGGTTTTGCATTTCATGAGGCAGTTTTAAATGGAAGATCTAAGAGCAGGTCTCAGTGAGGGCTGGTCAATGTGGGCTGTAACTGCATGAGTGTGGAATAGGCAGGAAATTTGGATTTCACCTCAGTGCTCTGTCACCATCCTGCCCCAGGCTCAGGCTGCTGTGCCCTGACTGTCCCTGTATTCCTGAGGAGCCATTTGGCAAAGCTTACTCTGAAAATCAATTTCTTTCCAGTGTCCTTTAACATTAAAACTCTCTTTTGTGCCCTAAAATCTGTGTGTAAAACATGATTAATGTCTTTCTCTACCAGACCTGTTTTAAATGCTGCTGTAAGAGTCAGAAGTGCTTTTTTYCCCCCCTGTTTAAGGTGTTTTTAGGGATAATTTGGGTGGGGCCTGGTTCATCTGTTCCTCAAGCTTTCYGTGTTCATAGAATCCCAGATTGGTTTGGGTTGGGAGGGACCTTAAARCCCAYCCWGTGCCACYCCTGCCATGGGCAGGGACACMTCCCACTGTCCCAGGCTGCTCCAACCTGCCCTTGGACACTTCCAGGAATGGGAACTCCCCAACCTCAACCTGTCTGGGCAAAACCCCATGAACGCAGAAGGACAGAGCAAGGGAAGCTTTAAATATTGAATTTAAATATCCATGAGYGCCAAGGCAGAGATTGGCTGTGGAGGTGCTGCTTTCCCATGGGCTCGTTCTGTGGCAGTCCCCGGGCTGTCCTGGGAAGGCTCCTTGGGGCTTGGCTGCCTTTTAAAGGGATTTTCCTCCCGTATTTCCGACTGAAGGTGGCACTGTAACATCTTGGATGGTGACASAGATGGGGCACGTCTTCCCCGGGCTGTGTGTGGGACCAGCTGCTGTTCGTACCCATTTTTAGGAGTTTGGGTTGGGAAGCATCGTGTGCTCCAAGTCCCACTGTGATGGCAGAACACACCTCAAATGTTTCACCTGTGCTCTGATTCCCAACAAAATGCCTTCAGAAAACTCTTGGATTTCTGCCCCTCGGTAAATGAAAGGGGGAAAAAAAATTAAGAAAATACTATTTAAAAAATTGCCTTTGCCATTTAGTATTTGTGGGTTGTTCCAACACTACAGAACAGTAAAAAATAAAAAGAATTTAGGACACTTAAATTATATCCACTGTCAGTTTGTGTGAGTTGCTTCCAGTGCTGCTTGTACAGTGCTTTAGAGATATTTTAAGCACTGTGGTATCAAAAGAATCCTGGACAATTTCATTTATGCAGTTAGTGAATATTCAGGCGCCTTTAAGAATGATCTTGAATTTTGATGTTTTCTTGTCTAAAAATAATGTGTGTAGTAGAAAAGGCAGTGTTGAGGATTCCCACTGTAYTGGGTATGAGGCAGAGCTGGATCTGGCCCCCTTCACAATCCTGACCCCACATGAGAAGAAATTGTAGCCTTGAAAATCAATGATTAACTACAATTCCTTAGTGAATTTTATATTTCTTCACAGACAAAGCTCATTAAGTTCAAACACATCACAAGGAAAGAAGTCAACATGTACACTTGGAAACAGAGCTGAGTTTAGGGTGCTGAAAACTGATCAAAACCTCAAAATTAAAAAAAAAAAAACCAGCAGTGATCTGACCTGAGCAGCCTGGGTTAGTGGGAGGTGTCCCTGCCCATGGGATGTCCCTGCAATGGGATGAGCTTTAAGGTCCCTTCCAACCCAAACCATTCTGGGATTCTATGAAATAAAATCTGATAACTGTTCTGACAGCRCTGCTGTGCCTCTCAGCTTGCAGCACTGTCACTCTCCCTCCCACAGCCCTGTTCTGGGACYAGTTTGGGGCTATTGGTGGCTCTGGGATCTGGACTGGTTGGGTTGAGTCCCCTGCAGGGCCAGGCTGCCCTGGGCTTGTAGCTGCAGGTCCAGGCTGCTGATAGAGGCTGGAATTCCTCTCCCTGTAAACAGGGATAATGTTCCCTTTCATCAGCGAGGGGAGCCTGTCCCTGCTGCCACTGATGATGTAAAACTCGGGGTATCTCAGGAATCTTTGCTGGGGATCGCTGGGGATGCTCAGGGAATGGGGCTGCAGGGGTGGGGTGGGGGAAGCTGAGCCTGTGCACATCCCACTGCTGCCCTGAGCCCTCTCCCTGCCCTGAGCCATCCCCTGCCCTGAGCCATCCCCTGCCCTGAGCCCTCCATGCCCTGAGCAAATGGATTTCAGCAGCTTGGCATGGAGCAGCTCCCCTTGGCAGAGCATCCCTGAGCCACGTCCTTAATACCAGTGCAATGGCACAGACAGTGCTGCAGGATGTGAGAAAATGGTAGCAGGGATGATCTTTGGCTGCTGGTGTTTGCCCAGCTCTCCTGGCTGAAGCAGGGATGTGTCTGGCTCCATCCCTGCACAGAGAGGGGCTGGCTCCGTGTTCGGAGCAGGGTTCGTGGGGAAGGATGCTGAGGGTGCCTCCCGTGATTCCCAGGAACAAAAGCCCCGGTTCTGCGAGGCTCTGCAGTCACCAGGAAGATCAGGTGATGTCTGAATAACACCCTGTGTGTGGGAGGTGGGGGGATCCACTTATCGCCTTGGCCAGACATTGACATCCACACCCTAATGACTCATGTGAACTCCGTGCAACTCCCTGCAGATTAGTTCATTTAAATGTCTTATCTTCCCATCCTGCCTTGAGAATTCCTCCTGGAGTTCTGTGCCTTTGCCTGCCGTTGCTGTGGCAGCCCGGGAAGCACAGCAGCCCTGCCAGCTCAGCTGTCACCGGGGTCTTGGCAGGGCTGTGCCACAGCCAGCTGTGTGCAGGCATTTAGGATATGTAAAAATCTCTCACTCTGCAGCTCGAGACACGGAGAAAACCACACGGGCACCCGGGGGTTGTGTGCATTCCTAAGCTGTCTGCAGGCAGCTGCATGGGCTGTCACAGCACAGACAAATATTTGCATGCCCAACTCCTGCATCCCCTGCTCTGCACCTTGAGCAGCATGGCTACGAGCCACGGCTCTCAGGGCTTGTGCATGCTGATGTGCTTGTWAAAATATAAAGGCTGCTTTGGAAAAGTTTTTTAGCATCGAGAGCTTCCKAACTAGCTCCTGCAGTTCTCCCCCCATGTTTTTAATCCAGGCAGGATCTGTGTCATTAATAACCTTTACTACAGAAATGAGGCAGAGGTGTCACAGTTGCCCAAGCTCCCATGTCTGGATCCAGGGCACTGAGTTCCTAATCTGGTTTGTGTTGTCATTGAAAAGGAACCATTTGCAAATAGGAGTGATGGCACAGATATCCTTACGGGAATTTGGAATAGGAATGAAGGCTACAGATTGCCCTTTGTACCTTAGTTAACCTCTGTGTATAAACCTGGGGATTGAAGTATATTATTGGGCTTTTTCCTTGGTAAAGTGGAAAGTGTTTCTGATGCTGGGTTTGAGTGATTGCTGCCAAGGCACAGCCTCCTGGTAAACAAAGACAAGGTTCCATCAGCGTCAGGCTTTTAAATTATATCCTTTCAGAAGTGCAAGTGTGACTTGAAGCCTTTCCCAGGGAGTTATCCAGCAGGGACACAGTCACTGTGCCCTGAAACCCAGCAGGAACCTGGGATCCCCCAGTGATGRTGGCTTTGAGGAGTGGCTGTGTCCCAGGCTCTCCATGAAATCCAGTTCAGCTGGAGATGGCCAAACCTGGCTTAGCACTGCAGCACCCACAGGAAAGACAAGGGCAGACCATGATACATCCAACCCAAAGCATTCCAAAAGGCCCTTAACGATTCCAGCAGTGGTGAAAGACATATGCACATGAAATTACAGTCTGAGAAAGTGTTGGAAACTTGTTYGTCTGTCATTTGTGCCTGGAAATCCTGTACTTCAGGCAGAGTCAAATAGGAGAGATTTGTCATATCAATATTGAGCAAACCAGCTGCAGACACAGTGAGCAGCCCGTGCAAATGACTCGGTTACAGATGAGGAAATTGGGGTTTTGGGGCTACCAGTCACCGTGACACTGGTGCAAGCTGGGAGAGGAGGAGGAGGAGGAAGACCAGGGAGGTCAGGATGTGACCTGGAGCTGACAGGGCTTAGTTTGGTGGTAACTTCCCAACAAGCTGCATCTTGAGATAGCTGGCTGGAGTTAGCCAATATAATTACAGGGTTAAACAAGGAATCATGGCAGAGGCTTGGAAGAGCCAAGAGTGTTTGGCAGCAGGCCCTGGGCTGCTGGAAACACTGTGTCATCGGCACGGCCTGAGCCTTGTGCTCACACAGGGGAGGAACTTGTTCCACCCTTGGTGCAAACCAGGAGCTGCACTGGGAGAGAGGAATGGCCAACCTCATCTTCCCAGGGTTGCCCAGAGCAGCTGTGGGTGCCCCTGGATCCCTGGAAGTGTCCCAAGGCCAGGCTGGACAGGACTTGGAGCACCCTGGGATAGTGGAAGGTGCCCCTGCCATGGCAGGGGGTGGAACAGGATGAGCTTTAAGATCCCTTCCAACCCAAGCCATTCTGGGATTTGCTGGAGTATCTGAGCTGCCTTGCCCCATGGTGGACTGCAGGAAACCCTCCTGCTGCTGGCAGTAACCCCATAAGGCCCAGTGCTTGCTTTTCCCTGCTATCCATGCTGGGAATCTTGGCATCTCAGCTGACCAGGCAGAGGTTGGGCTGAGCGTGTGTGAAGAAGGCCTGGGTGGATGAAAGCAGAAGGAAAGGCTTGGGGCCAGTTCTGGGGAATGGGATGTTTGCATAACGTGCTGGGTTTGGGTGGATCCCAAACAGCTGCCAGGGTGGGTGCYGTGTCCTGCTGCTGGAGCAGCGCCCTGGGAGAGGGGGAAGGTTCCTGCCTGGAACCCGTGGGGTGATGCACTGGGAACACAAACCACCAAAGCCCCGAGTGTGCCGAGGAGGTGCCCGGGGCTGGGGTGAGGCTGGCCCTGAGTCACTGCTGTGACCCCACAGCGCTCTTGGGACGTTGTGCAAGAGGCCGTGGGTGACAGCAGCCGCTGCCACCAGCTGTGCTGCTCAGCCTCTGCTGGGGAATTGCTGGTCCTGCCCAGCTGTGGAGGTGTACCGTGCCCTACTTCAGTGGGGATGCAAACAGCCCCGAGGAGGTTGGTGTGGACAGGTCCTTGTCCTTTTGGGAGGCGTGGCCTGCAGGAATGCTGTCCCACACAGGGCTGGTGCTTTGCTGGGCTCCAGGGAGTCCCCACAGCACAGCTGTCTCAGGGGTGTAGGGCCATGGTCATCCTTTGGGAATGGRGTCGGTGTTCCAGCCTGTTCTGTGCCAGCCTGAGTGTCACTTGGGTATTTAACAGGGAAAAGGAGGTTATTGCACCCTAAACCTKGTGTCATCACCCTCCTGTGGAACAGCACGGGGCAGGTGAGGAATTGAGAATGTTCTGTGTGGAGGGGGACACCACCAAGTGCTGGTTTTTGTGGAGGGGAGAAGTGCAGCTCGGTGTGGAAGAAGTGATGGTGAGCCCTTTGCAGCAAAGAGAGAACCTGATGTGGGGATTTTTCCAGGAAGCTCAAGAAAGACCCAAGAGGAGTCCCATCTCACCACAAACAAACAGATGAATTTTCAGAGTGCTCCCACAGAGCTCTTTTGTAGCTGTGTAGGTCTGAGTTTTAACTTCCCATGACAGAAACTGAAATTTGCTGCTGCCATCTTTCCCTGCTTGTGCTCCAGAAACAACTGGACGTGGCACTCAGTGCTCTGGGCTGGGTGACAAGGTGGGGATGGGGCACAGCTTGGACTKGGTGATCTTGRAGGWTTTTTCCAAGCAAAATAATTCAGTGATTCTGTAAATGCTGCTGCTGGGCAGCCCTTTGGGGTTTATTKTGGAGAGGGTTGGATCAGCCCTTCAGCACTCAGGCCCAGGGGTAGCTGGAGGCATGGAGACCCTGGAGAGGGGTGGTGAGTCCTTGGGGTGAGGAGAGCCCCACTCCCAGCCAGGAGCTGTCATCCCTTGCCCAGGAGGAGCAGAGCTGGTGCCTGTCCTGGCACAGCTCCTGCTGAAATCACCTCTGAGCCTTTCTCAGAACCGACTCTTCGGCAGAAGCCGGGGGGAGCCGGCGCTTCTCAGAATGAATGGCGTGTGCATCACGCAGCAGCACCGCTTCCTCTTCCTCCAGCTCCAGCGGGGATGGTCACCCCTGTCACCCCCGGGGCTGACACTCCGTGATACTTGGCCTTACAACAGGGACTTTTCCAGCTTCACCTAGAAAAGAGCTGCAACCCGAAAGCCGGCCCGTGCGGTCAGGGCAGCTTCCGCTCGCTGCTGCAGCACAGGAGGCCGTGCCCGTGCTGGGAACGGGGAGCTGGGGGCACCCCGGGAACGGGGAGCTGAATGTATCCCGGGAATGGGGAGCTTAGTGTACCCCGGGATCCTGGGAATGGGGAGCTGATTGTACCCCGGGATCCTGGGAATGGGGAGCTGAGTGTGCCCCAGGATCCCAGGAGCTGGGAGCTGAGTGAACCCCAGGATCCTGGGAATGGGAGCTGAGTGTACCCCGGGATCCTGGGAACAGAGAGCTCAGTGTACCCCAGGATCCTGGGAATGGGGAGCTGAGGGCACCCTGGGAATGGGGAGCTGAGTGTACGCTGGGATATTGGGAATGGGGACCTGAGTGAACCCCGGGATATTGGGAATGGGGACCTGAGTGAACCCCGGGATATTGGGGATGGGGAACTGAGTGTACCCCAGGATCCTGGGAATGGGGAGCTGAGTGTGCCCCGGGATCCCAGGAGCAGGGAGCTGAGTGAACCCCAGGATCCCGGGAATGGGGAGCTGAGGGCACCCCGGGGCAGAGGGCACAGAGGGCATCAGTGTGTGTGTGCCGGCAGCTGCCCACGAGCACGGGCAGCCTCCCCTCTCCGGGCTCACTCAGTGCCTCTAAAACACCTCCAAAGCCCCAGGAGGGATGTGAGGCCGTGTCTTTAAAGGCACCCCAGGGCTGAGCTGMAGTTCAGCAGAAACTGGATCATGCAGATATAAATGTTTCATTGACCCCCGGGAGCCAGGCTGGCCCAGCAGGATCACCATCCCCTGACCTTTCAGCATTCCTGCTCCGTTCCGATGGTGCTGGCTCCGCTTAAATATTTATTTATTTGAAAGAAAACACYCCCACACTCCCAGCAGGGACAGGGACTGCGTGTCAGAGCCTGGTCACATCCAGCTCCTCTCTGCGGGGCTGGGGGAGGCTGAAAACACGCTCAAGGTTTCCAGTGAAATCCAGGATGAGGAATGTGTGCAGGATCTGCGTCCTGCCGTGCTGGCAGCTTCCCTCTGTTCTTTCTGGAGAGTCCCAGCACCAGCCTGGGCCAGGGAGCATTACCTGGTGCCTGCATTACCTGGTGCCTGCATTACCTGCAGCCAGGGGGATTTATCTGCACCTCTCCCCCCGTGCTTTCCCAGCCTGTGTGGGTGGACATCCCCTCATTTCTTGCTGGGTGGTAGCTGGACGTGCCCAGATAAATAAATTCTGGGTTTGGGAGGTGCTAACCAGCTGCGAATGGGGAGGCAGATCAGTGCAGGTCCCTCTCTGGGGCTGTCCCTGCACAGGGAATTGCCAGGTGCCTGTTAACCCTTTCCCAGCTGGGTCAGCACTTAGCGGGGCAGTGCCAGTTCCAGCTGAGCTGGGAGCCCCGTCCCCCAGCTCAGRGACACCCCAGAGGGCTGTGTCTCCTTGTCCTCAGCCTTCCCCTTCCTCAGACCTGAACTGTCCTGTCCCCCAGCTCAGAGACACCCCAGAGGACTCTGTCTCCTTGTCCTCAGCCTTCCCCTTCCTCAGCCTGTGGAGTTCACGTGAAGCATGGTTTGCTTTTAATCTTTGAACATTGCCATAAGAACTAGAGGTGCTTTGTTGGTTTTTTTTCGAATCAAAGCCAAGGTTTACCGACTTTGAGGGCTGGGGCTTTCAGAAACCCAGCGAGTATGGAAGCTCTGAGGAGGCTGCAGAAGYTGTGGGTGCTGTTTGATTTCACCTTCGGGGCCTGGAAAGATCAAGTCACAGCCTCTGCAGCAGCTGCAGCGTTGGCTGAAATTGCAGAGTAATGTTAGAAAGTGCTTTGGGGTATTTGTTATGAAACACTGCAGGTAGGGAAAGTTGGTGCTTCCCTCATCCCTTTCATCCTTCTCAAGGATGGGGCCTGGGAACGCTCTGGGGATGGCCTTAGAAACGTTTTTGGGAACAAGGAAAATATTTCTGGAGCAAGAAAGGGGCAGGCAGGAGCTTCAGGGCTCTTGTGTCTGCCTGGAAACCTCAGGACATGGGCCTTAGGGTCTAGGCAAACCTGCAGAAATAAATTGCATTTTAGTCTGATTTTCCTCATCCTCTGCCCTTGTTTCTTCCCTGGAGGAACAGGGGGAGGTGCAGTTGGTGCAGTTGGTTTTCCCTGGCTGGGAGATGCTGGACCTGAGCACAAATGTTGAGCTGCCCCCTCCTCCCTAATGAGGCTTTTACTACAGCTGGAAGAACACAGTGCAGTGCTGCCTGTTCCTACTATTAAACCTTAATTGTGGGACTGGCGTTTCCTAAAGTCCAAAATATTTTGGCACTCGTCTTGGTAAAGGCATATTTTTTTTGTACATAGATTTTTTTTTTCCCCCTTTTATTAGCAGAAACCATCTGCCCTGTAAACAGAGACCAGGAGCAAACAGCCTTCCTGGCAGTTCTGCATCACGTGGGAATGCTGTGGTGCCTGCATGGGAAAGGGCCTGCTTTGCTTTCTGCCTTCTCATCCTGGCAAAAGGAAACTCCAGGCAGATCAGAAGCAGCTAATTTAAGCTGATGAGTCTTGGCATCGCATCTGAATTGCAGAGAGGATGTGACTGGAGCTCTCTGTAGAGGTGCRCAGCCCTGATTAAGCAGGAGGGATGCTCCTGGGAATGAGGGGGAGCACGGAGGGGGAAGCGGGTTGAGACTGGAGATTTCGGCAGGGAATGACAAAAAGCCAGGAGGTTGCAGTGCTGCAAAAACAAGCTGAGAGCCCAGAGAAGAGCCTGGCCAGCACAGTGGGTGAGCTTTGGTCGCTGTTAATCAGCAGCGTTGATTGATTTTTGATGAACAGCATCCCTTGGTGTTAATGCAGTCCCCCATCACCGTGCCTGGTGTGTTTAAACCTCCCCAGCTGTGTCACCTGGGAGGGCACACACACCCTTACCTCAGCCAGCCCGAGTTCAGCTTCCATTTCAGAGCATCTCTCCAGCGTGGGAGGAGAACCAGACTGGATGGGAAACCAGTTTGATGTTGAACTGTAAGGTGTCAGGACGTGGGGTGCACCCCCCTCCTCTTTTGTGGCTTTCTGTTCCGCTCCTGCCTTTATTTTTAACATCTCTRGTGTGTACACGAGTGCCTGTGTGAGCCTCTCTACAGGCTCCTCAGGCTGAGAGTGTGTCCAGTGACATTCCTGACTGTGACTTAGACATGGAACATCAGAGAATTTGTGTGGCTGAAGGAAAACTCTAAAGGCAGTGCATTGTAATGTATCTGTCCTACATTCTAGCCTGAACCAAACAGTCAAAATATGATTTTCTTTTTCATTAAAAAGGAAGTATTTCAAGTTGGGAAGAATTTCCAGGTAGAACTTGGTTTCTTTTATCAGAGGGCACAACCAAGCTTTTCTTGACCAAATAAAAAGCAGAAAACCTTCCTCCAACACAAATTAAGAGATTGTAAGATGGCAGCAGGTTTCTAGCACTGGGAAATGCTTGTCCAGASGTGAAATCTGGGCTGGTCGGATGCCCAGCGTTTGCACATCTGTCCTGAGGTGTGTGTGAGGGAGCAAGGGCTGGGGACAGCGAGTAGCTGGAGAGGAAATGCCAGCACTGAGCAGCCCCAATTCCCAGCAGCGCCTCGGGCTGGCACTTTGCAAACTTTCCAGTGAGATGCAAATGCAGATAAACTGCAGATAAGTGCAGAGCTGCTGCATCCGAGGAATGTCCCGTGGCTTTAGAGCTCTGTCTGTGCCCTGCTCTCGGGGCAGGTTTTCATGTGACAAACGCTAATTTGTGGTGTGTGATCCTCAGGAGAGAAACCTGGACTGGTTCCCCCGCATGAGGGCCATGTCACTGGTCAGCAGCGACTCGGAGGGAGAGCAGAACGAGCTGAGGAACCTGCAGGAGAAGTTGGAGTCCACCATGAAGCTCGTGACCAACCTCTCCGGGCAGCTCTCGGAGCTGAAGGATCAGGTAAGGAGCGATGGGCAGCACAGGGCTCCTGCCAGCCCCTCGGGCCAGCTGGGCTTCTCCAAACCCCAGGRAGAGCTTTTCCAGAGTGAACAAACCAGGTGTCCCTCCAGAGCCCCCTGCTCCAGCTGACCTGCCTGGTGCTGACCCAACTGCCGAGCTCCAAAGTGGCCACATCAGAAAAGGAAAACTTTTGTTAAAACAACACCAGAGTTAACTGAAATCAGTCCTGGCTGGTGCAGGGAGCCTGCGGGGTTTTTTTGTTGTTATTGTTGTTATTGTTTGGGGTTTTAACACAAAGAGCTGAGTGTGATCCTCTCCTCCAGAGGGTGTGACACTGACACAAGGGCTGTGACACCGTGTGCACCTCAAAACCCACCGAGAAACTGGAGAAGCACTCGAGTGGTTACTGGTGGTGCTGGTACTGTGGCTGTGCTGCTGTGCAGATGTGATTTAGCTGCTGCCACCCTCAGCCTGCAGCTCACACATCCCCAGGAGAGGTTTGCCACTGCACCAGGCKCTGCTGCTCTGCTCCACACACCTCACAGTGTTTTTCTGGTGCAGCAGCAGCTTCTCTGTAGCAAGAGCTGGTTGGTTTCTGCCTTGGCTGGGCTCGAGGGCATGGTGGGGCTGGTGCCCAGCCCAGCCCCAGGCATGGCTTTGTGAAAGACAGAGGCAGCAGGGCTTTAGCTGGTGTTGTCCATGGGGATTCCAGCCTAACTGGAGGGAGCAGGGAAAACACTGCCTCCTGTTTGTGGTGGCTGCTTATCTCTGTGCATTAATAACCTGAGCCAGATGGTTCAATTGGAGAATTTATGGAGGTGTTGGCACTGGGTAAGATGAATTGCTGATTTGCACCCGGGTGGTGGATGGAGCTGCCCGGGGCAGGAGTGGCCCAGCAGCTCTGGGTCAGTTCCTCTCCCAGCAGCAGTCCCATCCCTGCTGGGCTGGCTGGGTGTCTCCATGAAGCATTCCTTTGTCAGGAGCCCCTGGCAGTGCCCGAGATCCGGCTCCTGCCTTCCCATCACGCTGTGCCCTTGGGCTGGAGCTGGGCCTGTCCCCRGCACCCCGTGGAGCACAAGGAAGGGATTGATGTGGGGCACTGGGAGCTGTGACAGCCTCGCTGCCCCGGGCTGTAATTAGTTCTCAGGCACGGTGCCACGGAGCCCCTTGCTCCAGTTGGTCTGGGGATGGAGGGCAGAGGCAGTTGCTCTTTTGTCTGGGCTTTAATTCTTGCCGGGCAGTGGTTTGGCTGTTTTGCCTGGAAACGATTATCCTGGCCCGTGTGTCCCGTGTCTCCCTGCTGAAGGCTGTGACTCCAGGGGCTCTGCAGGCACAGGAGCCTCCCCACCGGCCACAGCCTCACCACACTTTTCTTTCTAAAGCTCGCAGCCCTCTTGGCTGACCAAGCACTAAAACCTCTCCTCGCTCTTTGTGAAAATAAGAATGAAAGGTTTAGCTTTTAGAGAGCTATTTGACTGTAAAAGCAAGAGAGGAAACCAGCTTCATTAATGTGGTGATAGCTTTTAGGAATTCCCCTAAGTACCATTATTGAGAGCCCTGCTGAAGATGCAGGATGCTCCAATTATGTGACAAAGCCAGTATATCCCTCCTCCTGACCAGGAACTGTCTCCAGGAAAGGAACTAACTCAGGGAATTTTTATTTGTATTTATTTTCTTGTAATTAAATAAAGGGAAAACCTCTCATTCATTTGCTCTTCAAGCTCGTTAGGTTTCTGGAGACTCTAATTATTAGAAGCCGAGTTCCAGCCCGCCTGCTTCCCCAAAGTGCACCAAGAGCCATTAAAATCCTGATCACTTTAATTCTGTGCAAAAAGATTACACCGTAATTGTCTGCAGCAGCAGCAGCAGGGGATTAGATGTAATCACCCAGAAATCCTCCCCAGCACCTCCTCCGGTGTCACTGAGTGTGAGGGACAGGACCTGGCTGGGGACAGCCCCCCTGAGCTCCAGGTGTGACTCTGTGACTCAGCAGGTGCCCTGTCCCGGGGGGATCCTGCTCCTGCCCTGGAGGTGTCTCCAGCTCACCATGAGCTTTGGAGCCAGGCAGCCTCTGTCAGTGCCAGGCGTTATCAGGGAGCCCAGCCTGGCTCAGCTGAGCCCCTTGGGCAGTGTTTGGGTCCTGTCAGCACAATTCCAGGGCCTGGCAGCTCCCTGGGRATTCGCTGTGCGTGGCTTTTATGGCCTGTTAGCCCAGGTGTGCTGTCACTGGAAAGCTTTTGCAGGAGATTCACTCTCCAGTAAATGTGATGGCAATAAGTTGCTCCCTCCTGCAGCCCTGTGCCCTCCACACAAGCATTAAGCATCGTGCAGGATTAATAATGTTCTGCATYGACACTAAAATTGCATTTCTCCCTCTTATTTATGGTTGGTTGCTTTATTCTTCCCTTTTTCTAAAGCCATGTCTTCCACAAACACCTGCACCAGGGCAYACCATCCCTTTTCTACACAGCCTGAAAAAGATCTGCTACAGTCCCTTTTCATTATTCCTCTTTCCACTTTTGTTCCATGCATCCTCGGAATCAGTTTATCGACAGTGCGAAATTGTGACTCTCGGTTTGCTCAGTGAAGATAATTAATGTAAAGGGGCATTTTTTAGCCAAGTCCTCGTGGCCTCTGCATTTCCACTTGTAGGTTATCTTAGAAGCAGTTTAACRTTCAGGTTCAGCAGGGAGTGGTGTGTGTGTGTTCAGAGAGCTCTGGGAAGACCCCTCTCCTGCTCCCGTTCCCTGTGAAGCATTAGAAGTTTTTTGTGGAGAGAATTCCAGCAGCTGTGCAGAGGAGCTGGAGGTGTGCCCCGGCCTCAGGAGGCTGCAGTCAGCCCTGGGGAAAGGGAAAACAGCAGCTCTGCCTCCCCTTGGGCCAGGCAGTGAGCAMGGTGCTGGGCTGAGGTCAAGGTTAATTATGGTTTCAGGAGGAATGATGGTGTTTCAGCCCTTTGCTGGTGGTTAAAGGAGTGCCACTGGACACACAGGGAGGTGTGGGGCGTGAGCACATCTGGGATGCTGAGGAGCCTTGTGGAGGCTGTCCAGCACGGCCCCTTTGGAACAATCCCATTCCTCCAGACCCAAGGTCAGCCCCTGGCTGCCCACCAGGATACCCTGCACCACTTGGGAAACTCCATCAGCGCTGAAAATGGGGTTTTAAACGGATGCACTCAAGTGATTTAGTGGTGACCATGGTGGTGGGGTTGGGTTGACTTGGATTTGATCTTGGAAGTCCTTTCCATCTTTAACAATTCCATGATCCCAAGTGTGTTACAAATAACATGTACACACCACCTCCCGTCTCCCAGGGTTGCTGCCACAAGCAGTGACATTGGCTGGCATTTGCCATTAAACAGCAGGAACTGGAGAAGTTAAAYGATGGATGTAGCTGGAAGGAGCAGCAGGAGCAGGATGAGAGTGTGGATCTGTGCAGTGGTGTGCTGAGGGTGTGGGGACTCTTGGGGGAGCCCAGGTGCCCTCGGTGATGAGGCTCTGTCCTGGCATCCCCTGGAGCCATCCCACGTGTCACAGCGGGAGCTGTGGGATCCAGCTGTGGGATCCAGCTGTTCACTCAGACCCTGCCCAGCCACAGTCATTCCTTACACGGCTTACGTAACTTGTCAGAAACCTCCCAAAGTCTTCAAAACCCAGCGCGGAGCCATTGGCCTGTGGCCATTTCTCAATATCAGTAATAACAAACAGCGATCCGTTTTCCATTCACGGTTCACCGATCAGGAGAACGTGATTTAATTACTGGGCAGCAGACGGGGAATGCCGAAGCCCGGGGTGTGYGGCAGCGAGGTGGTTAAGTCCTGCCTCGGCAGATGGGGAGGGCTGTCGGCTCACTCCGGATGAGAGCGGGGAGCGCTCGGTCTTTTCCAGCAAAGGCGAGGGTATTCCCAGCCYGCCTGCCTGCCTGCAGGGCTCGCCCCTTTTTCCGCCCTCCCCGTCTCGTCTGCTGGACGGGTTACAAAGAATTCCTGACGGGGGAGGTTTCTGCGGGCTGCTCCCCGCGCCGATCCCGCTGCCCGCCGGGCTGTGCCGAGCTGTCCCTGGCACGGCAGTGTCCGGGCACACAGAACAGTGTCCAGGCACACAGAACAGTGTCCGGGCACACAGAACAGTGTCCGGGCACACAGAACAGTGTCCGGGCACACAGAACAGTGTCCGGGCACACATCGGGCTCCCGGCCGTGCCAAGGCGGGGCTGGAGTCACCCCCTGCCCCGGGAGCAGGCGCTGGTGGTAGCCGGGGATCCAGGGAACCAACGCCAAGCACAACAGGCCCTTGGGCGAGCTGACGCACAGGAAGCGCCCGGGCCTAATGAGCAAACTTGTTAATTTTCCAGATGACGGAGCAGAGGAAGCAGAAGCAGCGCATCGGTCTCCTTGGACACCCCCCGCCCATGAATGTGAACCTGCAGCAGCAGCAACCAGCCTGAGCTGGGAGGGTCACGGCCCCTCCGAGCCCTGCCCAGCCCGGAGGCTGCTCCCTGAACCTTCCGTGCATCCTGTAAATACCCTGGTTTTATACTTAGATGTATATGACTGCTACTCTATCAAGCTGGGGGCGCGTGGATTGTGATTAGAACTGTTGGCACGGGACAGAGGTTAAACTTTGTGCCAAAACTATCAAAATTTGCCTTTTCCTTTGAAGGACTAAAGAGAGCACCTGAATTGCACTTGAAAAGATTATTTGACTATGTGACATGTATTTTGTATTTAAAAGAAAAAAAAAAGAATAGAATAGCTAGTATTTATGTTTTTATACAATTGTGCAATATGAATTATGCAATCACAATATATTTGGAACTCCTGAATGTCCTAAAGGGAGTGCACATCTTTGGATCTGGTGTGTCAGTACAGTGTAATAAATGGTATAAAATTACAGGTGTAAATGAGGCTGCTGCAAAATTGTGTAACTGGTGATTTTTTCATACCCTTGGACATTTTTGTACCATGTGTGTAAATATCTTGCAATGCCATATTTGTTGCCTCTTCCTCCCAGGGATGAAGCTGGGACTCCGTGAGCTGTTCAATTGGTATCGATTTAAAGCAAAACATTATTTTGAAGCTTCCGAGTGAGGAAAGCAGAGGAGGTATTTTTCAAGAGATTTCTTTAGAGTACTGAGGCTAGAAGAGCTCAGACGCCGGGTTTTTTAAAATGCTAAGATTTCTTAAAGGGAACTTTTTATGCAAAATGAAGTTTGGAATGAGGATGCACTGCTGGCGAGTCGGTGCAGTCTCCCAGGACCGAGCTGAGGCTGTCCAGGCTTTGCATTCTCAGCGTGTAGGATCCTCTCCTTCTATTTTTTCATTAGAGACCTACGTGCCTGCTAAAGCTTTAGCAAACAGGCACTGCACCGACTGAAACGTGTCCTGTAGCTGAGCACTGATGTGTGTAATGCTTGTGTGAGAGCCACTGGTTTGAGGCTGCTCTGTCCCACCCCTTCCTCTCCCTGTCCCCTTTCATTCGGTCACTTTCTTTGGTTTCTCATTCTCCAGAGTGTGAAAGGAAACTTGTTGGGTTGTTGTTTGGTTGGTATTTTTTTTTCCTCCAATCCGCTGCATAGTTTTATACATGGACCTCATTTTACAGAAGCTGACTTCTCTGCAATACTGTCTACAAAAGGAAAAAAAAAAAAAAAAAAACCAAGAAAAAAAGCTACAGACAGAGCTATGAAAATTTGTAAATGCATAAATATAGGTATTTAAATAAATGATGCAAAATACTCTACGGTCAGAGGCTGCTGGTGGTTTGTGTCCCCTCCAAGGTGGTGTGTGGCAGTTCTGTCACACCCACCTGTCCTGGRATGTGGCAGGTGAGGATGGGGCTTTTCCCAGTGCCCAGAAGGGCAGAGGTTGATTTTTTAAAAACCAGAGCATGTCCCTCCTCCAGCAGTGAGAGGCACTGGCACCCAGGGAACTTCACCTGCGGTCACTCTGGGTTGGGATACTTCATAGTCTCCCCACTGGTAGTTTAGGTTTGTGGCTGTCACTGGAGCATGTGAGAGTTAAAAACCCCTCCAGCTCCAAGTATCGTGTGCACAGGAGCATTGCTGATTATGTGTATTTGATTAAGATGTAGCAGGAACTACCTGGTACAATTAATCATCTTTAATCTGGTAAGTGCACACAACTGTCYGGGGTGGGTGCGTGCCCCCGGCTCAGGTCATCAGGAAAGCTCAGCGGGAGGGCAGCCGAGGGGGAGGGAGGGAGGAAGGAGGGCAGCCTGACCAGCCAGACTTATCGGTGAGACTGTGACTCCTTAATCACATGTATTTCCATATATATCTCCCGRCAAATCTGTCTTCCCCTCTGCAGCGAGGTGTGTGCAGAGGGAGCGCGGCGCTGCTGCGGCTGCCGCCGGGCTGGAGGAGCAGGATTTCGTTTTCCCTGRGCAGCAGAGACACGTACCTGACTCACTCCTTCCCCTCCTGCCATCCAGGGACAAGCAGACACACAAATTTGTCAGGTTTCCCGGAGCCTCTGCCAGTCAGGTGAGAGGGAGGCGGCTGAGCACAGCCTGAGCTGTGAGGGCACCCCCGAGGATGTGCGGTGTTGCTTCATCTTTACCTTAAAAAGGCAGAAGCCACCGTGTGCCTCAGCTCCGGCACGGCCCCACTCTGCTCCGTGATCCGTGTGAAAGCAGCGGGGTGGAACCCGGGCTTCTCACTGCGGCTCTGCCTTCCCGGGAGCTCTGGGGAGATGCAAAAAGGGAGGTTCTCTCCCTCGGGTGCAGCAAGACAAGCAGGGCACAGCCGCCACCCCGGCAGTGGGGATGCAGTTGTGAAGGGCAGGTGGGTGGTTCCAGGGGTGGCACGGATGGCTCARGAGGTCACACTCTGTCCCCAGCCTGGGCAGAGGCTGTGTCAGCTGGTCAGCAGAGGAGGGTGACTCTRTTCCTCCCCTCAGCCCACGAACAGGTCACTCATGTCTGCAGATTCATTTCTGCAGTGACATTTCATGCATGACCATCACATTTTTCCTTTTTCCTTCTTTCACACTTGGGTTTTCTAACCTTTTTTTTCTTAATTTCCTGTCTGGCTGAACTCCTCTGCTCATGATGGCTGTGCCAGCAGAGGCAGGGAATGGTGAAAACCCTGCTGGGGCTGGTGGTGGTTCTGCCCCTGCAGCTTCTGAGGTCAAATCTGTGTTAGGACTTTCCATTCTGGACTGAGGTCTGGTGCCCCATGGCAACTTCCTGATCTCAGAGAAAAGCTGTGGGAGGGATCTGTTAATTTCTCCATTTGGGGTACTCTTTTCCACAAAAGCTGAGTATCTCTGACATCACAAAAAGTTTTATTCGCAATTGTTGGTCTCTCTAGTGAAAAAGACCTTCCAAAACCTGAGAGAGGCATCTGTAATGTAAGGTTAGGTCCTGCACAGGAGGGAGCTTTTTGGCTCTAAAAACACATCGCTGACATCCAGTAAAATTAATGATTGGGTGACAGACAGATRGCTGTTGGTTTAAGGATTAGATTGAAACCAGGGAGGTTCCACCTGCCCTGCACACACCTGGGTTTTCCTTTGGCACCAGGTTTCATTAAGCAGGACTGCTGGATGTTAAAGTTTGGGACCATGATTACTTTGTCTCTTAAATTTAAGAACTTCCATTTRGAGGTGGAAATCAAAAGTGACCTTCTGAAGAGGAAGGAACAAACCGAATCTACCAATTTTGCTAATAATGGAAAGTCCTAGAGGGGAAGGATCTCCCTGCATTCCTCAATTTGCGTGACTGGCTGAGTGCGTGGAGGAGCCTTTTCTCCGCTAATGAAGCAGGTGACATGCTAATCAAGGCCATGCAAATAACTGCTCTGAAAGCACAGCCGCGGCCCCGGCACCGCCACAATGGCAAATTCAAGCCTCATCCTCAATTTTGCAGCAAATTGGCGGAGGGCAGGACAAAGGAGCCGGGATTGCAGCCTCRGTGCTCTCGGCGGGGCCTCGCGCTGGGGCGCGTGTGATGGGGACCTCGTTACATAATGGGGGCTTGATTGATATCAGGGAAGTCATAATACAGCTCCATAGCGATCCCCCTCGTCTCCCCGGATGGGAAACGCTCCTACACACACGCCTAATAGGGGTTTTAAATTGCCCATTGTATTTCCGAACAAGAGAAACTTATTTGGAGTACTTTTCCCCCTTTCCAACATAAGCAGCTGAAGACACTGCCACGTGTGTTCTCTGTGCTCTGCAGACCCGCTGGCTGCAATTCCAGGCACGCATCCGCTCCCAGAATGGGTCAGGTGGGAAGGGATCACCTGGTCCAACATCCCTGCTCCATCGGGGCCATCCCAGAGCACGGGGCAGGAGTGCACAGGAGGTCTCAGGAGACGCCCGTGGAGCCACAACAGCCAAAGCCAGTTCCRTGTCAAGTGCCTTCCCCAGCAGGGGACACAAAGGGGCTGTAAGCTGGTGCTGACAGGCTGGGGTGACTCCCTGTTTTCCTGGGAGACTCCCTGGCTGTGGGCCAGCGTGCCCAGGCTCTCCCACGCCGCGCTGGAAGTTCCGTGCCGGGCTGTGAACTTCCTGGCCCCGGCCAGCGCAGAGCAGAGCGTAACCTTTACACTCAGCATTTGCTTCTACAAACACACTGACCAGGCTCTGAGCTCGCTCAGGACGAGCTGTGGGTATCTGGAGTAAAATCAGGACAAATATTCCTTCTAAGTGAAACTGGCATTGTCGCTGCGACATAAGGAGTAACTTCTGGAGAGATGCTGTACTTCTCCATCCAATTTTTTATTTACTACCTTTCCAACCTTCTTTCAGACTAAACATGTTAATGAGCTGAATGTCAAAACCACCCACGAGTAAACTGAGYTGTCCCATCCAGTAGGCTGATGTTGGTTTGTTTTTAGTAACTAGCAAGGATGCTGGAAAACCCCTATAAAGATTTCATTTTTAACAAAAAGTACCAAAAACTCCACCAGTTTTGCATCACAAAGTTGTGGGTAAAGTCAAGATTTGAGTCAAGCAGCATGTCTGTGGTTTTTGTGGGTGGATGCATCTCGGAATGACTATCAATCTGTCAGAGGGAGATCTGCATGTCATCTCTGCATATGACAAGCAGAATCTGCAGTGACAAATATCTTTCCAGTACTCGCTGCGCTGAGCCTTGTGCCCCTCCTGCCATCCAGAATCGCCAAGTCTTGTCAGCACGTAGCTTAAACCCRTTTGTTTTTTTTTCTTTTAAACAGACACAAACAGAGGAAGGAAAGACAAATACAGAGCAGTGCTCTGGAGATGCCACTGAACACCACTGCCAGTGTGCTTAGTCACCCCGAAATTGTGATGTGCAYGCGGGAGATGCCACACCAGACACTCCAATCAGAGCAGCCTGCCCAATCCTGGCTGCTTTGCTGCACTTATGTGTGTGAAGGGGACACTTGGAATTGAAATTSTACAAGGAAAAAAAGTTGAACAACAACTCTGGACCGAATCAGAGTAACTCAGGAGATGTTGCTTGAATTGGATGGAGAAATTCACAGGGGGGAAAAAAAAGCAAAACAACAAAAAAAMCCCAGAAAATCTGATTGATTTAGAGCTTGACTGCTGGTGTGGAAGTGCCCAAATTATCTCCCTGTTTTCAGGTCTCCTTGGGAGAAACAGGAGCAGCTTGAGCCAACGCAACACAGGAAAAAAGCCTGAAATTCAACAATAACCAGGAGATGGGAAAAGCACCCTACGCTCAGCCGAACTCCCAATGCTGGGATGCATCCAGAGTCTGTGTGAGAACATGCTGACAGCTGGATAAATTGCCTCGAGGCAGGTGCTTCCCCAGGAGCCCCGCAGAGCAGGAACAGCCAGACCCATTTCCAGGCAGCCCTTCCCTCCAGAAGCACTATCATCCCTCAGACCTGTCTCTCGGCTTTCKCAGCCATTAGTGCTCCTCAGCTGGCTCTTCTCACCCTGACTCTCTCAGCCCTTTTTTTCCCCTTTCTTGTCTCATCTCAGGAATGACTTTGCAGCTCTGCCTTGCCCAGAGCCCTTCCGCTGGCTGGAAATGGTGCCTGGTCCCAAGGGAATGGGCAAGAGCAACGCCCGTTCCTGGGCTTTATTGAGGCAATGGGTTTGTTTTCACTTTCCTTTTCTAGCGCTAAGTAAATACACAGAACACCAAATCTGAAGGCAGTGAAGAGTGGAATTCCATCTCTGTTGCATGTGTTCCAATATGACTCTTAAAATAGTGGAGATGCTGTGTTATGATTTCCATTTCRCTTGTGTCCATAACACTGTTTTTACGCAGCAGAGATGGAAACACAATCTGTTAAGTCTGTAAGAAACTTTTCCTTATGAATGATGGGTGCAAACATCGTGTACAATCACATTCCAGGAAGAAAATTCTATCCCCTTGGTGTTRGCAACCCCAAAAGGAGCTAAAAGCTGCAGCTTGCCTCTATTTACACACCACGGGAGTTTTCACATCAATTTAATCACAGGATGATTCATTATTCACGAACCAAACAACCATTATAATAAAGTAGAACCATAGAATTGTTAAGGTTGGAAAAGACCTTTAAGATCATCAAGTCAATGGTCAATCCAGCCCTGCCACCATGTTCACCATTAAACCATGTCCTCAATGCCACTTCCACAGGTTCTTTGGGACACTTACAGGGATGGTGACTCCTCCACTTCCTTGGGCAGCATGTTCTAATGCTTTACAACCCTTTCTGTGAAAAAATTTCCCTAACATCTAATCTAAACCTTCCCTGGTGCAACTTGTGGTTGTGCAGTAGCACAACAACCTGCAGGACCCAAACCACAGAGTATGTCCCAGTGCCCAACCCCAAAGTGGTGGGAAAACTGCCCCACATCTTCAAAAACATCTCTGTGTGATGCTAAATTTGATGTAGACCTTTGCAATGTGGCCCTGTGATGGACTGCCTCTACTGATAAATGTACTTATTGCATTTAATTTGAATTTTTGCTGCCAGTGAATGTCATTCTGGCACAAAAGGTCACCTCAATAGCCARCAGACTTCTGCAGAGAGCAACCTGGGTTGTGTCCACTTAGATCTAGAGCTGATGAGAGAATTAAGCTGTTTAACCCAAAGTGCATGGAAATCCAGACTCACCCTGGAGACACCCCCAAACCTACAGCTGCTCCAARTCTGGAAGAAGCCAGGACTAAGGCTACGGAAAACCTCAAACAAGCAGGGCTGGCCGGGTGGGATGAGTCATCCACAGGGAAATGCTGCTGATGGGCTCCTCCTGAACATGCTCGCAGACATCCTGCTCTGCTGCGTCAGGAGCCTCTCTCCCAAAGGTGTGTGTTTGTGGTTGGCAACCAGAGCTCRCTCCCTTTTTTCCCTAAAATTAGGAAGTGGGAGGAATAGAAGGAAATGGTGGCCTCCAAAACCTGCTYGGTGTAAATGCTGGGAAGAGATGGAAAGGCAGGTTCCTCGCAGCCCTTTGATGTCAGTGCCATCACGGCCGCTCCTAAGTTTCTTCCTGGCCCTGTGAAAATTTCCTGCACAGAGCCAAGGACAGCAGTGCAAAGGATGGCTGGGATGAATGGATGGCCCTGAAGGAGCCACCTTGTACCACCCCAAACACAGCAGTCCATTCATTAAGGGAATGCTCTACCAACAACTACCCAACACTGGCACAGATGCAGAGGGCAGGGGTGGAGTGGGTAAAAATCCTTGGCTGTTGTCTGGAGCAGGCATGGATAGCAAGGCTGTGGGCTGAAGGATCCCCTCACCTGGGGAGGGGTTTGAAGCAATAAATATCCAAGGAGGAATGAAGCAGCTCCTGTCTCAGTTAAAGCTTTTACCTGGCTCTTCCAGGCTGCTGCCCAGTGCACACTGTGCTTTGCTTCCCACTTTACCCTGAGCAGAGCTCCCAGCTGTGATTCCAGAGTGGAGAAAAGCAGCTGGAAGTGTGTTCTGTGCTGACCAGAGGCTACATCCCTGGTCAGCACAGGAGGTCAGCCCAGAGGCTCTCCTGCCTCCTGTATACACCCACCCTTCTCTCCCCATCACCTAAGAACTGAGACCCCAAACTCAGGGCCTGAGTTGGTGCCCACAAGGTATGAACTCTTGGATTTTTGYTTTTCAGATCTTTTCTAAGCCTAGCTCTTTCTGTGAGTCTAGTACTCAGTCTGTCATGGCTGTAGGAGAAAGTCTTAATCCTTACCCACACCCTCACCCTAATTCGGAGCAATTGGAATTGTAAAGCAAGAGGGAAGATTACATGTTTGTACAGTACCTACAGTGCTGCCCCCTCCCCTCTCTCCCAGCTGTTTTCTCTGGGAGACCAGGGTTACCTCAGCCTGTGCCAAACCCCACATTTTACACAGTGAAAAAACAAACGGGCAGAACATTCAATTTTCCCGAACCAAAAGCCCAGAGGTGGTGCATGAACTCGTGCAGGAGCAGGCCGGGCAGACAGCGTGAATCAGAGGCTCGGGTGACTCCAGGGAGCAGGAAAGCCCTGGTGGCAGGCGGCCAGGCTGAGGCACAGCTCCTGCGGCGCATTCCCGCAGCATCCTRCCCACCCCTGACAAATCCTTGCAGGCACCAGTGAGTAACAGTGGGGAGCTGTGACCAGCAGCCCTCAGTGGCTCCTCCGGGGTGACTGTTCAAGGTGCTCTCTGAAAGTGAATGGCCCTTAAATTCACAGTTGGGGTTAAGCTTGTGATTKGAGCCTGTCACCCACAGACAGGAGGTGTGTGTGACGAACAACCGAGTGTGAACAGACCAGAAATATCAGGGTGCCACCTCCAGAGATGAAAAGCACCTGGTTTCAGTTCTAAATGCCCTTGAGCCCAGTCTCAGCTGCTGGTGGGCAGCAGTGGGCAGGGCCCTTTGCTGCTCCCCGCTGTCATTGTCATCGTCTCCAGGTGCAGGTTAAATTGGGCTGCTGACCTGGCTGCTCACCTTTGTACACCGCATTTACAGTAAGCACGGGCTGGCTGATGTCTATAAATTATTGCTCTTGCGTTACACTCAGTCCTTAATACACCTTTTTGGGGACGCACTTAATTTTTAACTCCAAATCCMGACTGATATAAATCATTAAGCCATCCATGCTACCCAAATTAATATATTGCAGTCTTTTAACATATACAGGGAGGAGCGTGCGTGAGCTGCCTGGGAGGGGTTTGGGGAGGAAAGGGCATTTCTGCTCCRGCTATTCCCATGCTGTCCCCAGCAGCAGCGGTGACCGTAAAGGTTAAGCCTGCCACAGACTATTGTACCCAGCGGCACTGCTTGGCTGGGCTTTGCAGTCTAATTGCCACTGACCCCGTGACAATGAGGTAATGTCTCTGCCTCCCGGGTCAGATAAATACTGCTCATTTTATAACCACCAGACACGTTACTGAAAAACAGATAGGAAACGACCCCAAAGTCCCATGATCACTGGAATATAAACTCTACTACAGCTGTTGCTCTTGTCCTTCATTTGAATGCTCGGGGGTTTTTCTCCTAACACCCACCAAGAGGCAGAGCTCTTGCCCAAACTCGGGCCGGAGATCTTCTCTGCAGGTGGCCTCACCCGAACTAAGAGGGAAAGGCAGGAAAACRCCAGAGTGGAAGGATGTGACTGGTAGGAAACAACGGGGATAAAACTGTCTTCCAAAAGATTCCTACAACTCAGCCACCAGAACAACTGGGATGGGAATTCAAGTGAAGAGCTGTGCCAGCACCCTCACACAGTTCCAGAGAGCTCCAAAGCCCCCCTGAACACCCCAAGTTCAACGCTGCAGGTTGCAGCCGTGCCGGGGCAGCCACGGCTCAGCCCAAAGTCCTCATTCCCACCTCTCTCCCTCTGCCCCGTTACAGCTCCCCAACGACGGGGCTTTTGAAGATAAATGCCCGAGTGACGCCAGAGTGACGAGGAGGACTTTGCCCCCCTCCTGCGAGCACCAGCGGGCCACAGGACAGTGATAACCCTCACTCCAAATCCATCCCCTGGCCTGAACCCAGTTTCCCTTCTCGGAAAGCGGCGGGCAGGGGGAAAGGCACGGAATGCAGAAATTGTTTTGCTGGAGGAGCAAAGCAGCTTTTCTCCCCTGTGTCTCCACAAACTCCCTCCAGCACCGCCCTGCATCCTCAGCGCTGAGAAAAACAAGGTTAAGATAAACCTGGCAGTCTTAAACCAGAACCTCTGCAGAATGAACCCCAAAATATTTAGAGACATTAACCCAGAATGACCAAGAAAATCATGTTCTTTCCACTGATACATTCTTATTTTATATAAAATACCCCCAGAACTGATAGATGGTTTTGCTGCTATTTAGAATTTTACCCATCTACTGTGCTCTACCTTTGACTTTTAAGAAGTCGGGGGCTTATTTTTTTAAGCTGTTGAAAAATGCTGAGATGAAAATTATTTTTGCAGTTCTTTACCTGATATTTACGGTAATTTGGGCTTTATAAATGTTTAAGTTGTTTTAAGCATTTCTTATCTTGATACACCGTCCCCTAATTGTACGCTGTGACTGTCATGAAGGAGTGGCTCAAATTCCAAACTCAAAAGAGTTTTAAAGTAATTCACTTTAAATTACCTTTTTTTCCCCCCACTCTGGCCGTGACTCAGCAGTGGTGATTTGCATCGAGCTGGCACTTTGCATACAAGCTACAGAGAAGTGATTTAAATACAAAATGGTCAAATATTTCATAGACCTTCTTTGATCTTCTCCACTGCTCTATTACCAATTTCTCTTCCACACGTTTTGATGGGAAGGGTGATTCCTCACATGGAATGTTAGAGATTGTTCCAGGTTTCTCCACATTACCATCACCTCTCTGCACCAGCCCCGCAGGGATTTGGATTTGCCAACTCTTGCACTACGGAAAAAGCTTCCCGCTCATTCTGAAGATACACATGTGCGATAAAAAGTGGCCACTGAGTAGAAAAATTGGTACAATGAAATCAAAACACACTTGGGAAACTCACTGGTACTTGGGAAAGTCGCTGGTACTTGCAGTAACCATTTGTTGATGCACTCAAAATTTTTCTTTTAATATAAGAAGCCCCGTGTTGTAATGAACTCACTTTTTAATGGTGTGTGTATATATATATATATATATATATATATATATATGTATGTATGTATATGTATATACACACACACACATATATAACATATATTTATATAAAATATCTTACTGAACCTCTGCTTTCTTCCATGGAAGTTTTAATTGCAACAGTAGTAGGGATAAGAATCGAACTCAGCCCCACAAGCTGTGTTTACTCACAGAATCAGTTACTAATAGTTATGTATGGAATTCTGTGTGGAATTAGGGGTGTATTTCCCCTGTGAAGCAAACTGAGGGTCTGGTCAGCCCCCAGAGGGTCTGGCTGCAGGGAGGGGACACTGAGGAGCAGGAGCAGCTCCCARCCCAGACYCCTCCATGCATCCAGCTGGCCAAGGAATCCCACCCTGGAACACTCATGTTTAACCCACGGATGCTCCTGGTGCCAGGGTGAGGCAGCAGCAGCTTCTCCAGCCCCTCTGATGTCATGTGAAAATGCAGCAGAAAACATTTTCCCTCTTGGCTTGGCACAACCTCTGTTTGACTTAAAAAATGACTGTGCTGGGGGTTTTTCTCTTGGTTCTTGTTAACCATCACCACCTTTCCCTCATTACTGGAACAAACACGAATGCATTTGGACTGCATTTCATACTGTTTTAAAGAGAGATCACATCTCTCTCTGTCCTGTCAGGGCTCAAGGTTTACTTAAGGCATCACTTATATATTAAGTATATTTTATTTAAGAACAACGGCTTTTTTGCARGATTATATTGGGGAAATACAATACCTCCAGCAGATTAGGAGACAYTGAATTAAAAACCCTAAAAGGTTTCTTTCTTCAAGGAAGCAAGACATCGATTGTGCTAAATTAGCAGTTTCTGCTGAACCACGATAAGGCATCGACTGGGCCAGATGAAGCATTTAAGACCAGCCCAGAATGCCACTAATGGCACTGGCACATCAGATGTGACGTTGCAGCCATAAATTGCCCACTGGGCTCTGGATATATAAGTGCCAACGCAATAAAATCTGCAAAATCACACTGTCCTTGCAAGCCCAAGTCAAGAGGATCAGTCAGATCCCAAGTAACTGCAATTCTGAACCAATAAATAATAAATTGTAACAGCCTGAGAAACAGTGTTTTTATTATTTTAAAGTAAAATATTATCTATAAAATCTTGAGAAGCAGAAATATTAGTTTCTGCAAAGTGAAGTTCTGATTGAACTTTTTTTTTTAATATTGTGAAAAGCAAAACCTAATGTAATTACAGTGATAACACTTGAATATTACACAAGTGCATGCTTAGGCTTTTTTGGAAAGAACAAGGTCTCACATGTTTTTCTATTTTAAATGCTTGCCGCACCTCCCGAAATTCCCGGGGAACGTGCTTAGCAAAAGGTGAGCTCAACATTTCCAAAGGCACAGAGCCGCTCCGCTGGCCCGGGARTTTGGGAATTTGTGATTTCGGGCACTGGTGCTGTGCGGGATCGGCGCAGCAAGGCTACGCGGGAACCCGGGCTCGCTCTGGGGACTGCGGGTGACATTCCTGCCCATGAGGCAGCCCCGGGGTTTAGCTTACAAAAATCCAGCAGCGCTGTGTTTTTATTTTATCTAAGAACGGCTGAGAACAGCCCGGCTGGCGGCGGGCTCAAGGGACGGGCGGTGATGCGCGGCAGCCGCTACCGGCACCCCGTCCGTCCCCAGCCCCTACCGGGGCCCGGCCGAAGGCGGTCCTGGCTCCCGCGGCTGGCGCAGTTCGTGCTTCTGGGGGCTTTTCTCGCCTTTTGGCCCCGCGGTGCAGCCCCCGTGGCGGGCGCGGCGGCGGCGGCGCTGGAAAGCCCCGCGGGGCGGCTGCCAGGCGGCGGCGGGGGCGGCAGGAAGGCGGGCGGACACGGGCCGTGCCCGCGGGGGCCGAGCTGACGGGAGCGAGGGAGGGAAACAGGACAGGAGCCGGCTGCCTGCCCGCCCGCCCGGGACACGCCTTGGCCGCCCGCCCGTCCCCGTGCGGGGCCGGGGCTTGGCCGGGCCGGGCCGGGAAGGAGGCGGCGCTTCCTCCGCTCCCTCGGCAGCGCGGCCCCGTCACGTTCCGCTCCGCATGGCCCGGGCGAGCCCGCCCCGTATGGCCCGGCACGCCCCGCACGGCCCGGCCCGCCCTCAGGGGCCGCCGCGGGGCCGCACCGCGCCCGCCCSTCACGGACCGTGCCGGGGGGATCGCGCCCTCACAGCGGCCCGGCCTCGGGGCAGTCACACAGCGCCCGGCCCTCACGGACCGTGCCGGGGGGATCGAGCCCTCATAGCGGCCCGGTCCCGGGGTAGTGACACGGTGCCCGCCGCGGGGATCGCGCCCTCAGAGCGGCCCACCTCCGGGGGAGTCACACAGCGCCGGTCCCTCACGGATCATGCCGGGGGGATCGCGCCCTCACAGCGGCCCGGTCCCGGGGCAGTCACACAGCGCCCGGCCCTCACGGACCGTGCCGGGGGGATTGAGTCCTCACAGCGGCCCGGCCCCGGGGCAGTCACACAGCGCCCGGCCCTCACGGACCCTGCCGGAGGGATCGAGCCCTCACAAACGGCCCGGTCCCTGGACAGTCACACGGCGCCCGCCCCTCACCTCACCCCCCTGTTCAGCTTTCCGACACAAATGGTGTGAATTCCGCTCCCCGGGGACACAGTGGATGTCCCGGCCGGGCAGCGATCCTGCTGATGGAAGAGCGTGGGAAACGGTGTAAAATGAATGTGACATTTCCTTCTTCGCACCTACGCGTGTGTGTGAGCGTTCTCAGCGCTGCCTCGCTGCATGAGCTGCGCTCAAGGGTCACTCACTGTCCTTTCCAAATTCATGGAATCACAGAGTGTTAAGGGGTTGGAAGGAACCTTAAATCCCACCCATTCCCACCCCCTGCTACAGGCAGGGACACCTTCCAGTATCTCAGGTTGCTCCAAGTCCCATCCAGCCTGACCTTGGACACTTCCCGGGATCCAGGGACAGCCACAACTTCTCTGGGCACCCTGTGCCAGGGCCTGCCCAGTCTCACAGGGAAGAAGTACTTTGTAATATCTGAACTAAATTTTCCCTCTTTTGATTTGTACCCGTTATTCCTTGTCCTGTCACTACAGGTCATGGTGGGATCTCTCTCCAGCTTCTCTGTAGCCCCCTTCAGATATTGGAAGGTTGTTAGGGGGTCTCCCCACAATCTCTAAACTCCTACCATGAGTCATTAGTGACTCGTGGTACCTCAGTGTCCTCCTGCCACTGGTACCCACCTGGATCTTTTTTTTACTACACAAAAGTGGCTGCTGGCTGCACACATAAATGTGTCCTTGGTCATTATTGTCTCCACTTGTACCACAGCTGGCACCGTGGAGCCCCAAATGATTAAAGCACAGACATGAAGCATTCCTCAAAGGCCAATTCTGTGGCTGCCAAATCCGGGGCTGAAAAGAGATGCCTGTGCAAAATTAATTTGGCTTATCTCTGGGCATGGATTAGAAGCCTTATTAGATATTCATCTCCTGCTTTTTGCACGGAGCCCTGTCTAGCCGGTGAATAGAGTGGAGAGTGTTTCTTAACGAGCAAGGACTCGGTGTTGTGCTTTACCTTTGTGACTTGGGGTGTTGCCTGTGGCTGAGACCCCCAAGCTGGCTCTGGGGCAGTCAGCCATGCTCTCACATCTTTTTGCACGGGGCCAGAAGGTTTCATGGACACTTGCAGATGGTGGAAGTGCAATGGGAGTTAGAAGATTTAGGATCTGGTCAAAACTCTAAAAAAGAACTGTCAGACATTGGGCTTGGGCCCATCAGGACTGTCCTTCAGCCTGTTCCTCTGCCTTCCCCTCTCATGGCTGCTTGTGCTTACATTCTTGCCTGGCTGCCAATCTCCCTTCCAGCCCTGCTGCTCTCTACCAGTTTCTGAAAAAAAAAAAAGAATTAGTTTGAGTTAAAGCAAACTGCAGTTTCTCGAACACAAGTGCAGGTGTTGCCCTCCTGGTGCTGGAGTGGGGCAGCTTCTACCCTCAAAGATCCCTAGGAAAACAAGGAAGCTAATTATCCCATCTTCAGTCCAAGTGCCCAGGCYGAGCCCAGAGCATCTGCAGTTGCAGAGGAGATCCCACTGAGCCTCACATGAATGAGATCCTCTGGGAATTCAGCTGGGAGCATCTATCAAACCTCTGCTGAGAAATGCAACAACTGCAGCTTCTCAGAAGCTTATCAGTTACTAGCTTATCAGGTCAATGGCCTCATTGTCAAGATGGCAGAACTCACCCTTCCCTCCACTGCCAGGTTTTGGGTGCAAGCCCAAGGCATGTTGGCATCAGACCTTTGCACAAAAAAACAATTTCAGAATTATTTTAGCGTGGATAAAATATCCCTGCTCCCTTGCTTCCTTGGCGGASAGAGCCAGTGAACCTTTTCAAAGTTGTTATCAACTTAAGACAGGGGGTTTACGGTGGAGAGTGTTGGACAACCTTTGTGATCAGTGTACTGCTCTCGTCTGGAATATTCATGGAACAAACAAGAACAGGGCGGCGTGCTAAAGATGTGTGTGGGTTATTAAGATAAATGTCTGGAAGGAAAGTTCAATCACAGCGCTTTCTGCAGCCTAGGAAATGTTAATGCCAGGCAACCTGTGGGCGATGACAGGGGTGGTGTGGTAGTGAGGAGAGGGCAGAGTCCGCTGGGAACACGTCTGCCAGGGAGGCAGCGCTGCCGTGACCTCTGCCCGCGGCACTCGCCGAGCACGTCCACGCTGGACCGGGCACTCTGAACAGACAGGCCTTGCGGGGCTGAAGTTTGGTGGGACACGTAGAGAGAGATGCAGCTGTCCCAGCTGGAAAAAGAAGCAACGTGATGGTCTTTGAGCACGTAAATCGGCGTGTCTGTCAATGATTTATGTGCAGGGGGTGGTTGTGTGTTGTGACTCCTTTCACCTGGTCAGGAACCTGAGCCCCAGGCTCACCTGAAGGTCCATCAAGCAGGCCTGCAAATGCATTAGAGTCAGAGTGGGACAGAGGAAATAAATCTTTATACAACCAGCTGTTTTCATATACCAATATACAGCCACCTCGTCTGTGTCCTCAGCGATGATAAATGTGCTTGTTTGGGTAAAGTTGTGCCCTTCAAAAATCTGTCTTGACTATTACAACTTTGATTAAAAATCTCATGCTCCTTCTGACAAACACGGCCCACATAACAAAATTAATATGACGGACAACTGGCTTGCTAATAAGTGCAATTAAGCAGTATGGGGGCTTGGTTTTATCACAGTTTATTGGGAAAGCCACAGAATTTTTTATGAAGCTGGTTTCATGGAAATTAAATTGTTGATAGTTTTATATGGGAATGCCATGGAAATCCTTTTGTTTTCCCGGCTGAGAAGACACACACCATTTTTCAGAGTGAAGGAATTCGTTTGGCTTCTCTTTGTTACTCACAATTACTTTCTGAACCCCTCACCCAGGGACCTCTGTGGGGTGGTCTCACTTGAAGAACCTCACCACTGGGTCAGATAAAGTTTACATCAAAGCTGGTCAAAATACAGCTGTTTGTTAATAATGCAGTGAGGGATCTGCCAGGATCCAAGAAAAAAATATCCATCTTGCTTGACCTGTGGAGTCTGAAAATGCTGTAGCCCCATGCTGGCATTGTCCCCAGTGCCAAGGGAAAATTTTAGGGGGTGTTGTAATTCCAAAGAGATGTTTTCTTTAATTTCTGTGTGTCTGGTGGGCTCCTCATCAGGAATAGGGATTGAGCCTGGACCTGAGCCCCATCCCCAGAGCCATCTTCAGAGCACTTTGTATTGATGAACTTGTACAGGGACTCCAGTGTGCCATTTTTAGGACACATTTTCTATTAAAGGGAAGTACTTGCTGGAAATACAGTACCTGCACATTAATTGGAAGATAATTCTGAAGAGATGGGGATCCTGTAAGGTGTTGTGCCGCAGAAGTTGAGAAATGGAAGTAATTGGTGAAATAAAGCAKAGACCACCCCTCTAAAAGACTGTTCTGTGATCTGTGAATGAACCCAGGCAAGGGCAACAAGCAAGAAATCAGGATGGTGTGCAGGTCATGGATTCATGAGAGGGCACAGCACAGAGACAGCTGCTAGCACAAAACTGCTGCTGGAATGATCAGATCAATAATGACCTGGGTGGAAAAGGGAAAGGAGAGGGAGGGAACCTTCCCGTGAAAGCAAGTACAGACAGCAGGAGAGAGGAGCACACAGCTGGTTGGGTTGGGGCTGGGTTGTTTTTCAGGAAAAGAAAACTTCGTCTAGTGAGAATCATAAAAGGTTGCAAAATCAAAGAGCCAAAGACTGGAAGGGCTTTGGTAAATATTAACAAATAAAGACCTGCATGCTTTGAAAGACTAAATTAAAGGCAGTGGGAGCCTTTGTAGCGATTTGAATGGCTGGGGGTCARTTCTTAGTGAGGTTACACAGGGCTCACGCTGAGGGGTGTCTGGGTGGAGCTGGGATCCTTCCTTAGGGCGTGTCAGTGGCTGCTCCAAGGAAAGGGCTGTGCCAGCAGCATGTCTGAGCTGCTGGAGACACCCAGGAGATAACTTGGAAGTGAATCTTCCTGCAAGGGACAACGTAGCAGCACAGAGGCCGGAGAGGAGTCAGAAAGGGTTGTGAGGTGGATCTGGGTGGAGGGGCCCATTCACAAAGGCTGGCAAAGGCATCTCCCACCTCTATAAATGAAGGATTGTCAGTTCCATTTTTGAACTCTGCCCTCCCTTGATGATTTGGCATTTGCACGGTGGCTGTTCCTGCTTGTCTTCACCTCAGCAGTTATCTACCAGCAGGGTTTGATTATCTCGGGGCAGCGCTCTGTGCCTGTGACATCCCTTAATTAAACTATGACAGTTGCTAACTATGGAAAAGAAAAATACTGGAGGGAAAAAACCCTCACTGCATTCTCATTACACCACAGTATTCGAGAGACTTTGGGTGCCACACAGGAGAGCGGTACAAAGGATATTTTTAATGAGCTTCAGTAAAGGTGCCCTTGATTTTGGTTTGTCTCTAATTGTGCGAGCTTTGATCTTGATTTCTTCAAGAGATATTTTACTGTGCACTTAGATAGCACTGAGAGGCCTGAAAATTTTTTCTTTGTCCAGTTTCTAAGAGAGGAAAAAAGTTTCCACTGGAAAATGGCTCCAGGGAAAGTTTCATCAGGGAAAGCAGCATCTTCAGGATCTGTCCCTATAATTGTCTGCCAGTAATTTCTGCAGATGGAAGTGTGCTCGAGTGACATGGAACACATGCACTGGGATGTGTGAAGTCAAATGCTGACTCCAGGGATGTGTTTCATGCTTGGCCATCACGTGCAGGGAGAGGAAAGCTTTAGAAATGCAGGAAAGCAGCTGAGGAATATTGCAAGGCCGTGTAGCTGCACATACCCAGCTCGTGGCCTGGGACTTCTTGGCCCATTCATTCTCCCTCACATCGTGTCTCCAGTTAAGACTGGAAGCCTCTTGGGAGGGAATTTCTGCATTTATCACTTGGAGTGAGTGCCTGGCCTCCCTGAGAAGACTGTTGAAATCTCTTTTCTAATGTGAATCATTTAGTGTTTTGTTTATTAGTACAGCAAGAAACAAGATRCAAACTCGAGGTAATTGTAAAGCTGTTTTTAAATTAATCTTGGCATTTTGCTGCTTGACAMATCCAAAGCCTCTGAAATCATTGCACAGCTGTAACAAGTGAAGTTTTTATTCAGGAGAGATCAACTCTGGAGGTTTTTGTGTTTCCAGYCATGGCTTTACAGCTAAGGCTGCCAGGAATTAAGTTTTCTAGAGCTATACTGAGCTCACTGAGGGAAGAGCCTTCMCTTCAGAGGGAGCTCAGGCTGCCTTAAATTAATACTTAATTCAGTGGAGCCTCAGAACTGAGTTSAGGGGTAGCTGGCATAAAGGCAACGCTGGAGAATATCTGCGGTGTGAGAACAGCTGCACTCAGGCTGTGAACCCTCCTCTTCCCAGCAAGAGCACAGGATAAAACCTGCTGAGACATCCTTGGTACCCTGCCACGAGCTCCCTTCCTCGGTGCCTTTTCATCTCCCCCCTTGCATGAATATTAACAGGAGTTGTTTCCCTCTGAAGAGCTGCAATGCTAAAATCCAGCCAGCGATGCCTCCTCAGTCGTGGCAGCGCCGGCTCAGCCTCGCCGAGCTCGGCTTTGCGGAGAGGAGCTCACTCAGCCCCCGACAGCACATGTAGGACACTCGAGCAGTCAAACACGCTGGTGACTCCTTGCCGTTATTGAACCAGGCTGGATTTAATCAACAGCCGTGCCGAGCGCAGCGTTTCCAGCGTTGCGCCCTCAGCATCGGGTGCTTGGAGGTCCACCGGTGGGAGGGAATGCCAGCCTGGAATCTGGGGCTTCCCTGCCGAGAGGCTCACAAAAGGCGGGGAGAAAAGAATTCGTCTGAAGCTCCACATGTTCCCTGGAATAAAGTTCCAGCATAGTGAAAGTTTAGCTGCAGTGTCTGCAGCTCCTTCATCATGACTCAGGGGAAAACCTCCTTTTTATTGGTGTGAGTGAGTGCTTTAAGGGGCAGGTCTGCAGCTGAGGGAACATCCTGCTCCCAGGTACAACACTAACCTTTAGAGGTGCTGTGAAAGCACTTTTGGCCCGTTGTCTCCKGGATGTTTATTTGCTCCTTTTTTATTTTTTTGCTTTAGCTATCTGCAGATTACTCCTGCGAAATTACTCAGGGAATAAATCAGTGCCCCGTGAAAAGCACCTAATCAAACAGATAAGTCTTGCGTTTCACCCTTGCCTCTCTCACTCCCACACATGACTTTGCATGTGAATCTTTAAGACCTGTATGCCCTATATTTTTTCACTCTAATGCTGCAATTAATCACATTACATAACCAGCCTACTGCTGTTTCTAATTAAATTTTTCGGGGAGGGTGGGGAGGGAAGAAAGAACCCTGCATTTAAATACCGTGAAGGGTCTGTCTTGAAATGACAATGCCAGGAAGCGGCGAGGGAAGGCTCCCCTCCATCCTCCTCCTCTCACCCCCGTGCGCCGGGAGCTGCGGCGCAGGCCCGGCTTATGCAACATCCCACGCCGGCGTCTGACTCACGCGCACTTACCTCACCCAGGACAGCCTAAAAATAGGGATTCATTCTTAACTCTGCACAGCCGGGCTCTGCCTCGCTCCCGAGAAGACCCTTGACGGGATTAAAATAGAGCGCGTTGCGCGCTGTGTTTCCTGCCGGGGATGCTCGCCCCGCTCCCGTGCGCCGGGTTCGCCCCGGTTCGGGGAGCGGAGCGGGCTGGCTCCTCTGGGGGCACGGCAAACACCTTCCTCGGGCCGCAGGGGTTCCCAGACTGCCCCAGACAGCGAGCCACGAGGAGGGGTCGGGCAGCGGGGTGCCCAGAGGTCGGCAAGCAGCGCTGTAGTAACTGCGTGCCAGCAGTTGCCGCAGATTTGGGAAGGGACGCCGGGCTGGAGGATGTGAAATCAGCCCTGGGCTGGCTGGGAGGAGGTTGCTGCTCCCGGAGTCGGGATGCACCGGGGCTGTGGGARCAAGCCTGCCTCAGAACTCTGCAGCTGAGACCGGAGCGCTGCCCCATGTCGCCCCCTCGCTCCGGGGTGCAACCAGCCCTGTCCCCTACACCCTTCCATCTCTTTTTGGGAATGGTCCAGCACAGGACAGGGCTAACACTGCTCATTGCCCCCAGGACGGGCAGTGATGGCACGTCCTTGGCATAGGATGTTCCCACCTTTGCTGTAGCACTGCCTCGGCTTTGCGWGGCCCAGGGCATGTCCAGAGCCCCCACGCTTGCTGGGGGATGTCTCAAGAGCTCTGCTGCCAGTTTAAAACAAAGCAGTTTCCGAGCTGTCCTGGTGGCTGCAGAAGGACACAAAGTGCAAACAAGCATCTCAATACTCAGAGCAAGTAAACTTCCAGATGAATTAGAAAACTTTAAAAATATTCTGGCAATTGATACATCACTCCAATTAATTTTCTGGCTGCCCTGAAGAAGTGCTGGAGCCTCGGCTTGGTGTAATTGGCACCAGGCTGCTTCCCTTCCCCTCTGCTTTCTCAGCACATGAACCTTTGGCTAAGAGTCATTTAGAGGGGCTGGAAATGTTTTTCCCTACAATTTCTACCTTAAACAATTCGAGAGTAGACAAGTGATGTGAAAACCTGTACTCATTTTGCTTCCATTGGCCTTTTTGAAAACATGTTTCTAGGTTGCCTTATTTTCCCTGGAATTTGAGCCTCAGCCCATCTTTAACCTGGCAGGCGGGATGAGCAGTGAACCAGAGGCTCTTGTGTCTGAGATAACCCAGCTGGACACGTTCTTCATAGATTTGCCATAACAATAGAATTTCTTAAACACAAATCCTGTGCTTGAGGAGATCCATGACCATTCCCTGATTCCAGAGCTACCTTTAAAGTGTATTTGTAAGGAATTTTAGTCATATTAGAACAAACACTTCCAATTCCTAAAGGTCATGTAAAAACTTSTCTTCTTTAGCTTTCCGCTCCTCCCCGAGGGCACGGGCAGTAGCTGTGTCCCGGTTATTGTGCCTCGGGCATCCCATCCCTCTGAGCCCTAAGCTCAGCCCTCACCCTCTGGCAGTCAGCATCATTCACTTCATTTTTTTTTTTTTTTTTTTTGCCTCACAGGAGCAGCAGAGCTGCCCTTGCTGGCCTGAAGAGATGCATGGAAGGATGTGGCTTTGGTCAGCCAGGACCCGGTCCCCYGGGAGCAGAGGGGTGGCTTTGGGAGTGGCGGGGTGGCAGCGGGGCAYGGCAGCACCTCACACACTCTGTCTCCTCCGTGCCATGCGAACCTGAGCTCCTGCTTCACTGAGCCAGAGTTCAGTGGGATTTGGGGAACGGAGGTGGCAGGAGGCTTTGCTGCCATGCGGATGTCTGAGGTGTTTTCCTGATTGCTGCTAAATTGAAATCTGTTTGGTGTGATTGAGAAAGAATGCAAATGGCCTCGMAGGAAAGCCCGGGGAAGAGGAAGGAGACTCTGGTTAACTGTGAGAAAGAGAAGATGATAAGGAAAGGGAGGAAGGAATAAGACAGAGAGAACTATTTAAGGAAGCAGGCACCTTGAGCAGATAAAACAAACAAAAAAAAAAGAGTGGGACCAGGGTAAGGGACAGCAACAAGAAACAAAAGGTTTAAACAAGGAGGGAGCAAAGCTCATAGACCAGAGCACAGAGAGAAGGAGGAAAACTAAAAGTGGGGAGCTGCTTTATACACAGATAAACACCTTGTGCAACCTGGGTTTGCATGGYATGGCACGGCATGGCACATGTCCTACATCCGTGGAGCAGTCAGGAAAGGGTGTAGCTGAGGGATGCTGCTTTGGAGTGCAGGAGCCTAATTACTACCTCCTGTTATTTGGGACAAGTGCTTTAAATTTGCATTCTGCCCTGAGAGGCATTACTACCTCTAATAATTTCAAGTCTTGCTTTGGAGCTGGGAGAAGGAGATTTCAGAATAGCATCAAAGTAAGTCTTGGGCCTTGGAGGTGGGAGCAGAACTGGTACAAGTGCCGCAGGAGCCAGGTGCTCRGGTTTGGCATTTCTTCAGTGCTGGCTGCTGGCCAGAGGAGAAACCTTTTCTTGTGCCTGCCTGGCCATCACCTGAATCCAGAGCAGGGAATGTTGAKGGAGACCTTGTTTCATGTTGAATTTTCAGATTTGTGGGCCAGGTTCTGTCATTTTCTGTGTTGGGTGTGCTGCTCTGTGTCGTGTAAAGCAAAGCTAACCCAGCCAGAGAGTCCCAGAACAGAAATTTCTGTTTATATAAAACTAAGAGAAGTGTCCTCAATGCTTCCTGCAGTGTCCAGAYGGTTTGTTGTGACATAAGGGACAGAAAGTGGAGGAGCAGGGCTGTCAGTGCTAGCAAAGCCTGTGAGTTGGATGTGACAAACTATRGACTGGTTACAGAGGCTGGAGATGTGGGACCAGCATCCTTGATGTTTTAGAGTAGGTGTTAGGAAGAAATTCTGAGGAAGAAATTCTTTATTCAGAGACTGGTGAGGCCCTGGCACAGCTGGCCCAGAGCAGCTGTGGCTGCTCCCATCCCTGGAAGTGTCCAAGGGAAGCTCGGACAGGGCTTGGAGCACCCTGGGGTAGTGGAMGGTGTCCCTGCCCATGGCTGCACTGGTTTGGAGGCCAGAGATTTCCCAGGCACTTGTGGCAGGTCTTGCTGAGATCCATGTGTACCCCAAGCACAGATCCCACTCTGAGTTTCCCAACTGGGCCATTAAATAAACAAACACAGCATAAATCCAGTGTGGGCAGTAAACTCCTCAAGCCCAGAGAYATTGCATTGCTGCGGGGCTCTTCTCAGGGTGAGGGAGGGAGTTTGAAGTTAATGTAGGAGAGGAGGAAAAAGCTGATGCAAGGCTGGAAAGGAGGAGGGAGACAAAAGCAGGGAAACATCTTGCATTTCTTCATTATGCATTGGATTCCGTAATGCAATTCCCCTGTATTCCATAGGGCACAACCCAGAGGGATGAGGTTGGGTGGGAGCAGGCACGTAGCACCCTCCGTGTGTGGGATCTCCAGCAGTTGCTTTGGGCAGTGGGGCATTCCTGCCAGGGAATGTGGGCAGCAGTGGGGCACAGAGCTCCTCTGGCTAGAGGGCACCAGGGCGTTGTGCCAGGGTCCCTTCAAACAGCCAGGCACAGAAGCAGAGCTTTTCAGCCCCTCTGGGCTCTAGGGCCTCTGTCACCACTGCAGCCCTCCCGTGGGTGAGGTGATTCCCTGTGCATGGGGGTCCCTGCTCTGTGTGAGCTGTATGGGCAAACCAGGGAGGGCAGAGCAGCTGCCAAGGCCTTCCTGTGCCCAAGGGCTGGTGTTTGGCCCTGTCCTATCCCACCCCAAGGGCTGTGTTGGAGGCTTTGGATGGCTTTGTTGCCTGTGGTCTGGTTTGCAATGTGCTCAGGCATTTGCTCGGGGCTGGGTAAGGGAGTTCTTGGCATTACTGTGAATAGAGGTCTTGTTATAAGCACTGGGAGGGAAAAATAGGCTGCAACCCCCCAGAAAAAATAGCAGCTAGTTCCCTCAAACTCTGTTCATGACCTGAAGGGAAGGAGGATATCTTGGGAATACCAATAGGCATAATCTCCACCTCTGGAGATTGATGGATTGGCCTTTTCATTTGGGGATTCCTGTCCTGACTTGTGGGCACAAGTCAAGCCATTGGGAAGTGGAGGAAGGTATCGCTGATTGGTACTGATTTATCTGGGACTGGCACTTGGTCTGACAATATTGCTGGGTAGAATTTGGAGAAGGACCCAAAAGTGTTGCTGCTAGCAATGGAATACTGGGATTTATGGCTAGTGGGGGAAAACTCTTCCACTGAGAGTTGAGATGTGGCAACCACAATTGCCMGTCTTGGGAAATTTGAGCCACCTCAGCAATATGTGATAATTGTAATATTTATGAACTTTTTAGGGGAAGTTATTTTGGAGTGAGAAGCTGAAAAAGGCCTTGACTTGATGTAAACACTGCTCAGCAACAACTAAACCATCAGAGTGTTATCAGCATTACTCTTACCCTAAATCCAAAGCACAGCCCTGTATCAGCTACTGGGAAAGAAGTTAACTGCACGCCAGCCAAAACCAGGACATATGATAGTGAAAGCTTCTTCAGGCAGCATACTTTGTTCATTTAATATCTCATGCAAATGTAGAAACCTGAATTGGAACCTCAGAAAACCCCCAGAGAAGTATTTCTCTGTCTTATCCTCGAGAGGGTGAATTGGAAGCTCTGGCTGAGGGAGGGGTGCTTAGAGATTGCAAATTAACTTATGCAGTCTCCTTCTGATAAGCTCAAACTTCAGTCCACATTTCCAAGATTTCATGTCTTGAAGAGCGTGTTCTCCTGCTCCGCTGACTTTTGTCCCTTGAATGAGGAGGTTTGTTCTGCATCAGGTCACACAGATGAGGCTCACAGTGTTTTACTCCCAGTAGCAAACAGGGATTCCATGGGCATTTTTCTCCTGGCCCTGCCATGGGACTGTGGCTGGGTGGATTTGGCAGTGCAGGTGCTGGAGCCTTGAGTATTCCTGCCTGGTTTCACCTGCTCCCCTGGGGCTCCCCAGGCACCAGGACTGTCTGGCACTGGTTGCTTGCTCAGCCGTTGTGATTCAGCTGTTGATGCTGTAGTTAAACCATCATTTAATATCTTCCTTCAGAACTTTGATTAAAGAGAAATCTATCTGATGCGTTGCGCCGGCAGAGGAGGCAGCTGGGTTGTCCCAGCCTGGTGTCTCAGGTGGCAGCAGCTGGCCTGGGGCAGCCACCACGGCTCCAGCTGTGGCAGCAGGGCTGGCGTGACTCTCGGAAGTCATCTGGGGAGGGTGCAGAGCATGAATCAGTCTGGATTTCTCTGATGGTTTCCTAGCCAGAGTCTTCAGGCAAATATGTACTTTTGCATCATAACAGCTGCTGCCCTTTCTGCCAGTTTCTAACACTCGCGGTCGCCGGCTTGGCTCTGGCTCGTCCTTCCACCCAGTGTAAACAAATCCCACCCATGTTATGTTTGGGAGATGAAAGCAGAGATCACTGTGTGAAGCAAGGAGCAGGGATGGGAAGCGTGGGATGTGTGCTGCTCAGTCATGTGGTCAAGCGTGGTTAGCAGGAAGCACGTGAGCTCCTCACCACACCATCCCTGCTCCCAAACCAAGGGTTAAATGTTGGGCTCATCTTGGAGGTCTTTTCCAACCTGATGATTCTGTGAAACCCAAACTCGAGGTCTTTAGCAAAAGGGCAATGTTATTGTTAATGCAAAGTCATCTCTGTTTAAAATAAGGAATTAAGACATCTTCATGGCTTAAACATCATGACTATGGTTTGCCCTAAGTTTTCCTGGGAAAAGGCATCCTTTGTCTCCACACTTCAGGGCCTTGGAGAAACTCTGTTCTTAGATGTCTTCTGATGTCTTGTATTTGTGACTTGAGGGAGCACAAAGCAATTACATCTGTGAGTAATAACTGCTCCAGAGTGTCTGGAGAGAAAAGTATATGGCAGTAACAGATGAGATATGAGAGGGGATTGGGAAAGGTCAGGGTGGTGACAGAGCAGATGAGAGAAGGATGCTGCTCCTGTCATCCAGAAACCAGGACAGGAGCTGCCGGGAGCAGGGACTCTGCAGGATCACCACAGCTTCTCCCTGCCCTAAGAGGAGTAGGAATATTGGAGCTCCTTCTCCTACCACATGTGTATGAGTTGATCCTGTTTTAATGATGCTCAATATTTGCACATCATTTTTCTCTCCGGCAATGCCTTTTTTTTTTTTTTCCTGCTGTGTAAGACCTTTAAGTGGGTTAAGAGAAAAAAAGTGAAGATCTTCTATATTTTGATTTTGCTGCACAGTGATTTCTGCATCTGCACTGAGGTTTTCATTGATGTTTGTACCCTGGACTGGGCTGGAGCCTGATGGAGCCAGCCTGGAGGTGCCGGCTGGCTCCAGCCGTGTTGGCAGCTCCCTGCAAGGACATGAAGGAATAAGTCTGAGGAATGACAGTCCAAGCTTTCCTGTGACGGTCCCTGTCCCTTTATCCAAAGGGAATTCCCTGCATTTGGAAAGATTGTTCAGGCTCGGGAACTGCAGCCAAGATCCTGAGACAGGCAGCAGAGGTCCCCGTAGCCGTGATGGTAATGAAGGAGCAATAGGGACACTCTTTCCCTGGCAGCAGTCCCGAAAGCATTGCCAGATCAATTCCCRGAGAAAAAAAAGGCTTTATACCTCAGAACAAATGGCCTTGGGAGGCAGTTAAGGCTGGAAAATTGGCCAAGGCAAAGCTTGCTGATGGGAGGTTGGTGTTGCCACTGTCTGGTCTCAGCCTCAGCAGCAATAGGAATCACGAGCAAACCAAAACTGGAGCAGGGGAAAGGTGGGGAAGGAAATGTGAGATATGAGAAAATTAATGGCAGTTCTGTGTAGTATTTTGCATCATTAAAAGGGTCATTTTGAGCCCTTTAGCATTTTATTTTGGGACTTTTTATGCCCTTTGACTCTCCTGTGAGATGCACACCCAACGTGTCTCTGCAGCCCATYGCCACAAGGAAGTTCCACTGAAACTGTGGCTTGTGCAATCCCTTTGCCATKGGTCTGACCCATCCCRACTCCAAAGAATTATAGAATGSTTTGGGCTGGAAATGAATCACAGGATGGTTTCATTTTCAAACTTATCTCGTCCCACCCCCTGACCTTGCACACTTCCTGGAATGGGGCAGCCATAACTTCTCTGGGCAACCTGTGCCAGGGCCTCACTGCCCTCACAGCCAAGAATTTTTTCCCCATATCCAATCAAACCCTGCCCTCAATCAGCTTAAGGCCATTCCTCCTTGTCCTGTCACTSCAGGCCATTGTCCAAGGTCACTCTCCAGCTCCCTTTTAGGCCCTCTAACCAAGGCTCATGGGAGCCTCCAGAGACACATCTCAGCAGAGGTTTTCCAATGATTTGCTAATTTTTTCCCAGAAGATGTTCACTGGTAGAGAAGCAGTGCCTGGCCACCATTAGCAGCACTTCAGAGTCAGCCACAGCCATTCCCTCACTCCAAATGTGTGAGGGAAACACTTGGAGAAGAGACTGGGCAAAAGCAAAGAAAAAGCTTTTTAAAATGATCCCAACTTGTGGTTTGTTGTGGTCCCTCTCCTGGCTGAAGAACAGCGGCAGCAGCAGCCGGCCAGTGGCGCCGTTAAATGTCAGGATGACTCAACTGGTGTTGGGATCTGCTGGGTCAGGAGGGGACAGGTTCATGCCTGGGGCACCAGGCTGCTGGAGGTGATGTCCTGGCCAGGAGACAATCCCCTGAGCACCTTCCTGCCGGCCCTGCAGGCTGCCCCCTTGGCAGCTGCACCACCCTTGAGGCTTTTGGAGGGACACTGGGATAACCTGGGCACCCCAGAGCTGTGCTTGCCCTCCTCAAAGCCACCTTTTGTACCCAAACAAGCCTTGGTGAGGCCTCCAACTCTTGTTCCCTCTTGCTCCGTCTCTTTAATTTAATGCCTTTTTAATTGAATTTTATTTAAATTTAACTCCTGTAACAGTTGCCCACTAAAATTCTTTGCTGTCCTCTGGATATCCAAGGACCTGTGGGACACCAGGCTTTGCTGGAGTGAGGGTGAGGAGGAGCTTTGAGAGCAGAGCTATTGATTAAATAATTAAATGGATACAAATGAGCTTTCCTTAGGATTTTGTTTAGCTGGTTCTTGGGTGCAAAAAAAAAAAAAATAAATAAAAAGTAGGTGGCCTGAGAGCGCTGGTATTCTTCCAGATTTCATTCCTGTTTGGAAAGGGTCTTTGGAGTTTCTCACTGCAGGAAATTGCATTTCCATCAATAATTTATTTCTCCTTAGCAAGGAGACCTTTTCTATAGTGCTGCCTGTGTTAGAGGTCTGTCCTGCAGCACACACAGCTCCCTTCCCCCAGCCCCACTGCAGACATCCCACTGATTCCAGGTTGGGATTCCTCTGATTCCCACTGCAGACAGTGTCAGGGTCCCTGTGTGGTGAGGAGGAAGGTGTGGGTCCCGTGGCTCTGCTCCCAGAGCAGGTGAACACCCTGCTGAGCCCTGCAATGCTCCTSCATGGCAGCCTCATCCCCCTGAGCCTCTGTGTCTGCAAGGAGGGCAGGGAGCCTTTGGCTCTGTGGCAGTCTCCTTTTCTGTGCAAGAATGCAAATATAATCAGTGATATTAGGATGGATTTGTGCAGCTTTTAGCAGCTTTTGGAGAAGATTTGTGTTTCCTGATGAGGTTTCTGGGTGCTGGCACAGTGCTGGAGGCAACACCTCACATTGTTGGAGATGCTTCAGGAGCCACTGGGCACCGCAGGGTCCATGGAAAAGGTGGATCACGGCCCTGGCACGCCCCAGCGTGAGCTGGAGCTGTGCTGACACTTCCCACAGCCCAAATCTGTCCCGTCCCTCCAGGGCTGGCTCTCATTTTGGGTTCACCTGTTAAAAAGTGAGACTCAGACACCTCGTGAAATAGGATTGGTTTTGTCTGAACACGCACTGTTCCCTCTAAAGTTTCTTTGGAATCCTGTTTTACCGTTAAAAACAGCTAAAATGAGAAAAAAAAATTGCAGAGACATTTCAATATTAAACCAGGGCAATTTTTACTGTCTTTTCCCCTTTTTTAAATTTTATTTAGAGCTGATGGGAACTGTTTGGAAACGAGAGCTGGAAAAGTTAATCTTTGAATCGCAAAGGTCCCTGAAGGGAGAAAGGGGGGGAGAAAAAAGGGAGAATGGTCCTTTCAAAGAATCATTGACCTAAATTGCACTTTAATGCACATACCACGCTGTCCACACCACCTACGTGTCTCCAGGAATCCTGCTCAATAACAAGCACTCAATGTTTAGTCATTTCCTGCAGCACGTTTGCAGGAGCCGGTGGCTCAGTGCGATCGCATGTGTCAGTGCTCGGCAGCTCCAACAGTTGCTTTCCATATCAGCAGCTGCTGGCTCCCACCTCCTGTTGGGAAAGGTGCCACGGCGAGCCCAGGTTAATGTTTCAGCCGCCTTCCAGCAGGAGTTCCAGCAAAGGCTGCGGTGACGTGCTGACACCTCGCCCCAAACCTGGGGTTTTCAGCTGGCTCTGGGAATTCCTGGCTTCAGAGCCCAGCGGGCTGCACAGCAGGAGATGGGTTTGTCCTTTCCCTAGCAGGGCTTTTAAGGAGTTTTTATTTTTGCGATTGTGGATCTGGTGAGTTTATGGGCTGGGTGGCAGCGAGTCACGCAGGGGAAAGCAGGGGCTGCTCCGACCTGGGCTCACTGAGCCCCAGCTGCCTGCCAGGGATGCCAGGGTTCCCTGCCTGCTGCCACTCCTGGCCTCCTCTCAGGGGTTGGTGCTCCTCACATCARCCCCAGCCCACCCCCTGCTGCATGGGGGGCCAGAGCCTCAGGAATTTACACAGACAGGTGGTGCTAGGACAAGAGGGAATGGCTTTAAACTAAAAGAGGGGAGATTAAATTAGATATTGGGAAGAAATTTTTTCTTGTGAGGGTGGTGGCACAGGTTTCTTAGAGAAGCTGTGGCTGCCTCATCCCTGGAAGTGTTCAAGGCCAGGCTGGACGGGGCTTGGGGCAGTCTGGGATRGTGGAAGGTGTCCCTGCCCATGGCACAGGGATGGAAAATGAAATAAGCTTTAAGGTCTCTTCCAGCCCAAAACCATCCAGTGATTCTATTAATTTTATAGCCATTAGCTCAGGCTTTGCTCAGCCGTGCAGGGAGGATGATCTTGCCCAGAGAGGTTTGCAGTTTGTGCAGTGCCCTTTCAGACAGGCATCGGAGCTGCCTTCTGCCCGAGGAATCCAGGGCTGCATCCTTGCACTTTTTTAAGTGTCTGCCTTCAAAATGGTGGCTGCTTCTCACTTGAAGTTCATGGGAACAGATGGCTGGATCTCAGAGACAGGAGTTACAAGCTATAGGGTGTTTTTCACCACATGTCTTGCTAGTTTCCCTCCTAAAAAAAACGATCTGTGTGAGAACCCTCCCAACATGCCAGGCCAAATCTGACCGTCTGTTAAGTTCACTTTATATAATCTCTGTTTAGAACTGAGTGCCCTTTAAAAACCCGAGGAGGGCTCCTCGCTGGGAGCTCCCAGAGCCCAGGGCGGGCAGCAGCTGCACAACCACCCCTACCCAGAGCCCAGCAGACTGTCTGCACCGATATCTGACTCTTATCTCTGGAGGAGGGGGGAGCCTGCCCGAATCCCCTCCCCAGGGCTGCGTGGGGGCCCCATGTGCGTGCTGGGGGCACAGGCAGGGCGGGTTGGCAGCGTGTGAGTCCCACGGGCACATCCAGCAGGAGAACACGCCGGGATCTCACAGCTCCAGGAGCAGCATATGCTCCGGGAGACCTCGCTACGTTGCATAAGCCTCCCATCCCAGGAGCTGGCTGAGCACAGCACATGAGTCAACAGCACAGCGAGACTTGTGCCGTGGGAGTCACACCTACTCTTGGCTGCAGAATTATCCAGAGAAGCAGAAGGTTAATAGGAACAAAATAAAGCCTAAGGAAGCCTTAAAGGTTAGTTGCAGGATTTGATTCCGTTGGAAAGAGAGGGGAAAATGGGTCAAGCCAAGCGGGGTAATGCGAAGCCATGGTGTCTGTCTCCTCAGGAGACAGTCCAGTTTGGATCGGTAAAAATGTGATCAATAAAACATTTGTATTTTCAAATTATCTGCTTCTGGAGAGGGCCATTGTTAATTACAGAAAGAAAGAGTCACTTCACTAATGAGAAAGAATGTGGAGTAAAGCTCCAGGATGCTCAAGAAATATTAACACTTCAAGAAAGCAGTTCTGCAAGACAGGGAATGACTCCTCAAAGTGTGTAAATACAGGCACAGCAAGTACCTGACCCAGAGCATCAGCACCACCAGCACAGTCCTTGGCTCTGCTTCTGCTCTGTAGATCATTGCTTCATCTATAGATCATTATTTTATCTTGGGACAGTTGAGGAATCAGAACCAAAGCGGGAGCAGGTCTGTCTGCGGCACCTGAAAACCCCGAGCGTCTCTGGTCCATGCAGAGCATGCAGACCTGGTGCTGCTGTGCAGTGCCAGCAATGGTATCCACAGAGGAGGGACAGGGGGCTGGGCTCCCCAGTTCYCCCCAGTTCGGCCTTGGTACCCCTTGGGGCTGACTGATCTGCAGCARTTTGCAGGTTGAGTCCCCACTCAGATCTGATCCAAATTTCCAAGCAGGCTCTGGGGCAAGGTGGGAAATGGGGATATCCTGAAAAGATGAACTCACAGGATTTCAGTTTATAAAGATACTCCATTGAGTAAAATTTATCCTGATATCGAATCCTTACTGTAGGCTCCTGGAAATGAGTTTGGTTTATTGCATTTGTATTTGTCAAGAATGCAGCGGGGCCTCCCTGGCCTCAGGAGAAGAAAAAGAGGGAAAACAGAAAGTTGTGTTTAATTTCCAGGATGTCATCTCAGTTTTTTTCCCCCTAAAACAAGATTCCCACGGCCAAAGCTGATATTGCTCGTGAAGCAGACTCGCCTGCCTGAGGTTCACCTCAGTCCCAAATCCGTGCTGTAAAAATCGGGGATTACCAGGGTGGGAGTGGAAACCCTCGGAGGCTCCGAGCTGCCCGGGAATTGTGTCCTTGCTGTGCTGGGTCCTGGCTGCCGGCCACGTCCCAAGGTCTGAGTGGAGCACGTCCGTGGGGGAGGTGTTGGGCAACACAAGGGATGTTTCATCCCTCGCTCCCGGTGCTCTCGCAGGGGGACAGATCGTCTTGTGATCAGGGCACAAGACCCGGAGTCAGGCGATGTGCGTTACTGCAGAGTTGGATTTGCCAGCAGGAGTGAAGAGTCCTGACACCTCCAGAGGCTCGGCACTCTGGGGATGTGCAGGTTGCCTTCTGCACATTTGGGGTTCTTTGTGATGGTCTGGTTGGGGAGTAACAGCTCGAGGGGTTTAGCAAAATAACTGAAGTGATGAACTGCACTGTGATGGAGCCAAAGAATGTTTAATGGCCTTGGGCTGAAGTTTGGGAAAAAGGCCCTTGGGATGGGTGGATGAGGAGTCATGGAGGGAGATGAATTAGGTGTGAATAGTCGGTCTCCACAGGCATCCCGAGTGAGAGGGCACTTGCCGGGTGCTTATCTCACCATCAAACTCTCAGCTCAAGAAAGTCGCTTCTCTCTCCTGAAGGTCCCAGGATCCCCTTTCCTGATGCAGGAATGTGGAATGCCCAGGCAGCCACCACTGAGCAGAATGTGTGAGGTGCTGGGGTCCTGCACACCTGGAGAGCACAGAGGTGGCCTCACCTCCTGCCGAGAGCTCTTTGGGCTGCAGAGGTCACCYTGTCCCTCTCCCTGACTCCAGCCGTGGTGGGAAGGGGACAACACACCTGGCCAAGCTGCTCTGACACGCAGGGTCCCTCCACAGCCATGGCCTGGGCTTCCAGGTGTGCTCATCACCGTCCTCCCAGCTCAGGTATTTGGGTACAGAGCCCAAAGAGGGCCCCAGGAGAGCTCAGCACAGCCTGTGCTGCATCCCTGGCAGCGAGCACAGGCTCTGAGCTCCATCCCTGCCGTTCCCCCAGCATCTGCCATGGGTCCTGGCACAGGAGACTGCTCAGTTTTTCCTAAATCTGGCTGATCTGTCTCCCAGGAAATGGGAGTCAGCTTGCTCGTGCTCCTGCTTGCATCAATCCCAGAGTGGCAGGTGGGAAGTCAAAGTCCCTCTTTAGCTGTAGACACACACAGGCGCTTTCATCCCCAAAATGTGCAAGGTTTCAAATGTTCATGGGGGAAAAAAAGAATGKTTCCTTATAGGGGAAAAAAGGATAAAATTCAGTAAATCGGTTTGACTCCTCTGTGCCTTCTTTCAGGTGCAGACTTGAGGAGCTGGAAAGAGSCAGAAAAGAGGGAGAAATCCCAGCTGAGAAGGTTCTGGGTGGTGTGTCCAGGTGGTGGGACCCTGAGCAGAGGTCCCTGCTTGGCTGTGGTCTCCCTCCCTGCGCCACCCAGCTCCAAACCACTGGTCTTGTGATTCCTTTTTTTTTTTTTAATTCTTATTATTTCAGTCCCATGATTTTGTTTTCACCATTCCTAATTCTTTGCCTTGGGGAAGGGAGGCAGGGAACAGCACAGATTTGTACTGCTGTGGTTTTCTGGGTGTCGTGGGCCATAATGTGACATKGAAGTGACGAGGCATTGCCAGCCAGGCTGCAGAAATCAGAAACCCTGTTTGATGGGAGGGGGTAGTGGAGTTTTAACAAAGCTGTAGGTTTACTTCTATTCATTTCAGTATTTCACTTCTTTCCTTACTTTACCCAAGCAGTGAAAACCCATCATCATGAGCCCCATGGCAGAACCCTGGTGTGGTGTCACTTCAGGGCAGGTGCTCAGACACCTTGGTGAGCACAGGAATGTGCTTGGCCAAGGACAGGTAAAGATTAAATCCTGCCTCGTGCTGAGGTTCCAGAACTGAAGGGGTTATATTGCTTCTAGGTAGTTTCAATGGCACTCAGAGATAGTTCCAAACTTACACAGGGCTTTTCATCCTAAAGAGTCCTAGAGCAGAGAATTCCATCCAGGAACTGCATGGAGATAAAATATGGCAATTGAGTGATAGTGCCTGGCAAGGAAAGTAAAGAACAATTTTCTGTTTTGGATGCTGAGGGAGGGGAGCATCCAGACAGACAGATCTGTGTGATATCAGTACAGCCACACCACACACCCTCGTGAGAGACACAAGAACCAGCACTGGTTCCCAAAGCCCAGCTGGAAGCTGGCCCAGCAGTGTCCTGTGCCCACCTGACTGACCCAGTGCTGTCCCCATCCCACTTACCCTGGGGCCAGGGGACCCTGTGACCAGGCTGACCTGGAACCCCCTGCCCTGAGTCACTGCTGTCCTGCTCAGCTGCCCTCGGGGCATGGCCATGTCAGCCTCCAGGGGTTTTCCATGTCTTGCAACTGGAAAGAAGCAAGAGAGGACAGTGGTGGATCATCAATGTCCCATGGGGTGTCTGTCACCTCCTGCCAGCCCTGGTGGCRTCACCGTGGCTCCATGGCAGCTCTCAGTGTCCCACAGGGAAAACTGTGTGTGATCAAAGGTGCCCCTGAGCCAGCTGGGAGAAGTTCCCCAAATGGCTGGTTGTGCTGGGAGGCTGTGATGGAGCTCAGGCCTTCCTTTGGCCGCCGCATCCTGTCCTTGGCCAGGAGCTGGAGGAGATTCCTGCTGTGGGAGTGCCAGGCCCACGTGTGTCCATGCTCTGCTCACCGAGGATGGAGGCTCTGGCTTCCTTCCACCTGTGAGCCCAGCGTGCTCTGGCAGGGGTGTCTGTGTGTGGGGTGTGGGGTGCATGTGCACCCAGCTCTTCACAGARCTGCTCCTGCTCCTCCTGGGAGGATCTATCCCCGTGCAGGAGATCAGGGAGCACCAACAGTCCCTGTCAGTGCCCAGAGTGCTGGGGTCACCTCTGAGGAGTCTGAGGGATTCCAGAGGGAGGCTGCAGCTCTGGCACCCCCAGCTCATCTCCCACAGCCCTCCCCACCACGTTTCCCAACAAGACACAGAATGGAAACAGAAGCTCCTGCCAGGGAATTTCCACCTCAAAATCAGTAATGTTCGAGTAGTGGGAATAAGCCACCAAAAGAGTTGATTTATTTACATTTTTTTTTTCTGTTGTTCTTTTAATTTTGTTTTTCTGGAAAGTTGGCCGTGTGGATGTGTGATGTGGTGGTGGGTGTGGTGACCCCAGCACGGCTCATAAGGGTTGCTAAGTGATGCCTCAAAGGACAGCCATGGCCGGGGAGAGGCAACAGCCCGAGGGCAGGTTGGGCTCCCAAATTGTTTTATGGCTAAAGGAGGTTTCGGAGTCTTCTTTGCAAATGTAAATAGAACTTATCTGTATTTTTAAATCCCATCAGAAAAATCACCCCCAAGATCTCCCACTAACTTTCTGAGGAAGTTACTTTCTGCTGGAAATAGTTTGGTATCCAAAATACACAAGGCTCGGCGGCTCGGGGGAGGTCACGGCAGGCAGCTGCGCCGGTCCTGTTACTCAGTGCTCTGGGTGGGGGTTGCTGGAAGTCTGGAGGAGGTTTCATGATGGAAGATTGGGCTAAATAAAGGTCTTCCACCTCCATAATTCCGGCAGCTGCATTTCAGCACAGGATCCAGTCACAGTGTGACACGGCGTCTCGGATGGAGGAGGGAGCCTCCAACCTCGCTCAGTTTGGGGGCAGCCAAAGTGATTAATGGAGCAGCCTCTGCTCAGGTGGGCTGTTCCTGAGGTCCCTGTCGATTATCTGCAGTGATCTGGTGAGCTGGCAGTGCTAACACTCAGTTTTTATCCTGTCTGTCCCCAGGAAGTGCCTCTTGCTGCACGTTAGCACCAAGAGGGCTGGAGCCTGGCAAAGCCACAGCACCCGGATGTCCAGCCCAGCCCCGTCATTTCCAGTGAAGCTGGGGTTGTCAGGGGCATTCAGCCAGTCATGTCATGGTCTGGGCATCCTGACAGCTCCTGGCTGCTGGCTGGGAACAATACCACCGTTCCCAAGGGATGGCAAACCAAAATCAGGCTATTTTAGTGTTTCCGATGAGCCTGTAAAGAGTAGCCAAAGTTGATGGGCTCCAGCCAGCTGTTTAAAGAGTCATGGAATGGTTTGGGTTGGGAGGGACCTTAAAAACCATCCCATTCCACTCCCTGCCATGGGCAGGGACACCTTCCACTAGCCCAGGTTGCTCCAAACCCCGTCCAAGCTGCCCTTGGACACTTCCAGGGATATGGCAGCCACAGCTTCTCTGGGCACCCTGTGCCAGGGCCTGCCCACCCTCACGGGGAGGAATTTCTTCCTGATATCCAATCTGAATCTCCCCTCTTTTAAGTTTAAAACCAATCCCCCCCTTGTGCTATTGCAACAGGCCTAGCTGCCAGGAGAATGTGGTGAGATGTTTCATTTCCATGTGCAGTTCCTCAATCCTGGCTGCCTCGTTCAGCTATCAGTGGGGTCAGGAATCAGCCCCCACTGATCCCCTCAGCTTACCTGGGGCTCTCCCATCCAGAGCAGAGAAGGGGTTAATGAGGGTGCTTGGGCTGCTCTGGGAAGGGTRGGCTGTGTGTGGGGAAGAGGAAAGCCCATCTAGGGCTTAGGAGAGACTCGGAGGTTGTTATTCCCATCAGGAAAGGTCAGGAGAGAGGGACAGCAGGCCAGGTCCCACCTTCTGGCTCAGCCTTCACAGGGAGTTGCTTGTGAGGCCAACTTCCTCTGGGAGGAAGAGAAAAAGAGCCGTGGAAGCTGTCCAAACCCTCTGCTGAGAAAGAGGGTGAGGCCAGACAGGGCTGATTTGGGACTTTATTTGGGTGTGCTTGGAATTGCCTGTGCCGGGGAAGCACCCGGAGCCACAGGACGCAGATAACCTGTGGGTGCTGCCGGAGCAGGGTGAATCACCCTCCCACACCTGCACAGCGCACCTTGCTGGCTGCAGGGGCAGCAGCCGCTGCTAAACTGGGCTCTTTTTTTTGGGATGTAAATAGGAAATGAGCTCTGCAGCTGAGCCTCCGCAGGCACCGGGGTGCAGAGGGCTCGGCAGGGCGGGAGGAGGCTCGGCCAGCACAGGCACTTCGTTAATAAGCAAATTTATGTGGCTCCAAAGGGTTTGAATAACTCCTGGAAGCAGAGTGGTTTGGAGGGCTGAGTCCTTTGCCTGCTCTAAATGATTAAAAGAAATTGTTTTTATTTCCCTTCCAAAGCGGCGGAGCCCACACGTTTCCGTGTAGCGCACCTGACTCCGGCTGTCTCCTCAGGAGTGAACCTGGACGTGTTGGCTGTCCCTGGGGCTGGACCCCACTGAATGTTTTTCCAGGTGTTTGCAGGCCTGCACACCTTGCTGTGCCTGGAAAAAGGCTTGGAAAACATGAAAGCTGCAGCCTGTGGCTGTGGGAAGGAGCCGTGAGGAAAAGGGATGGCTGGGGGCTCTGGCAGCTCCAGCCTGCACTGGGCAGGGGCTGGGGGTGACACTGAGGAGCTCCAGCAGCTCTGGAACCCAGCAGGGACTTGGCCTGTGGCCACTGTCGTGACCAGGGGACCCTTTTCCATGACACTGTATCATAGGGGGGGTGATTCAGCAGCTTTCTAGACAGGCAAGGATCTAAAAGAAGTAAAGAAGGAAGTTTTCCTTCTCTGGTTTCCTTCTACATTATGTCTCATTCTACATTAAGAAATAAGGCAGCTTGGGTTCTCCCTTCAGGGAACAGGGAAATTTGGCACCAGAAAGCCCCTCCATCCCTTCCCACATCTCTGTACCACATGTCTCCGCTTCACTTCTCACTTGTTTTGACATCAAGTACTTTCCCCAAAAAATATTAGTCACAACTTTGGCTTCAACCAGCCAACTCTTAACCTTCCTCAAAGTGGTTTGCAAGGGGTGACGCTGGGAATGTGTGATGGAGTTGGGGACGGGTGGGCGGATTTAGGGTTTCTGGAAGGTTCTGCATCGAGCTTTGGGAGCCCTAGAGCTGCTGCCTGCTGCAGTAAGGGAATCCCAAAGGACCTGCCAGCAGATCCATGGAGCTTTGGTGGGTCCTTGGAATAACACAAACTGTGAGGCTGGAAAACCAGGACATCTGCTGGGGGTGAGGTTGTCAATGGAGGCTGAATGAGCRGAGTGATGAGTACGGTGTCGAGCTGACTAATCCGTGCTGGGGGGTGTCAAACTTGAACCAGCTGCCTAAAATCCTGGGTTTGGAGCAATAACAGCTCTATTGAGCAGTTCAGCACCACCAGGAGGGAAAACCTCAAGTGGCGTGTGGGATCAGGTTCCTGAGAATTCCTGGGAAGGAAGGAGTGAGGGATGCTTGGGTTGGGCAGAGCTGTGAAATCATGTTCCAGGYCTGCAGCAGCTGCACATGAGGAGCCTGCAGTGGCTGTGGGATCCAGGGTRAGCCCAGCCCTGCCTTCCCTGTGCTTCCTCAAGTAATTATCACACACCTTGCACCCTAATGAGAACCTGCTCCATTTTCCCATCCCTCCACTCTGCGCCTCTTCCCTCATGGCTGCTCCTTTGGAGAGCTCTTTGCAAACCCCATCTGCTAAAGGGCTCGGATTTTCTTTTTAAAAGGAGAAATCATTGGAAATTAGTAGTTTCTCTGTGCGTTATTATGCTCATAATCCTCTAATTTGGTAATGGGSCTGTAATCACAGCCGTGCAGGGTGAGGAGCAGAGCCAGCCCRGAAAGGTGCCCTGGGGATTCCCAGGCACAGCAGCCTCAGCATGCCTGGACAGAGTGAGATTCCATGGCAGGGAGAGAGAGGATGGACCTCCCAGCACTCCCAGTGATGGAAAACCATGGGTTTTCCCATGGTTTGGGAACCCTCATGGGTGAGGAACCCTGAAACAAGAGATGCCAGGGCAGTGGCAGACCCTGTGCCCAGAGCCTGTGTCTGTAAACAGCAATTGAGCTTGACAGCCCCATCCAACCCTCCCCAAAAAGTCAAGGGAAAACAACAAATGCCATCCCTTTGCCGGGGATACTTCCTGCTCAGGAACATTTTTCAAGGCAGGTGAGTTCCCAGGATGCAGAGGAAGGTGTGGGCTGCGAGTGAGGCCCTTCCAGCCCTAAATCACAGCCTGCTGCTGCTGAGGCTGCTGCCCAGCCCATGCCCACAGCAGGATTTCCCCCTTCCAACACTGCAGTGAGGGAAATTGGTGCAAATGTGCAGCTTGCTGAGGGTAACGTGTGGTGCTGAGCCACACCTGTATAAAAAACCAAGCAGGGACTTCCAGATTATTAGATTGCAAAAATGAGGGGAGCTAATTGGGATCTGCAGAGCCTGGCTGCCCAGGCAGGAAATCCATCCATGCTGGGGCTGGTGGCTGCTCAGGGAACTGCTCACTCCCACATTCTGCATCCTCTGAAAGGCCTCCCTTTGTGCCACCCTTCCAGGATGCAAGGTGCTGGCAATGGGGACCTTGCCCTCAGCTGAGCTAAACCCTGAGTAAAGCTCTGGTAACCACCGTGGAAAGGAGCCTGGAACAGGTCYGGCTGATGTTGGAGATGGGTTATATTCCAAATAGTGCTGAAACTCAGTTCCAGTGCAGGAGGTGGGGATGGGAGAGGTTCCCAGGGGCTGAAACCTCAGCCCTGATGGGYAAACTGGAATCAAGGATGTCTTCACTCAGCACAGCTGGCTCAGAGATCCAGGGAAAACCCTGAGCCCTGAGAACCAAGGGACTAGAAATGCAGAGCAGGGATGAAAATCATGAAAATGAGACAAAGTCACCACTTCCCAAAACCTTCACAGTGAAGGAAACACCTCCCACTGTCTGGAGGATCCATGGGAATATTACAATATTTGTTCCAAAAACATGACTGGGTGGATCCAGACTCACTGACGCAGACACAAGCAGCTAATTGAATTCATACGTAGGAACCCTGGACACCATCTGGCCTCAATAAAACGTGGGTCCGGAGCTGTTTCTTAGCAGATGGTTCCTCATTTTCATAATCTGAAATCAAAAGATCATTTTTCTATCTGGAGATCAAAGGCACTGAATGTCTCCTTGGTCGAGGGTTACAAAGCGAAACCTCTGTCCTCTGTTTTGGCATTTTGTGCGAGGCAGACGGGGGTTTTCCCCTGAAACCTCTGCTCAGGCTCCGGGCAGCCACATCTGGGCAGCAGCTGCAGATGTTCACAGCTCTCCAGGGCTGGGCTTTATTTCCATGATAGGGACGTGCAGTTTATAAAATCAGAAGGGACAGCTGTAACAAGCTTGTGTGGCCCTTTCTATTTCCCCAGCCTACTGCAGTGTAGCYCATGTGAATATTTGGGGATGAAACGATTCCTTTTCCCGTAGAAGAAGAGCTCAGAGCCCTGTCTGACCTCTCAGAGCCCACTCAGCCCTGCAGCCCTGAGTGTGAGGCCAGCACGATRCCCACTGTGATGTGGTGCTTGGGGTGTCCTGTGCAGGGCCAGGAGCTGGGCTCRATGATCCTTGTGGCCCCTTCCAGCTCGGGATATCCCAGGWTTTTGTGATCCCTGTGGGAGACACCCCTGCAGAGGAATGAGACCAGCCTGGAGAAAAGGAGGCTCAGGGAGGACCTTGTGGCTCTGCACAACTCCCTGACAGGAGGGGACAGCCAGGGGGGTCGGGCTCTGCTCCCAGGAATAGGGACAGGAAGGGAGGGAATGGTGTCAATTCAGGAATAATTTCCCCATGGAAAGGGTGCTCAGGCCTTGGAACTGCCCAGGGAGGTTTGGAGTGCCCATCCCTGGAGGTGCCCAAGGAATTCCAGGACGTGGCACTCWGYGCTCTGGGCTGGGGACAAGGTGTGGCTCGGGCACAGCTCGGAGTCGCTGGGCTGGGAGGTCTTCCCAGCCTCAGTGATTCCGGAATTCTGGAGTCTGGGCTCCTCGGCTGGTGCGGGTGGGCGAGCGCTCGCCTCCCCGGCGACGTCAGCGCCGCTCCGCSGGCAGCAGCGCAGGGGAGGAGAAGGGGGCGAGATGCGTTTCTGTGGAAAGCACTTCCACACCCACCCCAAAGCCTCCGGGACAGACGTGATCTTTGCCACCTAAGAACGAGAGGTGTGTGGTTACTCGGAGCAGGTTGTAACAAATTGAGTCCTGCTCGCAAACCTCATTTTCCAGCGGGTACCTGCGGGCTCGGGGCCGTTCTCATGGGCCCAGGTGGAACCCAAAGGGCCCCCCCGTGCTGCCAACCCACACTGCCCGAGCGCTCTTTGCATCTTGATGGGCGAGGGGAATATTTGCTCCGGGGTCAGCTCTCAGAGGAGCCGGAGCTCTTCCCGGCTGTGCCTCCCGCCCCGCTGCAGTATGGAAATGATCCTCCCGGCAGACAGCTGAGACCCACCTCGGTTCCCATTCACCTGGAGATGAAAGTGCTCTGGCTGCCAGTGTAGGCGGGGCAAAACTATTTAAAAACCTCATTAGAGAAAGTATTTGGGGAAGACAGCAACACCCTCAGTTGTGGTTTGCTCCAGGACTTCTCAGCCAGATCCCTGCTGATACAGAGGGAAGGGCACTATGAGAGACATTCCTGTCAAATATTATCCTTGTAGGGATGCCTTGGGTGTCCTTTGCCTCTCTCTCTGTCCTGGTGGGCTGTGTTTTACCTAAACCTAAACATTCCCCTCCAGGTGTTGTTTTGGGGGCTGGATTCAGGGCTCTGTGTGGCACAGAGGGGTCCAGGAGTGATGTAGGAGGGTCCTGCTCCATGCTGGAGGAACACAGTCAGCACAACTGTGCATAATCTTGATTAGGCAGAAATCCACCATGAATATTTCCTATTCCATTTAATTCCCGTTTGTGCTTATTTCAGCTGAATTTGCAGCAGGAGTAATGCCCAAGCCACATCTGGCTCGTGATGCACATGGGATCAGCCCAGGACTTTGGGAGGAGGTGGATCTGGATTCAGAGGTTTGGCTTCTTATTTAGAAAATGACGGGTTGCATTCTCCCACGGCTGCTCCAGACTGCCCCAGAGCTCRATGATATTCCTGGCCAAGGGGTTTTTTCAGTCTGCCTGACGAGGAAACAATGTCATGTGTATGGCTTGTCTGGCCTCCTGCACCTGCACTTCCCTTTCTGCCTTCATTTTCTTTGCATCCATTTATTCCAAGGGGCCGAATATTCATTAACTCCCGATGAGTTGGAGTGCCAGGAATCCCTTTTCCTCTCCCAACACAGCCACCCRCCCACCTTAAGCTGCCCCAGTTAATCCAGACAACTGCAGCCCTCAGCCAGCCAAGGGACATCCCCTCCAAGCAGGTGCCTGATCCCACAGAATCACACAAAGACCAGACTGAGCCAAGGAAGGCCACGGGCAGCTCATGGGCTGGTTCTCCCTTGGCTCCAGCCACAGGAGCTGGTGGCATCCTGGTAAAGTCCATTGGGTTCCCGCTGTGCCCTTTCCCAGAATCACATGGAATCACAGAACCAGCAAGGTTGGAAGAGATCTTCAAGATCATATGGTCCCACCATCACCCCACAACCACGTCCCTCATCCAGACAGCTCYTGAAGGCTTTCGGGGTGGTGACTCCAGCACCTCCCAGGCAGCACTGCAGCCCCCAGCTCCCCACCCTGGCCTGCCACACTCTCACCTGTGCCCCGTGCCCTGAGGAGCAGCCCCTGCTCACCCCTGTGCTGATGGCATCTGCAGCTTAAACCAGCTCCCCCTGACCTGGCCCTTGGGTGGCCCCACCCCATGAGCAGGGAGGTCACACTGACCCTGTCCCAGAGCCTTGTGTGGAGAGGTCAAGGTTTAACTCGCTCATGTCCTCACATGAACTGCACAAGGAACACACTCCTGGGCTCTTCTTCTGCCTGTCCCAGCTTTATTTTATTATTATTATTTTTAGGAGTGGGTGTATAATTTTTTTTGACTCAATTAGCGAGTTCAGAATATTCTGTGTGTTAATATTTGACTCAGACGTGATGCAGTTGGGCCCCGTAGCTGTCGTTACCTGCATCCCCCGAAAGAACAACATCTCCCCAGACTGGGAGCCTCGGTGGTGTTGATTCCTGCCGGGGGACGTGGGTGCCAGTGGAAAATAAATAACGTGGTATTTTCCAAGTGGCAGATCTGAAGGCACCCTGCTTTCCTTGCTTTGCATACTCACAGAGCACCATCCTCTCTGCTTCCCAGATCTGAAAGCCGAGGCAGAGACATCTGATGGGGCTCCAGCGCTGACTCACTGTTTGATGTGAGGCAGGAGGAGGGATGTGATCAGATCCCATTGTGCAGAGCATCCACCAGACAGCGCCAGCAGCGGGAGGAGAAGTGATTCCTCATCCTCCCTGCCTCTCCAAACCTGCTGTCACCCCTCACTGTCCTCTGCCCCACCTGCAGCAGCCAGGATGTCACCTCTGAAGTGGCTCTTGGGTTGTGGACTCCCATCCCTGCAAGTGTACAAGGCCAAGTTGGACGGGGCATGGAGCAACCTGGTCTGGTGGAAGGTGTCCCTGCCCACGGCAGGGGTGGAACTGGGTAACTTTTAGGTCCCTTCCAAGCCAGCCCATTCCATGAGTCCCTGATTCCGTGTGCAGACAGAGCCGAGGCCTGGGCAGCCCCGGGGTGTGCCGGGTGTGCACGCCCGGGGTTCTTTCTCACGAGATGGTGCAAGAGCCGGGGGGGAACTGGTTAAACAGCGTGAGCTGTCGGGGCTTGGCAGGGCAGGATGTCACCGGGGAGCCGCCGTGTTTTATTAAACACACTATCACAGTGGGCTAAAGTCTCTTATTAATGTCCACAAATTTTGCCACTTCCAAATAGTTTCCACCTACACGTTCCTCCCACTGCTGCACTGGGTGCTGGCAAACATCTCTGCTCAAAGAGGGGAATGGCTTTCATTTGAATAGTCCTGGGGCGAGTTTCGCTGAGTGATGCCAGCGTCATTCCCGCAGCCCTCACGTGCCCGGCAGCGCTCCAGGGTCGTGCCGGTGGGAGGGCACAGAGACAACAGCCCTCGCTGTGTTTTCCCAGTGCTTTATCCAGGCAGAGCCCATGGCAGCCCAAATCAGTGCAATTAAGCAGCGATGGATGCACATATTTGCAATATTAAATCTCGACTTCTGACTCGTGACGGTTCCTGACGGTTCYGCGGCAGCGAGCACGGCCAGCTGTGCTATCGAGAGTAACACACAGCTGAAACCACCTGGCTTCACACCAAGTCGGGCTTTTGCAACTCCCAGAAGGCTGAGGCAGAGCCCTGGTGGGTGTCAAAGTGCTCCTCACACCCTGAGCTCTGAGGTCCCGCAGCGTCCCTCGGGACCCGCCTTGGCTGAGAGCTCTCCCGCGCCTTCCTGGGACACACGGCGGCTGGGAAAGGAGACGTGCAGCTCTCCCGGGAGCTCCTGGCTGGGTACATCCCGCACTGACCGCGCTCTGCAGGGCACAGAGCCCATGGGGATGGAGGTGCCGTTCCCCCCCGGCTGCCTGCCGGGGCCTCCCGTCCATCCCGGAGGCGGCAGCAGCAGCTGCGGAGCTGCCGGGCCGGGCAGCGGAGCCGTCACGTTTGCCGAGCACAGGAGAGAACCCCGCGGCCCGGCTCTGTCACAGACAGCCTGGCTCCCACAGGAGCTTTTCCTGGTGCGGAAAGCACGGGGTGTTCCTGCCGGAGGCTCGGGGCCGAGGATGCCGAGGGCTGAGCGCATCGCGCCCGGCACCTCGTCCAGCCTCGGCGGGGCTGAGCTTTCACCTCCGGTGCCAGTAACCCGAGCCGGGCTCGCTGGAAATGGGAGAGAGGGAGAGTCAGCGATTTGATTACAGGCCACAGGCACATGCCTGGCCTTCATGGATATATTAAGTAAGAGACATTTTAAAACAAAACCACCCTCAGTAACCTTATCGTAAGCTCGAATCCACAACCCATCTGTTAACTCCCGGCGCTGCCCACATAGGCTTCCAGCAGACAGCASCGCCAGGGATTTTTTGGAACGTTTTCCCCCCAAATCCCTGCGGTCGGAAGSGGACAGTCCCGGGGAAGGGGCAGTTCCTGAGTCTCGGATTCCAGGCCCACCCCCAAAGCGGCCCCCAAACTCTCACCTTGCCGTGCCTCTGTAAATAACTGCAAATCCCCTCGGACACGAGCTGTCGCGGTCCTGTGACTCCCAGCCCTGCTGGAGGAGCGCTCAGGAGAGCTGCTGCTCCACGGATGGCCRGAGGGAGTTCAGCCTTTTTAAACATTTTGTTACTGCCTGAATCGTGTGGTGTAAAGGAGCCCTCCATGTAGAAATAATTCAGCAAACACAGGCGAGAAGGCGAAATTGATGATTGCATCAGCCCTTGCTCATGAAAACTGATCCCCAGGAAAATGTAACTCAACTCTCGAGCAATCTCACTTGATGCCCAAGAATGCAATAACTTCATTTGGATCCTCCTTTTAGGGGGACTCCTAAATCCTTGGCAACGTCCCTTAAGGTCATGAGCAAATCCTGATATGGAGAATTGTTTGGCAAGCACGAGAACAGTAAAAGGGCTAAATAATTGGGGATTACCTCTGACCCTGATTTGTGGCTCACCACCCACTGCAGGAATGTACTGAATATCTGAAGGAGCATGCAGAAGTCAGACAATCCACGGGCATGAAGCTGTCCACGTACTCTCGGAGCCTGAACTTCAAATGCAGAGCAGGTTGGCCCCAAACCTCATTTTTCATTAGCAAAAGGCTGYAGCAAGCTCTAATTATTTCTGTTGCCTTGGACAAAGGGTCAGTGATGGGACAGATGAAAAATTGTCTGTGTTTTTTTCACCCTTTGTTTGGAAAATAACAGCTTGGCTCTTGGGGGCACAGAGAGAAGGAACTGTCTGCTCCAGGGCTGGTTTCTGAGGCTGGTTATGGTCCCCTGAGCTGCGGTAGGGGACAAATGCATCACCCCCATGTCTTCTGATGGTTATTGCTGGGTTTGTTCAGTGCCTGCAGGAAAGAGCAGTTCTGCTGTGAGATTCTGTGGTACTCAGAATGCTCAGTGCCCAGTCCTCTCCTCCACTGTACTCCGGGGCTGTGGCACCACAGAGACCCTCAAGATCGATGGGCAGGTCCTGCCATGCCAGGSGGTTGGATTGAGGTGTCTTTAAGGCCCCTTCCAGCCCAAACCATTCTGGGATTCTGTGTTCCTGGCCATAATCACCAGGTTTGCAGGCTCGGATGTCACACACTGAGGAGCCCACGTTGAGTGGGACAGCCCAAACATCTGTTTTGTGKAAGCCCCATGTCACTGATACAATGCTGTAGCGTTCACCCTGGAGATGCTGCTGGGAGCTTGTGGAGGAGATTTTTGAGTTTATAGACTTGCATTTATGGCTAGCATCTTTCTGAGGCTCCAGCTTCCCTTGGGATCCTTCCTGGTAACAACAGACACCTTCAGATGGGGGTAAGCCTTAAACAGCCTGTYTCCCTCACCCATATAAAACCTCCCTGTGCTCTCATGTAGCACCTCCTGCCCTCGGATTCCTCCCGAGGTGGAGCAGCCAGGACTCTGCAGGCAATAGCAGCAGCTCAGTGCTGGAGCTCTGCTGTTCCCTTATCTCGGTAAATGCACCTTTTATCAGCTGAGCCTGTCTCTACTTGCTCAGCACTCAGCAGGGAAGTGACCACAGCCCTTCAGGAGAGCTCTGCCTTGGCAGGTACACACAAACCATTATCATGGCTTGGCATTGTGCAACTGCTGGCGTCCACAGGCTGGCAAGGGCATGGGATGTCATGGAATGCTCTGGGTTGGAAGGGACCTTAAAGTTATCATCATTCCACCCCCTGYCATGCACAGCAACACTKTCCACTAGACCAGGTCGCTCCACGCAGCTCTTCCAGGGATYCAGGGGCAGCCACAGCTTTTCTGAGAACCTGTGCCAGGGCCTCCCCACCCTCACAGGGGAGGATTTCCTGCTGATCACAGAATCACAGAATRGTTTGTGTCAGAAGAAACCTTAAAGTTACCATCTAGTTCCACCCCCTGTTATGGACAGGGACACCTTCCCCTGGAGAAAGTTGTTGCAAACTCTGTCCAGCCTG
>QVAJ01000131.1:1018252-1040329 GCA_003546035.1 Mixornis gularis
AGCAATACCCAGCTGAATCCCAATCTTACCAATATATTTACCATATTTACCAGTATATATTTTACCAATACCCAGCTGAATCCCAATTTTACCAATATATTTACCATATTTACCAATATATATTTTACCAATACCCAGCCGAATCCCTGGAAGAAAATCAGCACCCAAAGGAGCTGAGGGCACTAACAGGGCACGTGTGTTTTCCTCCTTGGAGCAAGGATTGTGAACAAGCAGGAAAGCAGAATCTGGGAGCAATGCTGTCACTATTTTTTGGCTGTAGCTCCTCAGGCCGGCAGCAGGGGAGGTGCCACACAGCAGGCGCCTGCAACTCATCAAATCAATTAGTCCCTTTGTCTGCGGGAGGAGTCGTTAGCCAAAGACAAATGAAAGGAAAGTCCAGTAAGATATTCTATTCTGAGAGGAGCCGTCCTATTTTCTCACACTAATGACAAGCTCCGAAATCCGTGCACAACTTAGCTCGTTATTAGAACTAATTGGTGCCGGGCATTCCGTGCTCTCTGATAGGGCTAACCGTGGGGATGAAATTTTCTGAGTTAATGAAGCAGAGAATGGATTAAGAACTTTCAAAGTGCAGTTCATATCTCAGCTTAATTGGAAGGAGTATATTAGTTGGCTCTTTTTTTATGGACACAAAGGGAAGCCGTGTTTTGGGGTGGAAAAGCACATGCACAAATGCTTTCCCTGCCACTGGGGAGCTGGGAATTTAGAATTTCAGTGTGGCAGTGCACAGTTCGATGTTTTTATACCGATCCCATTCTAATCGGTTTTTTTTTTACACTGTTCTGAAGAGTAGATTTGTGATACCGATTTTTTTCTGGCTCAGAATTTATTTATTTATTTTTTTCTTTGTGATTTAGAACTTCTGCTTCTGCCAGCAGTAGAGCAGGAGAATCCTTTGCAGGAGTCCCAGTCACAGTATGTAACCTGTGGTCTATATCCAGGCAGCCCTATCCATTCTTCATGCATTTTCTTAGCTCTTTAATATTTGTAAAATAATTTGAGAGTCATTGCAACCAGGTTAAAAACAGTAGCTCTTTTCCAACCTATTGATAACCAACAAACCCTGTTTAATATCCATTAATAACCCTTGATTTGAGTCAGGAAAGTTTTACTGCAACAAAAAATCCTGGGGAAAAAGATTGTGCTTCAGGGGAACAAAAATATTTCTCAGGCATCCTGTAGTTTCCTCATGATTTTTTTTTTTCTGCTACATCTCCATTTGCTCCCTCCTGGCCCCACAGTTCACAAACCACTGTGTAACTCCCCAGAGAGCTGGAGCGGCAAAATTTGTCAATTTGGACTTGCKTTGACTGGGAATTAAAGTAAGTGACAAGAACCCTGGTAAATCACCCAAAAAGTCCATGCAAAATGCATGCTACTCCTTCAACTCCACTTGGAAGTGCTTTCTGCTGGAAACCAAAGTGACCTCAACTAAGTTGTGATAAATGMACCTATTGGAGTAGTTTGGTCAGTGTTATCTACTTGTAGTCTATTTGGCTCAAGCAGAAAGTCAGTTTATCAAAGTCCATGCAAAAGGCAGGAACATCTGGAGAACAGCAGGTTATGTGAGGATAACTGGTAATAACGAGGTGAAGCGGCCCCTTCAGTTTTGGAGATTCTATSAGCACACACAAGGTTTTGTATTTCACTTACTTAAAACGTACTTGGGCTAACTGGAAATATTACAGTTGATATTTTTTAAATCCTTATTCCTCTGGAAGTTGGGGTTGATTTGTGGGTGACCCTGAATCCAGGTCGCCCTGAGGGGCCCTCACAGCATCGCCATGATGGCGCGTGAGGGATGTGGGCTGGCAGCCCTTCACTGTACCCCACCACGGCGGGCAAGGATGACACAGACTGAATCTGTGCCAGGGGAGGGTCAGCTTTGACATCAGGAGCAATTTCTTCATGGAAAGTATGGTCAGGCTTTGGAAGGGGCTGGTGGTGGAGTCCCCATCCCTGGAGGTGTCCGAGGAACCACTGGACATGGTGACAAGGTGGCACTGGCTCATAAGTTGGACTCGATGACCTTGGGGGTCTTCTCCAGCCTAATGGAGCCTGTGATGGAGAGGGCAGGGCAGAGCCTGATCCATGGTGGGCTCAGGGGTGCCACACCTGTCCTCACCACACCCAACATGGCAGCTCAGGGGTGTCACACCCCGCCCTCACCACACCCGACATGGCAGCTCAGGGGTGTCACACCCCGCCCTCACCACACCAAACATGGCAGCTCAGGGATGTCACACCTGTCCTCACCACACCCAACATGGCAGCTCAGGGGTGTCACACCTGTCCTCACCACACCCAACATGGCAGCTCAGGGGTGTCACACCCCTCCTCACCACACCCAACATGGCAGCTCAGGGGTGTCACACCCCGCCCTCACCACACCAAACATGGCAGCCCCGCCCCGCCCTCTCCCGCCGCGGGTCCTCCTGCCGCCAGGGGGCGCTGCGGGGCGAGGCGGGGCCGGCCGGGCCGGGTGACCGCGGCGTCACGTGACGGCGGCGGGGGGAGCCGGGCTCGGACGAGCGCGGGTGTCCCGGAGCGGCCGAGAGCAGCGCCCGGTACGGCCCAGCCCGGCACAGCGCGGCCCGCAGCGTCCCGGCCCGCCGGAGCCATCGCCCGGCCCAACCCGCAGCGCTCCCGGCCCGGCTCGCAGCGCCCCCGGCCCGCCCGCCCGCCGCCACGATGCTGGCGCTGCTGTCCCGGCTGCTCGACTGGTTCCGCTCGCTCTTCTGGAAGGAAGAGATGGAGCTGACGCTGGTGGGGCTGCAGTACTCGGGCAAGACCACCTTCGTCAACGTCATCGCGGTGAGCGGGGCGGCGGACGGGCGCCGGCGGCGGCCTGAGCCCGGCCCGGGCCGCGGGGATGGAGCGGGGCCGAGCCGGGCCGGGCCGGGCCGAGGGGAGCCGTGTGAGCCCTCGCTGGGTGGGATGGCTGAGCCCTGGGGGCTGCCGTGCCGCCCTAAAGCTTTGTGTGCTAATGGGAGCCGCGGGGACACCGATCCCACAGCAGGGCACGGCCCCACAGCGGGCTCTGAAGGCGCCTTTCAGTCAGSGTGTCGGTGTGGCGGGGCTCGTGTTAGCAGATGTGGAGATAACATTGTGCGTCTTCAGCTGCCGCCTCCCTTTGACTGTTTTTCACTRGTCCTAAATCACTTAAGTGTCAGCATCCGCTCACGGTTCTCCTCTCAAATATTTGCTTATCGATTGCTGAAACCCGTATCAAATGATCTCCTTTCTCTTAAGGTACATTTTACCTAAGGAGTACAACTCACAAGCACCAGCCCATCAGCAGCAAACTGCTGCACTGGGCCTGCTGATGTGCCTGGAGCAGGTAAAGGAAGGGTGTGGGAATACTCCTACACGAAGCTTTTCCATTGTTGAACCAGATAAAGAGTGGCTTTGCCTAATTGCTGAAGCCATTCAGCTCCATCAGTGTCCTGCTCTGCTGATGTGTGTGATGGAAAACATTCCAGGAGACAGGCTGGACTTTGGGAGCTCCCGAAATGGGCAGCCAGGGTATCTTTTGGTTTTTCAGGGAGCATGAGTGACCTGAGTGCAGCACACCTAGAATGAGACAGCTGATGTCTCCAGCTTTAGAGTGAGCACACCTTGGGCTTGTCCTTTGGTTTTTGAGGCTGTGTCCTTCACACCATGGAATACTTGTAAGAATGTATTTATTTAAGTGCCAGTTGAATGAGTTACCAGCTGGGAAAAGGACTTTCGTTCTTTTGCAGTTGTGCATCATCCTTGCACACTGACAAACACCCTGGCAAAACATAACCTCGTGCAGCTCAGGTGTGAGCACTCAGTGGGCTTCTTGATAATCATGGAAAATGGGTTACTTCATGGAACTTTTCTCTGACTAGCTCTTAGCTGAAAGTTGCTGGAGTAAACCCAGGAATGCCAGGAGCCTTTTCTTCCACACTCTACCAATATATCTGATTTGTAGAAATGGAGCTCTGAAACTGTTGAACAACCTCAATCTGTGGCTGCTGAGCTGGTRCTGCTTGGAGTGTCTCTGCAGCTGGGGGCTCTCTGCAGGCTTTTCATCCTCTGGAGTCCTCCTGCTGATGGCACTTGACAAAAAAACCCGCTTTGCTTCTGTATAGCAGGAGCAGCACGTGTTGGGGGAGTTACCTGTGAAGCTCACTGCAGGTATGTGCAGCACTCAGAGMTGTAGTAGCTGCACAGCACTTGAGCCCATCTAAGTTGTCTCCAGTGGGAGAAGTTTCCCTGAGTAAAGCTGGAGTCTGTTTGCAGCCTCCTCTGCGGGGGTTGGATCTTGCAAGGTTTCAACCACATGTTAGGATCACACCCAGGCATTTATCTGAGTGAGTGCCATTCAGAGAGCCTTGCAAAACCCCGGGGAAGGAGGAAGCTGTTGAGCATGCTGACACAGCCTCCTCAGCTGGTTTAGTTTGGAAGCATCAGGTCACATTTCTGAAGTTTTTAATTAGGAAATCTGGTGATTCTTTACACACACACACAAAAAAAATAAACCCCCAAAAAAATCAGATGGAAGGGGTTTGCTCAGATTTGTATCATTGGTTTAAACAAAATAATAGCATAAGCTTTAGTTACCAGTGCAAAATCACTTTTTMGAGAAGTGCAGTCCATGGCATGCAGAGTTGATTTCTTATTTTCTTCCTTGACTGACTTTAGTTCAGAGTCTGCATTTGGGAATGAGTGCAGGAACAGAACAACTGCTCTCTGCAGGCTGGTTAATGGTTTGGGTGGATGAGGCTGTTGGGATTCCTCAAAACTGAAATGAAAGGAATGACACAGCAAGATGTCCTGTAGGATAGCTCTAAAAGCTGGAGCTTGGTGTGGCTTAGAAGGTTGTGTGCTGCCTGACAAAGGGCTCTAGCCAATCTCAACAGCAGTGAGTTTAATCCAATATAAATCTCTAATATAATCTCTGCCCATCAAACCAGGCATATGGAACTAGAGGGAAAACTCATCACAGGAAGATTGATACAAGGCCTGACTGCTGCTGAAGTGGACAGGCCAGGAGGAACAGTCCAGTTCTGGGATAATCCTTTTCTGGATTGGTAGTGGGGTTTGACCACGTTTATTGCTCCAGTGTGAACAACACCTGATTTGTAATCAGACCAGACAAGGGCTTGGAGAGACAGGACAAGAGGGAATGGCTTTGAACCCAGATGTGGAGAGGTTAGATTAGATATTAGGGATAAATCCTTCCCTGTGGAGGTGGTGAGGCCCTGGCACAGGTTCCCAGAGAAGCTGTGGCTGCCCCTGGATCCCTGAAAGGGTCCAAGGGTGTTTTGGAACACCCTGGGATAGAGGAAGGTGTCCCTGGATGGTCTTGAATGTCCCTTCCAACCCAAACCCTCCTGTGATCAGTTTAATTAGAAGGTTTAAAACCCGACGTTAGCAGTGAAATCTCGTTAGAGCTGGATTCAGCTAATGCAGCTTCTGCTTTTCTAAGGCTCTGCATTAGTCACTGTCTCTAATTAGATATTAAGCATAAGTTTTCCATGTGCGTGAGTAAACTTGCTCACAAGGGAGGATATCATTTCTTCCTGGGCCTAATTTCCCTAATGTGGATGGCCTGTGGCTCTTATTCAGAGAAACTGCGTGTCATCCCGGGATGGCATCTGGAATTCTCGCCTCCTGATCCGAGCCCTGGAAATGCCCATTATTTACAGACCCTGCAGGATCCTGTGGTGTTTGCAGCTCGTGGCTATTCCCAGCCTTCCCTGAGCCCAGCAGCTGGAGCTGGGAGCTGTGGCTGTGCTGCTGTGGGGAGCACCAGAGGCCGGGGGTTGCTGCAGCCCAGTGACACAACTGAAACACGACTCAAGTAAACTGAGCCCCGGGGCTCTCCTGCAGCCTCAGCAGCGAATTTCATGGAAGAGTGGCATGTCCTGGGCTTTCTGGAGAAGTTCTGCATGGTAGGTTGGTCCTTGATCCAGATGTTTGGCACTGGAACACTGAAGCTCATTAGCCTGATAGTCAGCGAGCAGAGATCTGGAGGAGTGGGAGGAACTTGGACGTTTCTGATACAATTATCAGGTTCAAGAGCTAAACTCAACCTGTTTGTGGTGATAGGGCAAATCAGGTCCCTTTTTAGGATTTGTGTCAGAGCCTGAACTAGTGTGATWGGTGTTTTAACTTTGGGATATCTGGCTAGTGTTGGAATGGAATGAGACTGTGGTTTCTAGAGAGAGGCAATTCCTGAAGTGCCTCTCAACAAAAGATTCGTTTGGCCAGTTGGGAGCTGCAACTTCCTTCTGTTCTCATGACTGTTATAAGTGACTGTGACTTGAAGAAGCCACACCAGAGAAGTGCAGAAAAATATTGCTCTGAAGAGCCCCACTGCTGTTTTAATGCCTTTTGAACYACCCAGGCAGGCCATAAATCCCGTGTGTTGTCACTTCATACACATCGTGGCCAAGGGAGAAGGGTGATAACATTTGAAGTGTTTCTTAATGGCAGAAGTCTCTTGAAATGCATTGCATCACTTCATTAGCTAATAAAGCTCCTCGGAGGTGACTCAGACCCTATCTTTGAGGTCCTGTGCTCTAGGTGGGCTGAAACAGGTGACTGAAATCAGAATCTCCTTTTCCYATCTTGGTCCTGAGTTCCTGCAGAGCAGTTTGTAAGCAATGGCAGAGCTTTAAGTGGTAACATCTGGATAAGGACACTTTCTTGACTATCAGAAATTATATGTCCTGAGCTCTTACATGACTGACTTCTGGACAGACATATTCCTTCTTTATGGTAGAAATTTGCTAGGCAGTCTGTGTCCTTTGAAATATTCAGTTAAAGTCAGGGCTGGGGAAATAAAAATGCCTTTTCTTGTCATATACCAGTGTTTTGGTTTCTGCAGGAATCCTTCCTGGAAGTGCTTTTGGGAAGCCTTTCAGCAATGGAAGCTTCTAATCTGGAGTTCAGGCTTCTGATCATGATCACAAGTAGCTGGAACACTGAAGTGTTTCCTAAAGAAGGAAGCTGGACTATAGAAAGTTGATTTGTCCATTTATGATGCACTGCTTGGTTGAGGCTATGAGTGTTGCAGAGGAGGCTTAGTGTAGGGGTAGCTTGATATAATGCTAAAATTGCACTGCTTTTTAAATAATTTTTTTCAAGAAGACATTTTGGAGACATGCAGCATTTTTTCTTAGTGCAAAAAGAAAGAAATTTTTAGGGATGAGCAGCAGGGTTTAATGTAATACTCTGATTCAGGTGGATTGGGAGTGTCCTGGCTGGATTCCATACTCCAGTGGTGTTGTCTCCTAGTTGGTTAAGCTTGTTTGTGATCTCATCTAGCTGGATGAAGAGTACATGATTAAAGATAAAACAATCTTTCCTGTGTAATAACAAAGTCTGTATGAAGAAATTGGTCCTATAACAGGAGTGAATCATGTCAGCTTTATGAGATACGAACTAAAGGCTGCCCTGACCTTCTCTGATGGTACAAAGAATGTTCTTGTGCAGGCTGTGGGATCAAAATGAAGCTGCTTAGGGGGCTGACAGTCTGCTAAGAGTTGTCCAAGGYCAGGCTGGACAGGGCTTGGAGCAATCTGGGGCAGTGGAAGGTGCCCCTGCCCATGGCAGGGGGTGGAACTGGATGGTCTTTGAGGTTCCTCCCAATTGAAACCACTCCACCATTCCGTAACTTGCTGGAATTTGAGTTTCTGGCTGTAGCTTATGGTTATAGAGAGGCAGATGAAGAAACCCGAACGTGGTTTTGTTTGGCTTATGTTTTTTTTGACTCAAGACAGCTGGAAATGGTTTAATCAGGTTGTTGTAATATAAATTAAATTATAAAAGAGACTGAACTTGCATCCTTCGTACACTTCTGGAATGTCAAGGGATGGCAAGCTGAACACTTGCCCTAAGTTTTCCTCTGGGAAATGAGCTGTACCTGTAGCTGGTTTGTTCAGAAATGCTGCAGTCTGTGATTTAGTGCTGCTACTGACCATGGAATAAAGTCCCTTAGTTCAGTCTGGATGCAGTTTTGCTGCTCTGAATGTTCCTTATTCAACCTAAGTACTCATCGGGATAAGTGGGTTCATGCTGCACTAAAAGCTCATGTTTGGGGTCACCAGGAGCTTTGGAGGGAGCATCTCCTAAACCAGGAGGCTGAAGGATCAGTCCTGTGGGTTCTCTGTGCCTGTGGCCTCTGAAATTGGCTGTTTAGTCTCCCTGTCCCTTATCTCCCACACGGGTTGGAGTTAACTTTGTTTGGTGACCTTCGGTTTGTGCTGGTGCTGTGTGGTGTGTGTGGCCTCGGGGCTGAGGCTTCCATCAGAATCCCTGCTGGGACAGCTCCTGCCCTTCCAGGAGCCCTGCGRGGAGTCAGGGTCTGCCTGCTGGAGTGGGCACCAGTGCTGAAAACAAGGCATTGCTGGATTTGTCAGCACCTACTCCTGCTGTCCTTGATGAGTGTTGAGCAGTGCTGCTGTGTGTGACAACAGCCAAAGGCTTTCCCATCGGGAATTGAAAATATTGCTGTGCGTATCAGGCTTGTTTTAAAGCTGGTGTTGCAGAAGGAGAAGGCATCTTACTGTGAGCACACAGTGATAGCACCGAGTGCTCTGCTCTGGGAGGGAAGGCTGATTCCAGCCAAGTGACTGCTAGTAAAAGTATGTTCCTTTTGTTCTGCTCTTGGAGTAGCTTTTGCATTTGAATACTACATGTTGAAGCTGAATTCCTGGCTTTTTTCCTCTGAGGAGGTAGTAAACAAAAGCCCTCTAAATTCTGAGTTTAGAGAACTGTTTCTGGGCCAAGACAGTTGAATGTGGCAGCAGAATCCATCAAAGGAGATCACTGTCTGCTGCTAAAATCCTTTTCAATAGTTTTAACCAATTTTTGACCTGTCTTAAAAGAGAAGGTGACTGCCAACAGCTTTCCTTGGGCCCACTGCCTGTGAGCAGAGRAACACCCACACTCACATCAGGGGARGGTCTTTCAGATGAAGACCCGAGCTGACCCATACGTTCCTGTCAGCTCTGGGTTGTCCCTCTGCAAAGCAGAGAACGGGCGGCTGAAACTCAACTGAGCGACTGCAGTTTGAAGGTTTTGAGGTTTTAAGCAAGTCAGAACAAGTTTGGGGATGTGCAGCGTGGGTAGAGAGCACTTGGGAAGGAACAAGATGCAGCAGCTTTCCTGAAGATTCTGTCAAAGTTTCCCTGTGGTGGGTCACAGTAATTTCAACATTACATTAAAGATGTGGCAAATGAAGTGCTGCTCCAATCTGCAGGAGTCTGTATCCTGAAAGAGCAGTGGGAGAACGTGAAATTGGTGCTGAACACGCTGCAATTAGTGGGATGACTGGCACAGTGAGTGCTGCAAGGGAGGGCTGTAAACTCCTCACAGGGATGGGCAGGGAGTGTTTGGACAGCCTAGAGCTTGATGAGGGTCACGATAAGGTTCTTTATGGATAAGAATCAGGGGAAGGCCAACAAGACAAATATCCTGGTGGAAGTCTCTTCTAGACCACCCAGCCCAGGATGAAGAGGCACCAAAATCCTCCTTAAGCTGCTGGGAGAAGTCTCACCGTGGCTGGGCCTTGTTCTCATAGGGGACCTCAGCTTCCCACGTGTCTGCTGGAAATAAACCCAGCAGGGAGGTGATGAGTCCAGGAGGTTCCTGGAACGTGTGTTCCTATTGATAAGAACAGCTCTCGAGAGAAGGATCTGGAAGGATCTGAGTGGGAATAGTTGGCATCATCTGGGGTAAGGCTCAGCAGCGCAGAGATGGAGGCTCAGGGAGTGCTTGGGAGAAGCTGGGATAGGAGCTGTGGGTGTGGGGTGTGACTGTGGAGGCAGGAATGTGGAGGCAGGAATGCTGTGGTGCTTGAGCAACGTGGCAAGTGACCCTTCAGAGGCAAGATTGGTTTGAGGAGCTGACCTGAGCTGCCCCAGCCGTGGCAGACCATCAGCTCTGAGCTGTGCTGCTCATTCTGGCTGCAATGGGCAGCTCAGGCCCTGGCATTTTGGGCAGGAATGGGCAGCTCCTGCACTGGCATTCCCATTGGGCACCCACCCCGCTACCTTAGGGTAGAGTGGCCTCTGAGGCCGTGCTGCAGGCTGTGACCCAAGCTCCTGGTGCAGCCCTGGTCCTGCTGGCCACACTGTTCCTCATACAAGCCAGGAGCTGTTGCCCTCCATGGCCACCTGGTCAGGTTTAGCTGCTCCTTGCAGCTTGTGGGCAGTCAGGCCCTACCTCTGGGGTGGTGTGTCTGCTTCAGAGATCCCAAAAGGCTTTGAACCCCAGGGAACTTCTCTGGGCAATGTCAGGGGAGAGATGCAGACTTTGCTGCTGTGATACCAAACCCTAATTAAACAACTGAATGCTTTGGGATCAACCCTGATTTTTCCAAATGTGCTTGACTGTCTGGTTCTGTTACACATAATAGATGTAGGGACCTTCATAATGGCCACTGTGGCTGATTCACCTTCTGCCAAACAGCCAAGGGAGAAATCTGTAGTAGTGTTGAAAACTCTTGTTATGGCTGCAGGAGATGGTTGGGAACTTGGCCGGCAGGCTGCTGCAGATGGAAGTGTTACATTCAGTAAAACATCTGCCACTGGAGAGGCTCTCCAGTGCTGTGCTGTTTGCAGCAGTTGTGTCCCAGCTGGGAGTGATGCTGAYTGTCTGCTGGAAACAAGTATCTGCTGTCTCAGATACTCTGGAGCGTTTGCCACTGCTGGACACGTTGGACACAGTGGCCTGGCTGGAGGCTGACCCGGCAGGTCCTTCCACTTTGCAGCCTTTAACACTCCTCAGGGAGTCACCCCATACCTGTGGGCTGGAGGCTTCCTCCACAGGAGTGATTTATTACTGCAAGTGCTGGCCAGAGAGCAGCTTGCATCAGAGGGAGCCCTTCTGGATATTTCTAGCTCCCAGGTAACTGGGAGATCCTGCCATGCAGACCTTGGCTCCAGCAGAAGTAGGTGAATRGCTCTTTTCCACCCCTAGCCCTGGCTGTCCATCTGTTAAGCTGTGCAAAGCACTTTCTCTGGTGACTTTGCTCCCCTGGCTGTCTCAAGGCTTGAAAATTTATTTCAGTGCTTGTAAGAAATGAGTTGTCTGACTTGACACAAGCTCCAGTGCACACGGGTTTAACATCCATGACTTCTCGGCTGTAAAACCTTCGGTTGGAAGGCAAATGGTTAGAAAAAGTGATATTTTGTGATATTTTCCTATGTAAACCAGTTGTGTCAGATAAGCGCTAAATTTAACTTTCTCTTTTTTTTTCCTTTTCTTTTTTCCAGTCAGGTCAATTCAGTGAAGATATGATTCCTACCGTGGGCTTCAACATGAGGAAAGTTACAAAGGGTAATGTTACAATAAAGGTATGTTGCCATTGTTGACTGTTTCTTTAGCTTCTAGTTTGAAATTTACATGTTTGCTCTGTTTTGCTTCCAGCCTTGAGGCAAATATAGAAAACTGAAGAGGCTCAGCTAAATCTGTCGAGTAGCTTAAGAAGACATTTATGTTTATTTATGGAGTTTCTGAAAYGAGATTCTGTGTGTGATTCCCGGGTTCATGGACTAGTTAAAGCACTGTTGTGATAAGGCTGTCTGGCTTAGATCTGAGTGTTATGGGGCCCAGAGATGCTGCTTTCCTACTCATCAGTTTGCTTCAGGGAAGGYTTACATCAAAAGCAAAGCTTTAAGTGAATACATCGTATTTTCTTGTGTACCTCAGTGTACTCAGGATGTTCTTGTGCCTGGTGCAAGGTGCTCCAGTTTGCATCTCCTGCTCTTGGGCCCTAAGCTCTGAGCAGCTGTGCAAGGGATTTATTCCCATTTTAACATGGGAGAGGTCAAGCAGCTGCTTAAAGAGAAAGGAAGAACTGTTGTGATTTCTTGTCTTATCTTTGCCTGACATGTTTAAACACAGTGCATGGCTAAATTGTCTTTCTCCCCTTGCCTTAAGATTTGGGATATAGGAGGGCAGCCCCGATTCCGAAGCATGTGGGAGCGATATTGCAGAGGAGTTAATGCTATTGTGTAAGTGTCCTTCCTTCAGCTCTGCTTCCTTCACATGTGCTTCTCTTCTCTGGGAGCCTTCCTAACACTGCATGCCTGACTCTGGACTTCTCCTTGTGATTCTGAACCTGCACTGCAGCCACACTGACCTTTTTCACCCTTCAGTTCAGGGCTCAGGATGGGTTATTTTATCAGTGTCTCATCTGGAGTACTAACTCCTCCCTGTCTGACCTGGGTGGCAGTGCTAACACAAAGCATCTTCCTTCTACTCTGCTCTTTGAGAATTTTTTTTTTTTGAAGAACTAAATTCTTTGCTCAGAAGTCCTAGCTTTGTTGAAAGCCTTGTTGAATGTGCTCAAACCTGGCAGTGTAAAGCAAAGAGTGATGTTTCTGCAGRAGCTCAGTGTCACTGACCTAACCCCAAATTCTCTTTAAAGCTACATGGTAGATGCTGCAGATCGTGACAAAATAGAAGCCTCTCGAAATGAGCTGCACAATCTTCTAGATAAGCCCCAGTTACAAGGAATCCCTGTAAGTAACATCACCTTAAACACCATTAAATGTCTCACTTGAGCAACTCTGAAGTCTGCCTTGAACTCTGAATTTTAAGGCCCAACCTTACTGGTCAGTATAAGCATGAACAATACCTGTCCCCAGTGCCTTAAACCAATTTTTGACCTTGAGTGGTCTTATTCCATTCAGTGCTCACAAAATATAATAAATACAATTGAAGCAGTAGTTTAGAGGATTCCTCAGGATGAGTTTGTGCTATTGACTAAAGGTTAACCACAGTGTAGTACAGAAGTGTAGAGTAAGTTTGGGGAATGTCAGATGAGCGTGCTGTAAATGTTCTCAGATTTATCAGCTGATGTRTTCTCTTGCTTGGTCTTTGCACAGAGCAGTTTATTTGTACCCCCTCTTTCCCTGTGACTCGGTCAGTCTTCTTTCTTGATCTGGTTTAAYAGTGAMTMTCTCATTCCATTGCATTTAATAGGYAGATGCAGACTGCTCATGACACTCCCTTGAAGTTTGTTGGTTTTCTGATTTTGGTTGGGTTTTTTGTCTGTTTGTTTGGGGATTTTTTTTAAGCAAAGCCACAACCATTTCCTTCTCTGGATTTCAGGTGCTAGTACTTGGAAATAAGAGAGACCTCCCTAATGCTTTGGATGAGAAACAGCTAATTGAAAAGATGTAAGTCTAACCCTTGCTAAGGAACATTTCTCTTACTCAATAAATTCATGTACATAGGGTTTTTATTAGRTTAGGAAGCTCATATTTATGAGTGGAAAACCCAGCAACAGCAGGGAACTGAATATGGTACAGAAGGAGTTGTGTGGGGAAGGGGAAGAGGAACATTCAGATTGTCAATAAGAGTCCTTGTGTCAGTGAAATGTGTGCTGAAATGTTCTCTCTTTCCTAGGAACCTTGCTGCTATTCAGGACAGAGAAATCTGCTGCTACTCAATTTCTTGCAAAGAGAAAGATAATATAGGTAACTATTAGCCCAAAACACTGAGAATCATGAAATGCTGTCGGAGGATGGATTGGGGGGATTGTAACTTCTTGAACACAAACTTCCTGTCTTCAGGAAACCAGGAACAAATCAAAGACCAATGTGTGAGTGCACTGGTTGAATTCAGCATGACTCCTGATGGCAGTGAGGAATCATGTCTGGTGTTAAGGTTTTAGGGGTTGTAGTTACCAAAAAATGTCAGTCCCTGTGAAATCTGCTCCTTTCTTCCATCAGTTTGCAGGAAAGAGCTGACTAGTCCATTAGCTTGGCCTAAATGATTTTGTACTTCTGTCAGGTGCACTCACCTCTGCCTGACTTGGTGAGGATGCCAAGTACTTGCAGCAAGTTTTTCCTCAAGTCATCCCCTTGAAATAATCACCTTCCCTTGCTGTGTTATCAGAGCAGTTTGTGTTGTGGCATCTGCCAGTCCCCGTTCCCTGCAGCCAAACAGTGCCTTTCTCTGGCACAGACATCAAATGCTTCAGAACTTGTGGAGTTCAAAGCAGAAACCATGTCCTGTGTAATCTCTGCTGTTTGCCATAAGCTTTGTGAGTAAACTGAGTCATCTGAGCTGAGTGAGAACAGAATTTAACAGAATGTAAAAAACACAAAACAGAATTTAACAGCACTCTCCATCCTTCTCCTGATGCCTTCCATGGCTGCCATGGGATTAACACTGGTGCATTKCCAGGCTGACAGGAGTTTGCTGATGAGGAAACTTCAGGGTGATGCTCCCAGGAGAAGCTCTAAAGGATACCAGGATGGTTTTTTTATAGGGAAAAAAGCTTCTTTCTAGGAAAACTGGATAGTCTGTGGAACAGTTGTGACTTCCAAGAAGCCCCTATCACCTTAGCATCAGTTAAAGGTTCAGACAGGATGGATGGAAGCAGAGACTCCCTTCTGTGGAGATCCACACAAGGCTCCCAGCACAGCTGAGCATCACTGAGGCCTTTCCCTTCCTTAGGGGAGCCTCTTCCAGGCAGGGAGGAGCATGATGCCTTGCCCCACAGGGCTAAACCAGCTTTGTTCTCATCAGGGGAGGAGCTGCAGACTGGCTGAACAGAGCAGTGCTGATCTAAAACTGGTTATTGGAGCCATAGTGAAGTGCCCCGTGAAGGAATRTCTTTTTCCCAGAGATGGACAGAGCTGAGGGACCAGGATGTGTGGGGAGTGCCTGTCATTGTTACCTAAAGGATGCTGGGCAGTTACAGGATCAAAGCATGGACAGCAAGCATCCTAAAAAATCATTGTGTTCATCTGCCCTGGGCCATCCTCTAGAGGGGAGTTTGGATATTCCTGTCCTTGTTTGGGACACTGGAATACCAAAGCCTGGCCACTTAYACCACTACAGACACTTGAATGTGGAACTTCTCTTCTCTCTCCCTGTAGATATCACGCTTCAGTGGCTTATTCAGCATTCAAAATCTAGAAGAAGCTGAAGTCTTCCTGGAATCTCCAGTACCAGTTGGCCATAATCTCAATTGTCCACTTCCCTCCATGATGAGATACTACCCAAAAATCCTGTATCAAGAATCTGCCTTTTCACGGTTCATTTCTCATGTGCACTGCTGAAGACTTGTATTCCTATTCTGTCACAAAACAACTAGAGTTGTCATGATAAAGTCAGCACAAATATTTATTTTACAACCATCTGTGGTGGGAGGGTTGTGGGGGGGGCTTTTTAAAAAACTATCTCTACCATGTTAACTATGATGGTACACTCAGTTCTGGTTTTTCAGGGCCAGGTTTTTATATGATTTTCAGCAAGTGTTTTATTTCTAGTGTTTAGTGGCTTGAAGATGCTGATGCTTGACAGCATTAAGATTCTGTAAGATGCCACATACAGTAGTTAGAAAACATTTAAGCGTGAGTTGTGAGATACTGATTGATCTCACAAATGCATGTGATGTGTGTACGTAAGCAGAGAAATGGAAACTGTTTGCTGAGGGGAGCACAAGGCATAGATCAGCATCACTAATCTACAGCTGAGATCCTGTCACTTGAAAAAGAAAACTCTCTTGGTGAATTAGGAAAGTCATCTGTTTAAAATCATTCTGTTGCTTCTGTTTAACGTTTATGTGGGGGATGGGAATGGACAGTTCTGTCAAACTTTCAAACATCGGAGTATTCCAGCATGAAAACACATCGCTAGGAACATCAGGCTGTGTTCAAATACATTTTTCTATCTCCAGATACTCGTGGTCTCTCTCTGAAACCAGAACACGCATTCTGAGCAGCTGCATGACACCCAAATTACTGATGCTCTTGTATCGAGGCAGTTGTTGACCTTTAGCACAATCTGTGTGTAATTGTCAGTGTCTCTCCTGCTCCTGGAATGGCTGGGCACAGTTTCACCTGGTGCTATGGAATACCTGGGCTATTGTGACAACTCTAGACCCGCCTGCTTTCTCCATGTAACCATGTGCAAAGCCTGTCCGACCCAATGAAATGTTTTGCTGTGTCAAAGCACAAGAGAGCCAATGAATCGATCCTGTCTCTTGGCTAGCTCCTGCAGCTTAGGGAGGCGTGTATAAACTCCAGATTGTAACGTTCCTGCAGCTTTACTTTCTCAGTGACTTCAGCGTATTTAAAGGGACAGCCTTTGTCAGACTGGTTTGTTCACCCAGCGGTGTCAGTGTAGCTACTCGTGTGTGCAGATCCATGGTGCAGCTGCTTGTGTTGCCTCACACTGTGTGTGATCCCTCACCTCCATGTGGTTTGTGGCCCGTGGGAGCCTGGGAGCAGCGTTCAGTCCCCTCAGTTGTGACCAGGCAGTGTTCATGCAGACTGCCATGGCCTTACTGTGGTGTCCCAGCTCTGGCACTGCTGCACAGACACTACACGCTGCCTTGCCTGCCTTCATTCGGCCTGAAGTTGCATTTGAACTTTTTGTCCCCTTTCGGTTCTCTGAAGCATGATTTCAATTAATCCATACTCTGGTGCTGTAGAGGAGAGGGTGTATTAACCTGCTACTGTAGTCCTGAGTTCAGCAGAACTGCTACAGTTACTTTTATTTAGCAAATTTGCTTGTGCCTATAATAAGGAAACTAAACTAGAATGTGTGAATCTTTGTGGGGGACCAGGTCACTGTCTAGTTAACTGGCCTATAGCTAAACTTGATGTGTTTGGTGTTTATCTACTTCACTGCTTTCAGCATTTACGGCATCCAAACACTACCAATTGTTAACCTGTGCATTACTCTCTGCATGTGAACAACTTATACAATTACTGAACTTTGTAAATACGTGAATTTTTTTATTTRGGTGGATGCGTATGTTGGTTTACTGCTCTTCAGCTTTATTCAATAAACTTATGTTTTGAGGGTTGTATTGACACTTAACTGCCTGACTTGAGTTGATGTGGCTGAACCCATGGAAAACCCCAATGGGATGTCTGTCTCCTCTGCCAAAGATTACAGTGGGGGAAGAAGGATTGGTAAATACCTGAGCTGATTTATGGTCTGTGGTTCAACTATTCCAGTGAAATGCTCACAAAACTCCCTTTGAGGCCTKGGGCTTGCTCACCTTACCTGAGCAAGCTCAGAAAGTCAGTCTGAGCAGATTTCAGGGCTTTTTTCTGTGTGTGAAAAGCTCTGGGCAGCTGCAGGGTCTGAAGCAGGGGCAGCCTTCTTCAGGGGAGCTCTGTTTTCAGGAGAGAAATGCTTGTGTCTGCAAGCTTGGTTCTTGTGTTGAGCCTAGAGTAAAACCTTGGTTTTTCTAGCACAAGGGTCAGGTCTTGCAGTGCCTGATCATCYACTGCCAATTAAAGCAGAAAGATTCTTATCTCAGTGGAAAGTGAGGTTTTTGTCGACTGAGGTCTCGAACAAAATCTTTGCTGTGATTTTAATCCGAAGTTTCACTGACTGTTCTTCCCAAAGGTTTTTGTTGTATTAATTTCTCTTAGGACACTGATTAATTTACAGGGCTGTCTGTCAGCATCTTCCAATTAATGGTAAGAAATTGGATGTCTTGTTTCAGGCTTGTCTCCCTGTAAGCTTTCAAACTTGCTGAACTGTATCAGGTTAGTTTTTAGTCCTGAGTGCAGGTCTTTGAGCATCCTTCACGTGTAACTCAGCTGGTGGGAAGGACTGGTGAACTGCTGAAGATCCTGTGCATATTTCTTTGGGAGTTTCCTGCATGCAGAACAAGCTCCCTGCASTTCATAGTCAAAGTAAAATGTCTCTAGACACAAATCTGAAAACAGTGTTAGTGCAGTGAGCCTTGTCAGCCTGGCTGGTGTGATACCAGTACCAATCATTCAGTACATCAGCTGTGGTATGAACTGGCCCACAGCCCTTTGCTTGCTGTGGTATTTCAGTCCCAGTTTCTGTTTTTAGGTGTAAATAGCAGGGAGAGACACAGGGGCCCCCTATAATGTGTGTGCTCTAAAGGTATGTTTGCAGTACTCCCCAAAATGTCCCCAGCTGGCTTTCACAGCTGTTGTGGTGCTGCTCTGCCAGATGCCCTCAGAGGAAGGACACCTCAGAGCTGGTTGTTTGATTCCAGTGCACAGGACTGCTCTTGTTCTGGTTCTGGGCTTGAGTTACTTGCCAGGTACCTTTCCTTTGAAAGGGGAAGTGTAGGAAGTGTTTCCTTCTCAACACCTTTCAGCCTTGGACTGAAAACAATACTCATCTGGCACTTTATGTTAAATCTTTTCTGGCCTAATAAAGGTGTGGAGTTCAGGCATTAGCAGTGGTGTTTGTTGAACTTGGATGCTGTAGCTGTGTTCTAGAAATGTCATCTCACCGTGATTACTTGTCAGGCTCTGTAGTGAGCATGGACAGTAAAAGAGGCAGATTAAATTTTCCTTTCTCTTCACAAAAGTTGCTTTTGGGGATGCATTTGAGTTTCTTAAATCACTGCATTTGACATTGATAGCCATAGTCCTGAAACTCCTCTGATGCAGGTCTTGACTGTTGGCACATTAAGAAAAGCAGCTCTTGTGACAAGGCAGACCCTGAGCCAGAGAGAACTTGTGAATACCTGGAATGAATACCTGGACAGCAGCCCCACTTCTGTGCCCTGGTGGGCTGTGGGCAKTGTGTGCTGTCCTGAGGTTTAAATCAGCTCTCAGTCCTTTGGGCTGGCTCTGTTCAGTGGTCTTGGAGCAGCAGGGATGAGATGAGGAATGGTTGTGCTTCCCCCACAGCTCTGGTGTGTGAGTTTTCCGGAGTGTCCCAATTCTCCCAGCTACAGTGTGGATGGTGGTTCCTTAAAGTGCAGTTCCAGAGCAGGGGAGTCCCCATCACCCAGGGACAGCTGAGGGAATGGGCAGCTGCACAGAGCAGCTCTGTCCCACCACTTGGCAACAGGACAGATGCACAAATGCAGAGCTCTTCCATGATCCATGGAACCAATAATCCAGTTTCTCAATGATTTATTTTTTCTCTTTGCATGTTGATGGAAACAGGTGGAAAGATTTTGGGTGCTGACATATCAAACTGCATAATCTTCACTTTCTGGTAGAAGGCCAAAGAAAATGCCTTAAAGAGTCTCTCTGTTGAATCTAGGAATGTTGTGCAGGGATCTGTAATAACCTGAGGTATGGCTTAGCAGGATTCTCAAGCTTTTAACTTCCCTGAGGTTTCCTTTGTCGTTGCCGTGGCTGTGCAGTGGCACGTCCTGGTTTGCTTTGTGCAGGATCTGTGCTCCCCCAGCATGGCCAGCACTGCTCCCCTGCCTTGCTCCTGCACTGACCCTGACCAGTGTGGATCCCAAAAAGGAAAGCAGGATCTTGAGCTGTGTTTCTAAGCTGACACAGACAGTGAATCGTGTTAAAGGAGAAGTAATGTGTGAGTGCCTGAGCTTCAAGGCTTTAGTTCCCAAAAAACRAGTGCAGAACTTGTCTCACCAGACCATGACCCTTCAGAGAGTGCTCTGCTGCTTTAGGGCTGCAGATGCTGCATGTTCTGGTGTGTCCTGGTGAAACAGAGGGCGTTTCTCTGACGTGTCACTGCAATGGCAAACACAGAATGGCACTCAGAGGGGCTTTGCACATACTCTTTCAAAGGAGAAGTGAAATATTTGATGTTCTTATTTCCCTCCCAGTGGAAGGTGGGTAAGTAGACCTTTGTGCCAGGATTAGTGCCTTTTAATTATGACATGACAGGTTTTGTTCTGTTAAAGGCAACATCTATCATTGTGATAATTTTGAAGTGCTTCAATAAAGTGTTGTTGAAAACCACTTTTTTTTTGCATATTCATCTGTAGTAGGACAGCTGCTTTTACTCTTGTTAGAAATATCTAAGAACCCTCATTATCAAATTCTGGGAAACATTTGGGTATCTTTAACTGCATAACTTCATCTGGAGAGTGACTGTAAATGTTGTGCTCAGTGCAGGCAACTTTGAGAGGCCAGGCTGTGAAATTCCCATTTCTGATTRTTTTTGTTCTGGTACTGGAAGCACTGCTTGGTCTCATTTGTGTTTCTCTCTGAAAAGACCCATTGGGTTGAAGTTCCTGAACCATACTATTCAATAAACAGAGCAAATATGTCAGTAGAGGAAGAAAAAGTTGTGTGTGAAATTTAAAGCTAAACTTGATTCTCACAAGAGTCTCAAGAGTAAGTAAACTGTTAAGGTGCATTTGTGTAATTGCGTTAACTTGGGGTGTGAATACTTCAGTCTTTATAACAAGGAGGAATTATCCTCTTTTTATAATCAAAAATGAATTCCCTTCTTGGTTTGAATAACATTGAAAAGATCCATGAATTCTGCAGACTGAGGAAGGGAACTCAAAGACTGGCCAGGCTAGAGGATTTTGTCCAAAGTCAGCATCCTGAAGTCTGGATGAGYCACTGAGTTGTGACACTTCATTTGGATTTATTCACTCTACTGTTTCTGTTACAATAACTGCAAAACAAAGATCTGACTTCTCAAGTACTCGAAATACAGGCTGAAGACAGATCATTATTGTCTGGTTGTCTGTCTGTGCACAGTAAGTCCTTTATTATTTTTCCCTAATTTTTCCCTTTCCTTGTGACAAACCAGGCACTTTGGTAAAAGGATGCAGCTCCAGTGTGAAGGGCAGCCCAGTTCAGTGACAGGTGCCCTGTTCACAGCCAGTCACTGCGATGCTGCTGAGGTTGCTGGGGTAGCTCGGAGCTGGTTTCCTCTTTACCTCCCCCAGCTGTGGTTTCTTTGTTTTTTTCCTTATCTTCAAGAGGTTTGGTTTTACCAGTACTGCCGGAGCGCGTTCACTTTCACATCCACACCTGGCACTTGTCAGCTCTTGTGTTTCTGCAGCTCTGGGGAGCCGGAGSTGCCCCCAGCCCGTCCCACGGGGTCACATCGGATGCTGCGTTGGCCACGTCGGTGTCCAGTCACTTGTGGCACTGCGGGATGGAAATCCCTGTGTCCATCTCCTCGCTGCTGGCCCGGGAGCGTGGCTCGGCTTCCTCCCCCCGCAGTTCCGTGCGGCCCGGGGAACGCGGCTCCTGCCCTGGCCGGGCTCGTTCCCCGCCGTGTTCCGCGGCTCCAGGGCAGGCCCGAGGGGCTCCCGGTGCCAGCCCCGGGCTGCGCTGCGGGAGCCGCGGCTCCACTGTCACAGAATCCCCGAGCACTGAGGCTGGAAAAGGGGATCATCGGGGCCAAGCTGTGCCCGGTGCCCGCCTTCTCCCCAGGGCAGAGCACTGAGTGCCACCGCGGGCCCTTCCTCGGACACTCCAAACCTCCCTGGGCAGATCCAAGGCCTGACCACGCTCTCCATGGAGGAATTCCCGCTGCTGTCCAGCCGCTGTCACCGGCACCCCGGGGCCTTTCCCAGCTCTGCAGCCGCCGTACCGCGGCCCGGGGCGCTCCGGGGGTGGCCGTGACCGCAGGGCAGGGCCCGGCTCCGGGGCAGGGCCCATCGCCCGGGCCTGCCCGGCCCCGCCCCGCCCCGACCGTGCGCCCGGGCGGAACCGCGGCCGCGGGCCGTGCCACGACAGCCCCGCTCCGCGCCGCCCCTTTAACGCCGGCGGGCGCTGCCCCGGAGTGACACCCCGCTCGCCCTATGGCCGGCGGCCGCTCCCGGCTCCGCGCCGGCTCCACCAATAGCAGCGCGGCACGGGCGGGCCTCGCGCCGCTCCCAACCCGAGGTTCCCTTCCGCTCTTAAAGCGGCCGCGGCGCGGCGCGGGCGGCGCCGCTGCGCTATGCGCGGGCGGCCATGCGATGGCGGTCGGTGGTGCTGGGGCTGCTGCTGCTGCGGCTCGGGCTGCAGGCGCTGCTGACGCTGCTGCCCGCGCTGGCCCGCGGGCTCTGCCTGCACCCGCGCCTGCCCTGCCCCGGCCCGCGGCCCCCCGCGCTGCCCGGCCCGCCCGCGGGCGCTGCGGGCCGCGGGGCCCGGCTGTGGGGCGCGGCGGCGGGCGGCGATGAGTACGAGCGGCGCTACAGCGGCGCCTTCCCGCCCCAGCTGCGGGCGCGGCTGAGGGACGCGGCCCGGGGCATGTTCGTGTTCGGCTACGACAGCTACATGGAGCACGCCTTCCCCCGGGACGAGCTCGACCCGCTGCACTGCCGCGGCCGCGGGCCCGACCGCCGCGACCCGTGAGTGCGGCCGGGGAGCGGGGCCGGGCCGGGGGACGGCT
>QVAJ01000131.1:1053429-1065593 GCA_003546035.1 Mixornis gularis
TCCAGGGTGGACAGGACACCAAAGTGAGCAGGATTCCAGGATGGGCAGGATTCTGGGATGGACAGGACACCAGGGTGGACAGGACACGAGGAAGGACAGGACACTGGGACAGACACACCCTGAGTGTAGTGGTGGTTTCTCCTGGTCCAGGTCTGTCCCAGTTCAGCTCCCTGAATGTGACACTGGCCACTCTCTGTGTTTGTGCCTTCTGAACTGAAGCCAGGGGAGGGTCCCAGCCCAGGACTGTGCACAGAATCAATTCCAGAGCTTTCCAGAGAGAATTCCACGGCTGTGAGGAAGTTGCACAACTGTTTTGCCATTGTGTTTTCCTTGGGATTGCCAGGAATAGTGGAAGGTGGCTGAGAATGGAGCAGCCCWGCCAGGAATTGCAGCCTTCCAGCCAGACAGGGTCAGCTGCCCTTGGGAATTGCTTTGGAATTTCTGTTGCCTGGTGATGTCACAGTCATCTTCCCATAGAAGTGTTCTTTATCCTCACAGAGGCTGGTGATAAAAGACTCTGCATTCCTTCAGGAGCCAATTTTTTCTTCCTCTTTGTTCTAAAACTGCTTGGATAGGTTTTTACTCTGTAAAAACAGGGCACCTGTTATGCACTAAAATGAGAGCTTTTGTACAAGTCAATGGCATCAAAATGGAGCTGATAACAGTGCTGGAATCACTTGCTGAAATAGACTCTTGTATTTCTTGGTATCATGTGCAATATCAGGTTTTCCTAGCTAAAAGTGCCATGTATGCTTAATTGTTATTTATCCATGAAGTATTTCACYGGGGATGGGAAACTTGGAAGAGGACCAAATGTGCTTTACATGAAATGTCCTGAATTTTCAAYATTTGGCTTGAAAATCTGCATTAAAAAACAGCGTGTTTGACTACTTGGATGTGTGTTTGTCTTGTAGGGGATCTGCTGCACCTTCTGTACACTGGGGTTTCATCTGGTTAGGGCTGGGAGAATCCCATTTATTCTTCCTGCAGGAGAATAAACCCACCCCAAAACAACAGGGCTCTTTCTTCTCCCCCTGTTCCCTGCTCTCTCCATGAGGATTTGGGGGCAGCTGAGAGCAGGGATTGATGTGGGGTGAGTGAAATGTGGCAGTTTCTGGTCTCATCAGCAGGTCCTGACCTCCCTGCTGGGATTTCCCAATCCTTTGTCCAATCAATCCATGAAAAACCCGGTTCAGGTGGGAATTCTGCACCAAGACCCTTGCTGGGCTCTCTGCAGCCCGTGGATGACCAGCCTGGGAAGCAGCTCGTGCTGGGTTTGGGAACAGGAATGTGGAAATGAGCTGTCTGACCATCACTTTGATTTATTGGTTCTCTTTTGCTGCTTTTCCCGGCTGGATTTGTTTTCCCTCTGACTGGCATTATCTCTTGTGTTGTTTCCTGCTCTGCAGTCCTGGTGCAGAGGCTGTTGGAGCTGGCAGGGCCTTTGCTGTGTCTGGATCAAATTCCCCCTTCCAGGGAAATGTCTCTTGAACATCAGAGAGGGGAATTAAACAGTGGTTTAAAGCACCTCTGGGTTTTTGGATAATGAGATCTTTGCCTTTCTTTACTTTTGCTGCATTCAGACTTCTACACGTCAATTCTAAAGTGGATGTAAAGGGGCTGGAATGCTGATTTTGGGGCAAACACCCCAAAATCTGACGTTTTCCCTGTGGCTGCACATTTCCTCTCTGCCCTCAGCCACAGTTTCCTGTCATTCCTTATCTTGTCTCGCTGCTTTATCTGCCCCCAGAGGGTTGAGCAGCTCTGGGCTGGGACTGAGTGCTTTGCAGCTTTTCCAGCCCCACATTTAAGAAATTATCTCCAAAAAAACCCCTCTCTGCCAGTGTCGCTTCCCTGGGAGATCGGAGCGTAGTAAGATCTCTTGTGACACCAGATTTAAAATCCAAACCTGTGACTGAAAACTGACTTTTTTTAGAGCCAAACGCACGGGACTGAGCGGGTTTGGAGCAGGACAGAGGCGTGTGGTGCTGCAGCTCCGGTTSGCCTCCAGCAGAGCCCTCCCTTGTGCCGCGGCTCGCCCACACCTCGGGGACTCCGGGGCTGCAGGTTTCCATCTCCCGGGAAAACGCGGGGTCAGCGCTGCCCGGGGAGCTGCAAGGGGAAAGGGGACACGGCACTGCTGATTCCCGGAGACGGTCACCTTTACCCGGGCTTAGGGAGGGAATTTGTGTCACTAATCACCTCCGGGATGGTTTATTCACCTAAAAAGACGCCAAGCAATGTTCCCTGCGAGCTGCTTTGTGCCCSCTCAGCCTCGTTTGTCCCCTTTTGTCCCCACCCTGAGGAGAGGCCACCGGTTTGGAACCATTTTACTGAAAAGCACCTTTTTTTCTCCCAAAGATCTGTGATTTTTGCTGCCTCACCCAGAGCTGGTCAGTCCCGTTTTCCAGGGGGAGGCAGCACGGTTGGTTCTTCAAACAGCGACCCTGGGAAAGTGATTTCTTATTTAGGAAACGCTGGGAAAGGGGGGGAAAACACCAGTATGGCCCAGTCCTCGACTGGGGAGGATGCTCTGACCTCCTGCAGAAGCCCCAGGTGGGAACTGGAAGAACTGGAAGAACTGGGAGAACTGGGAGAACTGGGAGAACTGGGAGAACTGGGAGAACTGGGAGCAGCCCCAGCCCAGCCTTGGTGATCAGGGCTGGATTCACGGGGTGCAGGAAGGATTTCCAGTCTCCACGGGGAGCAACTGGGATGACTGGGAGTGCCCCAGTGCCCCCTGCCCTGGGGACAGGGGATGTCGTGGGGACAGCTCCCTCGAATTGGGAAATCRTGGGGAGAACTCCCGGGAATTGGGATTTTGTGGGGGTAACTCATTGGAATTGGGATATTGTGGGGGGAACTCCTTGGAATTGGGAGACCATGGGGAGATCTCCCTGGAATTTGGAGATTCTGGGGAGAAGTCCTTGAAATTGGGATATTGTGGAGGGAACTCCCTGGAACTGGGACATTGTTGGGGGAAGCCCCTGGAATTGGGATATTATGGGGGAATTCCATGGAATTTGGATATTGTGGGGGGAAGTCCCTGGAATTTGGAGTTCATGGGAAACACTCCCTGGAATTTGGCGATTATGGGGAGAATTCCCTTGGCATTGGGAGATCATAGGGAGAACTTCCTTGGCTTTTCCACACTCGAGGCAGGTGCTCTAAAATACAAAAAAACCCAAAAAACCAAAAAACAAACAAACAAACAAAAAACCAAAAACAAAACAAAAAAACCCCAAAACTCAACCAAAACCCGCAAAAAACCCAACAAAAAAAAATCCAGATAAATTAAGTGGGGAAAAAAAATAAAATATTTCAGCTTATTAATATTTCTGAATAATTGAAATTTCTCACTGGGTAAGGCCCAGGGGCTTTCCAATAATGACAATCTGCATACTGTTAATTATTTATCACGTTCATTTGGGCTCAGTCATTGCTGACACGCACAGCTCTTGGAAAGCTCCATGAATCATCATCCTCGTGGAGTGATGGCAGAGGCAGCAGCGTGGTCCTGTCACAGAACTTCACATGGAGCACAGAACTCTGGCCTGGCAAAAACACTGCTTTCCCCCTCCTCTGTTCCAGAGGAGATGGATTTTCCTTCAGAAGGAGCTCTAGAGGAGTATTTAAACAAGCATTTTTAATAGATCAAATATCCCCGTGCTCGCAGAYGCTGCTTAATGAGAAAACAAATTATGTGGGAGCCACAGATTCTCTTTTTTTTTTTTATATTTATGTACAAATGATTCCCTCTCCTTTCCTTTTGCTTCCCTGCCTGCAGCGGAGTACACAGATGCACCGTGGCAGAGCTGGAATCTGGGGGAGCTGCTGGAGAGGAGAAAGGAGAATTGTCCATAATTTGGTGGCAGAAAAATCAGATATTCAACAGAGTTGGGATTGTTTGGGTTTTTTTCCCTTTTTTCCATTGCTTTATTTTCCTTCTTTTTCCTCCCTTCTTTCCTCCCTTYCTTTCCCTTCCTTTTCTATTCTTTTTTTCCCTTTCTATTTTTTTCCCCCTTTTTTTTCCTGGCTGTGAATGTGTGATAAGGAGAAGGGAAGGAGGTCGGTTGTCCCAGCTGAAACTCCCTGGAATTCAGGCTGTTGGTGTGTGAATGGAGGTCACAGAGATTTGGGGAGATTTTGGGAGATTTTGGGAGATTTTGGGATAATCCCCTGTGTCTCAGTCCTGGTTTATCCCTGGCCTCCTCATCCTGGGAATGTGGAGATGGAACATGGGGCAGAGCAAGGTTGGGTCCATGAAAGGGTCATTTAAAACCTCAGAAATGCCATTTAAAATGTTTAACTCATTATTTTGTGATTATTCCTGCATTTTGTCAGCTGGACTGGCCATGATTATCAAAATCACATTTTGGGGGAGAAAACCATGCTCAGCCCATCCTTCCCCTTTCCTTCCCAGGTTTCTCCCCAAATTTACCCTGGGATGATTTCTCCCCAGTGCAGGGGAATGCTTCAGCTCAGTGATTAATTAGTATTGCTATTAATACAAGATGCAATTCCATTGGACTAATCTGTCTTATTGGTCGGGCTTTAATTAATTAGGTAATAAAAGCAACCCTTAAAAAAAACCCCTTTGAACTCCGGTTAATGAAACCCATGGATCTACTTATTAAGAATTAAAACCTTCCTCCCTTTGATACTTCTCTTGCTTTATTAAACTCTGCTCCATTGCTTTGTGTGGTTTGTCCCATCAATAACGAGGCTCTTTCTTCTGAGCTTGGTGTGAGCCAAGAAATCTCCCATTATCTAATTAGGGACAGCWCTGCCTGCACACTGAGAGCAGCAGCAGCAAGAGCCGTTTGCTCCAGGCGTTTTGTGGTGTTTTTATTATTCAAAAGCTCCTGTCTCACACACCCTACACCTGTTTCCATATTTAAAAAACCCTCTGTAGATGAAGAACGGGTTCCAGCCCAGGGCTGGGAAGCTGAGGCAGCTCCAGTGGGACACAACACCTCAATCCCACAGGTGCTGGAGGAAAACGCCCTTTTGGGGGATTTGCTCGGTCTGGATTCCTCCATCCCCTCCCTGCCTCGGGATTTTGTGCCCCGTCATTATTTCGGTCCCGGCAGGTTGTGAGCAGTGGGTGGGGCGGTGCTGCCTCCTCTGCTCCGGGAGGGAGGGAGGGGATAAACCAGGCTCAAAATTCTCCAGGATAAAACAAGCCCCAAAGTTCTCCAGGATAAACAAGGTTCAGTTCTCCAGGACAAACCAGGCTCTAAGTTCTCCAGGATAAAACAAGCCCCAAAGTTCTCCAGGATAAACAAGGTTCAGTTCTCCAGGACAAACCAGGCTCAAAGTTCTCCAGGATAAAACAAGCCCCAAAGTTCTCCAGGATAAACAAGGTTCAGTTCTCCAGGACAAACCAGGCTCAAAGTTCTCTAGGATAAAAAAGGCTCTAAGTTCTCCAGGATAAACCAGACTCAAAGTTTTCCAGGATAAAGGAGGCTCAGTTCTCCAGGATAAACCAGGCTCCTGCTCTTGCCTTTCCCTCCTCCTGCCCAGGGGATTCACTGGGATAAAAGTTCAGGGAATTCTCTGCGGGAGCAGCTTGGAGGTTCTAATGCTGGAAGAATCCAGAGGTTCTCTTTTTGTGCTTCACCCTTTCTGGTTGTAGCATGGCAGGAGCTGTAATTCCATGATTTCTGCCTGTGTCCTGAGGGATTTGCTCCAGCTGTTCCCCTGCCTGGCTCCTCCAGCTTTTCCAGCTGATTGAAATCTATAAATCCATGGTTTTCCAAGGCAGAGGCAAACCCGTGCTTTGCCCATTAGCACAGATGGCAACAGGAGGTGCAGGAAAGATTTTTTTTTAAGAAACAACAAACTTAAAAGCCAAAGAGGCACAAAATGATCCTCGAGATCTAATTATTGCAGGGAATGAAAGCAAGGCAGGCTGCTTGAACTTGCCTGCTCAGGGTTATATTAATATGAAGCATTTAATCATTAGGGAGATGGAATTAGTTCACCCAGACTGATCTCTAAGCTGAACTGGAAAGTCGGACACAATAATAATTTCATCAACTTCCTCAGAATAATAATTTTCCTGGACAATTATGCTGAAGGACATCACCTTGTGAGGCTCTGATATCCACGTGTGCTTCACCTGGGAGGAAAGATGGAAAATGGAGCTGCTGGTTTTGAGAGAAAAGAGTGGGAATGTTTTGTCTCCCACGCTGAGGCTCAGACCTGGGGGAARCTTTCCTGGATTTTCAATGTTTCTGCTTTATTTATTTATTTTTAAAAATAATTAAAAGTTTAAAYATTCCCCAACCAAAGGGAAGTGTCTTTCTTCTCTCAGTTTTTAATTTCCAGGCAGGAGCTGTGATTTTTCTCAGCTCCTCTTCAGTTTCTAATCCCAAGTKTAGTCGGGTTCAACTGCCAGGATTTGGCTGAAGGATGAAAAAAAATTGGGATAATAATTGAAGAAAAAATTGGGAATTGTTACAATGAAATAATGAGAACCAAGGGACTGTGATTAACAAGTAATTATCAGAAGGTCTTGGCAGGTGGGCAGGACCTGCCCTTCCAGCTTCTCCTGGYTTTGTGGAACATTTTAAAAAGGTTTTTTTGGGGGGTTGAAACGTTGTAAAACTGCCCCTCATCACTGCTGCTGGTTCCCATCCATCTGACCCAAGTAGACTTGGCTGGACTCTGCTTTTGCCCACCTCAAATTTGGGGATATTGCTCTGAGCAGGGCAGATTCCAGAGCCTTGTATTGGGGTTTGAAATGGTGGGGAGGAGAAAACGGTGTGGGAAGGTGGGGGTTGGCCAAAGGCTGCACTGAGGGGCTTGGAAATGTTCTCCAAACTCCGTGAGATGAGCAGTGAAATCCATCAGCCAAACCTGGTGGTCCAAGGGAGCAGATCCTCCCTGGCAAGGACAAGGCCTGGAATTGAGGGCTGGCCTCCCCTGTGTGCCCTGTGGGTCAGGAGAGGAGTCCCAGTCTGAACTGGGAGCCCCCCAGTTTGCCAATGCAGAGCACAGCCTGTTGCTCACCTGAATTATCAAAGTGGTTTTCAAACTCCCCAAATGTGGAGATGTTCTGTTTGTCCTTGAAGTTTACTGTAAGGAAAAAAAAATAAAAGTCATTTATAACCCAAAAATGACTGCAAGTTTTAAAAAATGAATGCAGGAGAATGCAAAGCAGGGCTGGGGACTCGGGGCTGCTGCTGCTCCCTGGGATCCCTTCAGGAGRGAACAGCTGTGCAATCTGCAGCAGCAGCTGGAAAATGGACCCCGAGTGATGCTCTGCAGGAGTTTCATTGCCACAATGAGCGAGCTGAGGGGGAAAAGGGGAATGTTTGACAGGCTGGAGAAGGAGCCAGGCACCTGTGTGAGAGGAGCAGCCCCAGAGAGGCTGCCAGGGGATGCTCTGGTGTGGAGCTTTCTGCAGCAAACAAAGGGAGTCTGTAGCTGGCTATTGCCAGATGACTCAGAATAATGACAGTGCCGGCAGTAAACAGTTTTAATTTATACAGGTGACATTTAAAATGCAAATCAGACCTTAAGATAATTGCTGGAAATAAGGGAGCCTCTGTTGGTTTAGGGAATATTTCCAGTTTCTATGGAAATTATTTATAATGCAGCCAGATCGAGGAAGGAGCTGGTGCCTGGCAGGGCTTGGCTGGAGCTGATCCTTCATGGAGTCACAGGATTTGTTCAAAGGGAGTGCCTGGGGACAGGAGCTGGGGGTCAAGGGACTTTCTGGGGTGAAAACTTCTCAAATCTGTTGAAAAAAGATAATTTTTTCCTTCTCTTGACATTGCAAATGCAGAAGGATCCAAATGAGGCRATGTCACCATGAATGTGTGCCTAAAGCTGCTCCTGGAGCCCCACATCTGCCCGGGGGGGAGGGACAGGACAGGAGAAGGAGGAATCTGCCCTGTGGGAGCCCTGAGCGGTTTGTGTTGTTCGGTGGATTTTTGGGAACTCCTCCAAAGCAATCATTTCCTCTCTGTGGTCACTGAAYGCCCCCAGAGCATCTCCTGGGGACCTCAGCACCTTTATCTGATTTACAGCAGATTTCTGCTCTCTTTACAACCCCCAATCTCATTTCCTGCTCTGATTCCATCTCCCTCTCCTGGAGCTGCACTTCCAGCCACAGGCTTTGGGGATTTTTTTGATGGGAATTATCAGAGTGCTTCTTTTCCCCCCGATTAACCTCCCACAAACCCTTTAATTTACCTGCTATTAATCCTCCTTTGTACTCAGCTTCCAGGACTGCTATTCCCTGTTCCTGCACTCTTACCCAGCTGCCTGAGAGACACAATCTCCTCCTTCTCATCTGAGAGGGTGGGAATGTGTAACAAAGGCTCTGGGGGTGCTCCCACCTTGCACTGGCAAATGCAAGAGGTTCTCAATGTATTATTCATTTTAATCTTTTAATTCTTTTGGATCACCTATCCTGGAACTGGAGCAACAGGCTGTTATGTCTTCTCTATCTTTAATTGGGGCCTCTTAGCGGGTTTAAATGGGTTTTCATAYGCAGGTTAATAACTTGCAGTTGCATTTCAGTGGGATGTTTTTATTCAGTGACTGTTGGTGCAGGTTTGAGGACTCAGCAAATCCTTAAGTTATTTATAATAAATCCTGTAACCACCTGATAGCTATTACAGACTCTTTAAAATTAATGCCACCCTCATTTGCTGCTGTTTGTAACAGCCCCAGTTGCTTAACCACGGATAAATAATGCGTAAAAAGCAGTGTAAGGAGCACGTCAGTGCCTTTATCCACCTTTTCATGCTGGGGGCTGTGGGCAGAGCTGGGGCTGGATGGGACAAAGGTTCTCCTGTCCCTCAGTGCCAGGGAGGGGCTGCTTGGTGTCCCTGTCACCCACAAGGTGCAGTGGCAGCCTCAGGACTGGCACAGCTCACAGGGGGAAGGGTTTTTAACTGATGGACTTTTTTAAAATGAGGGAGGTGCAGCTCTGGGTGCCCCTGGATCCCTGGCAGTGTCCCAGGCCAGGCTGGATGGATCTTGGAGCAGCCTGGGATGGTGGAAAGTCCCTGCCCAGGGCARCCTCTGGCCCTTCTCTCAGCTCCTCTCGCGGGCTCTGTGTCCCAGTTCCTCCCCACCTGGCCAAAGCCTGGCTAAAATTCAATTCCCAGGGCTGGAGCCTGGAATGCAGCCGTGCCTGGCTGGGTTTGGTGGCCCTGGCTGGGTTTGGTGGCCSTGGCAGAAGTGGCAGAGGGACGGGGTGTCACAGGCTGAGCCCCCTGCTCCAGCAGGAGCTGCCAGGGCAGCGTTCAGGGCTCTGACACCTCCTCTGCTCTATCTGGGCACACACACTGCACCAGTAATTTAATTCAGGCGTGGCAATTAAAGAAACAATTATCTCCCGTGTCTTGGGCTGGTCTCCGGGTCATCTGAGCATTATCCCTTTTGATCTCATTATGAATTTAAAATATGTAATAAATTGGCTCTTAATTCAGTGGGAAAGGTCAGGCTTGCTTTCTCCAGGAGACAAGGCCGGATTTAATGGGAAGATCTCAAGGACAAGGGAAACATTTGTTCAGGACTGAGGGGATGAGCACCAGCCCCGTTCTGGGAGTGTTGTTGGGACTTCTGCAGGTGCACGACCTTCCCATGGGCAAATCCTGCCTCAGGACATCCCCAGGAGGTAAAACCTGACCCAGGTAAAAGTTAGTGCCTCAYCAGAAGCTCCTCTTTGGTGACCCAGTATTGGGGAAGCCTGATTGGGTCCAAAAGGGGGATTTGAGACTCTGGGAACCTCAGCATTTCGTTCCCTCAGGGATTTTTGGAGAAGGTAGGTGACAGCTCATTTGTGGTCACTGTAAGGTTACCAATGACCTTGGCAGGTGCAGGAAGATCCACTGCACCCAGCTGAGCTTTGCTGAGTTACCCGTGTTAAATTCTGATTTMTGCCAGGTTCGGTTTGGTTCTTTTAAATATATTTATACCATTATGTCAAAAGCAAAGCATCCACTCCAAAAAAAGCAATAAACAACTGTGTAAGTTTGTTTTCCTCTCTGAGATGTGTGATTGCAGCAGGGCTGGGCAGGAGAGTGAGGGCTCTGGCAGCACCCATGRCATCCCCAGCTGGCAGTGGCATCTCTGGGACAAATCCAGGTGAGACAGACTTGCTGGGGCTGCCCCTGGATCCCTGGGAGWGCCCAAGGCCAGGCTGGATGGGCTTGGAACAAGCTGGGACAGTGGAAGGTGTCCCTGTAATCTTTACGGTCCCAAACCATTCCAGAGCTGGTAGAAAGTTCACCCATTTCAGCAGCTGTGATTCTCAGGATGGGCTGCATGGAAGGAAATGTTCTGCTCAGAGCTCTGAGGTTGATAAAATCATCTGTAGGGTTTGGTGGCTGCTGGTTTCCCTGCTCTGCCTCCCAAACAGAAAATATTACAAAGAAAACCACGCCGAGAAAGACTCTGGGGTTTATTCCTGCAAATGGAATTAGTTAAATAATAAACCCCACTGATGAGGTTTTAGTATTAGCACAAAACCCTTCTGAAGTGTAAAATGCTGCATTTGTGTAACTGAGGTAAACTTCAATTTGAAAGAAAGAAGATGAGAATTTTTATCTTTTATTGGTTATCCTATTCACTTCTGAGGTTTTATGCTTTCCAGGAGGTAAAAAATAATTCAAAACTGGACTTACTGCAGAATCCTCCATTCAAACATTTTAATATACATTGCCTGGCAGTGCAGAGGACAGGTAATTATGTGGGCCTATCTTTCCTGCAGAAATGGATTCTTTGGGTGCATGTTTTAAAAAGCACAGAGCACACAAAATCCTGGGGGGTGTGAGGGGCCGGGAGCTCCATCCCTTCCCAGGCTCTCCAGGGCTGAGCTCAATATTGATGATGCCAAAGGGGTTTAGACAATTCTTTTAAATTTTTTTTCATTTTTTAGAGTTAAAAATTAAACCATAGCATTTTTTAAAGGTTCACTTTTTACCACCTTTTTCAATCAAACCTGGATGCATTTCCCTGAGGATGGGGATGAGCCATCATTGTCCCTCGTGGGGTGGGAGCAGAGTCACTGCCACAGACAGATCTGTGCCAGGCCCACAGCCCCCTTCCCATAAATTATTTTAAAACCTGATAATAATAATAATGAACAAACTTATTCAGGAGATGTTTCACCAGGCTGAAAGCAAGGGAAAGCAGAGATGTGTTCCTACAGCGAGCCAGCCTTAGAACAAACCCCTGCAGAGAGCTGGGATTTCTATTCTTATTTTATTTTTAAAAATCTGGATTCCTAACAAGCTGCAAAGATGAAAAGCTTTCGAGCTCCATATATTTACCTGGAGAATTGCTCCATGAGAGAAATGAACTGGGATAGGATCATGGACTCATTCAGAATTTTGCTGGCAGCTCCAGAGGGGAAAGTTGTGCCTTTTAACAACCTGGAACATTTGAAACAACTCCTCCCAACTTTTCCATGTCTGCTCCTTGCACCAGGTGTGGCAAATATTAACCCAAATTATCACTGGAGGTCCTTGTCTGTGGCTACTGAGAGCTGAGGTCTCCCATCCTTTTCTTCCAGCTGACAACTCCAGATCTCTGGAGGTTTATGAAGCTTGACCTGAGTGTGACGGGTCCAGCCATGTCCTGCTGTCCTCCTGCTGTTCCTGCTGTCCTGGCTGGATGTTCTGGACACCAAAGTCCAAAGGAGAGTCTGGGCTAATGGGGCTTCCTGTTCAAGGAACCCCAAACGACCTCAAGTAGCCCTGACGGGGGACTCTGTGACCTCAAGGAACCCCAAATAACTCCAAATAACCCCAAATAAGCCCAATGAGGGTCTCAAATAAACTCAAGTGACCCCTGTGACCTCAAAAAACCTCTATCAGAGACTCAAATGACCTCAAGTGACCCCGAATAACCTCAAGTAACCCCAATGAGCAACTAAAATGACCTCAAGCAACTCCAAATGACCCCAAGTAACCATTTTCCTTCCTTCATCAGCAAAATCCAAAAATGTCAGGGGTTCATGTCCAAAARGGAGACAGAGGACTCAAGTTTATTCCAATAAATCACATATTTCCCCTTGAACTTGTCCTTTTTCCCCCAGAGTTCAGCCTTGGGCAGACCCCGGTTTGTTCCAGGAGCCAAACTGGGCTCTGCAGCCACCCTGGTGCCCGAGGTCAGTACAGACATTAACACCCACCAAA
>QVAJ01000131.1:1066065-1076546 GCA_003546035.1 Mixornis gularis
ATAATATATAATATGTGACATAATGTGACATAACATAATATAACATAACATATAAAATAATTTAATATGATATAACCTGATGTAACATAAATATATAAAAAAATCTCTTTATATTATATTTTATACAATAAACAGAGGATAAAGCAGAAAGTGATGGAGTGTCACCCCAGCCTTTCCCACCTGGACTGGGCCGACAAACAGGATGGAAACCATCTCATCTCTGATACCAATCCAGTTTTTAATGCCTAACCCCAAACTTCCCCTCACTGTCTGTCCCCCATGTAGCAYGACCTGCCCTGTATTAAGGCACCAATTAAAACAACTCGTGTCTCAGTTTGGCAGAGCAGCGCTGATGGGCATCTATTTAGTGAAGAGCTCCAGTGTTTTATCAACATTAATGAGTGATGGGAGACTCTTTGTGCCCTTTTCACAAAGGTCCTGCTCAAATCACCGCGTGATCAGCCTTAATTACAGCGAGTTAATTTGCTGTTSCCTGCCTGGCAGATGTTTAGGCAAACATTCCATAGATGATGGATCGGTGAGGGAGGCAGTGCAGCTGSCCAGGGCTGAGGGCAGGCAGTGCTGGTGAAAACTTCTGCAGGGCCTTASCAGCCAAATCCAGCAGATCCAGCAGTGATGAGGGAATCTTCATCCCCAGCTTCACCACCCCAGAGCGGTGGGTGATTCTAGAAAAACACAAATAATAATAACAATTACAATTCTATAATACAATTTATATATACATATATATTTATACACACACACACACAATTATAAAATAACAATAACAATTCATGATAATGATGAAAAAAACATAAAATCCCACCACTGTACAGGGTGTGTTCTTCACCAGSCCTGTGGCACTGATGTGTCTTTGGGGATTCCTGACAATTCTGGCTCTCTCCTGGTCCTGTCCAGCTAAATCCTTAAATCATTCCCCGTTCCCGTTCTGGAGGGTGAGATGCCGTGCAGCACGCACACATTTTCCATRCTTTTCATGCCCCTTTTGGCCCTGKCTGAGAGCAAAYGGCACTGTGGAAAAATCACAAAATCCCAGACTGGTTTGGGTTGGAAGGACTTTAAATCCCAYYCWGTGCCATGGCAGGGACACCTCCCACTGTCCCAGGCTGCTCCAACCCCAATGTCCAACCTGGCCTTGGGCACTGCCAGGGATCAGCCACAGCTGCTCTGGGAATCTGTGCCAGGGCCTGCCCACCCTCCCAGGAAGGATTCTCCCCCAATATTTAGTATATTCCGTCTAAATATATTCCGTCTAAACCAACATCCCATCTAAGCCAGCTCTCTGTCACTTTGCAGCCATTCCCCCTTGTCCTGGCTCTCCAGGCCCTTCTCCAGAGTCCCTCCCCATCACTCTCGTGGCTCCCTTCAGGAAAACCTCAAGTCCAGTTCACCTCGGGAGGAGGACGAGACCGTTCTGGGACATTTCTTGCTCTAAGCTGGGTGTTGGTTCGGTGAATTCCCTCCTGGGTGGGAGCAGAGCTCTCCCGGAATCCCATCCCTGTGTGGGAGCAATCCCAGCTCCACACGGAGCCCACGCCTCAGGCAAAGCCCCGCCAGGGGAAATCCCGCCCTGCCCTGTGCAGCACCGGGGAGTTCAGGCTTCTCAAAATCCAAKAATTCACATTTACAGCCACTTTCCATGCGGTATTTCCCGGCCCCAGAGGGTCTTTACACGGAATTAACGAGCAGTAAATGGCCGAGGTGTTGGTGCAGGCCCCGGCCTACAGGAGGTGTTTATSCCCAGGCTCTTTCCGCCCTCCTCCCAGGCAGGAGAGTGGAAAGGTGAGGGAACAACGACAACCGGCTGCTTTTTCCTTTTTTTCCCACTCTTCTGGCAAGAAGTCCTCTACATCTTGTAAGTATTCCCAGGGGAGAGGATGAATGCTGCAGCCAGATTAAGTCAGCATGAGCAGAATCCCATTTTCTGGGGGTTTTTGGGAGGCTGTAGCTCATTATAATTATCCAGAGGACGCAGCCAAATTGTYTAAACGCCCTGCGAGTGTCAGAAAATGAGCTGTGAACTCAAAAAATGAAGACATAAATAGTGATAACAGGCTACTCCAGACTTGTTTTCAGAAACGGATGCCCGGCTTTTGGAAAGGAGTTTTACAAGCCTTATTTAAAAAGTGATTTTTGAAATAGTTGCCGAGACTTATCCACCGATAATTGCGATCATGAAAAATGAGAATCGGGAGAAATCTGCTGGAGTTTTCCTGAGCTCTGGGAAGGGTGTGGGGAGGAGATGGAGCCTGATTGGGAACCCCCAAACCCTCAGCAAGGTGATCCCAAAAACAAAGGGGCCACAAGCTGTGCGGGCTCTCATCTTCTCCCTTTCATGAGCGGCACACAGCGAGCAGAGCAGAAAGGTCTCAGGCTTCACTAAATCCTCATTATCCCTCGATTAAGCCCGCAGCAGGGATGAAGTTCTCCAAGGTGCGATTTCTGCAGGAATTCCGCGCATTTGGCTCAGTGGTTCCGCGGCCCCGTTCCCATCCCCAGCCGGACCCAGGGCTGCGATGTGCGGGGCCTGAAAAACCAGATTGTACCGAAAATCTGCTCCGATTCCTGCCACTCCCTGAGCTGGAGGAAAGCTTTTTTCACCTCCCTTTTCTCCCCTGCCCCCGGCAGGAAAGCTGTTCRGTTCAGGCGGTGTCAATAGTCCTGTTTATTTAGGCTGGGATTTCAAACTCCTCATGATTTCTGCTTTTCCTTTTTTCCTCTTTTCCTTTAACCCTCCTTTCTTTAGCATTCAGGGATCTCAAGWGGCATTTAGAATAAACTCCAACCTCTCTGCCAGAGAACCGAAGCTCTGAACTCCTCGCCTCTTTCTCCAGGTACTGGAATTCTCTGGGAATCAGCGCCCACCGCCTGTAAAATGGATGTTTCATGGGTTTGACTGCACCTCGCTCTGTTCCGGGTGGTTCGGCTGCCCCAAGAGCTCCGTGTCAGCAGCAAAGTGGATTTTAGGAGGAACGGGGAGATGAGATGAGATGAGATGAGATGAGATGAGAGATTTGCAGCCGAGGCAGAGATGTAATTCCCCGAGTTCTCCCTGCTGGAGCCCTTGGATTTCTGGCTCCTCGGGCAAAAGGCACCGAGACCCCGCCATCCTCTGCCACCCCCTTCAAAGAGCACACGGAACATTCTCTCTTTGTGTTAAAAAGAATAGAAAAAGCAAGTGGTTGATAGGAATCTGACTCCCCAGGTTACTCTGAGATAAAAGTGCATCCTCCGTGCTCCCAGTGCCCACATCCCTCTGCTGAGGAATATCCCAGAAAAATAATGGTATCTACATTTTTTTCCCTGGTAGGAATTGCCCTGAGCGGAGTTTTGGGCTGGCTCCAGGAGGGCTGGATGCTGCTCCCCATCTCCACTGCTTTCCTGCTTTGTTAGGCACTGTAATTCCATGTGATCCTCGTGGCAGGAATAGGATCATGCCCAGCCTGGCAGCACCAGCCCCAGCACTAATGGAAGCAGAGCTCTGTGCAGGGCTCTTAATGAGCTGGGGTTTATTTACAGCTGCTGAAGATGGAAACAAGCCGAAAAACCTCCTGGCACTCTTTTCGCAGAGTTAAATAAATAAATTCGCTGCACACTTAAATGCAATAAACACATACAAATACAGTGAACACGTGGAATAAATACAAATTATCTCCGGCCACTGGCTCCTCTGATGCCCAGGGAGTGCAGTCAGCTACTCAAGGAGCATCAACGCAAAAAAATACAAGTATTATAATTATTAGAGCAAATAATTACAAGGGCAGTGAGAGGACAAGGGGGAATGGTCTCAAACCGACAAAGGGCAGGGTTGGATGGGATATTGGGAAGCAATCGGGTTGGATGAACCAGGAGCAGCAGCACTGCCAGCTCCTGGGCTGCCTGGAGAGGGAGGCACAGCCTCAGGAACAGCAGAGCCTGCGGAGGCAGAGCCGAGCCCTTTCCCAGATAGTCCCAAAATTCCCTGGSATGAGATTTGTGTGGCCATCAGTGCCTGTTGTGGGTACTCACCTTGCAGGGTGTGTGCAATCCCTTCCCCCTCCGGGATTCCTCATCATCCGGGCTGATCCTGGCCGGTTTCCCCCTACCCAGCTCAAACAGCCGCTGGAATTGTAGGAATTGTCCCCATTTCCCCATCAGCTCAGCCATTCCAAGGTTGTTCTGCAGAGCTGAGCAGGGAACAACCTCAGCCCAGCTTTGCCTCTTTGCCCACAGCTGGAGCCAGAGGGAATGAGATGAGATCCGTGGGCAGCAAGGGGAGGTTTGTGGGGGCAGCTGAATGGAAAAAAAAGAACCAGTGAGGGCAGCTGAATGAAAAAAAAAATCAGTGCTCCGTGTGTGGTTATGTGCTGCTGATCCTTGGATAATAAAAGGATAAAGCAGAGCTTTTACATGGAGAAGGAAAAGGAATGGAACGGGGGCTTGAACGGTAAAGATGGATTTTTAAAATAAAATTTTAAAAATGTTGAGATCAAAATGTTTTTGCTCCGTGATTGGGAATTTCATTTTTCCTGTAGCTAATGGTGTTTGCGAGGCAGTGCCTCGCTGGGTAATTTTTAATTAGAGGCTAGGACACGGATTCAAGCTCCAAAACTATCTTCTGTTCATGCTCATCCATTTTCTCCAGCCTTTCTGGAGATAATGAATCCTGCCTCCCTTCCTCACTGTCAAATTTGAGCTCGACCTTTTTGCTTGTAAACAGATTAGAAAAAATTAATCCCAAGCTGTAATAAGGTCTTTCATTATGTTGTGGGGAAGGTTATTTATGCTTTTAAGGCTTGTTCCAACCTAATAGGTGTGAAAGGAAGAGCACTTAAGCTCTGCAGGGCTGACAAGGATGTTGTAGCTGAGGAATGAAAGTCACAGTGGGTTCATCTGGCTGCTGGTATTTAAGATGAATATCAGCACCACACGCATGAACTGGAAGATATATCTTGGAAGAGAAAGGAGAAGTGCGTTTTTCCCCTGGTTCAGATGGAATTACAGGGTGAGGAAAGGTGGGGAGTTGGGAGAGGAGTTTTCCTTCCCAGGCAGGTGCTGGCAGCTGATGGAAGCAGCTGGTGGGTGCTGCATGCAGTGGTGCTCAGCCTCTTGTGCCATTTCCCCCAAAATATGTTAAAGCATCTCTCTAATCCCAGCTGATCAGAATGATTGAAAGTGTCAGGAAAATTAATCCACAAACGCCAGAGCTTTGTGTCCAAAGAGGAGGCAGAGGAGTCCTTTGACTTTATTCCAATAAAGGGAGAGGCCATGGGGCATTTCCCCTGGGGTCTCCAATTTTGGAGGATGCAGCCTCCTATTTATCCCAATTTCCCGGCCCCATTTCCATCTCTCTTTCTCCATTAATACTCCAGAATCTTTGAGATTATATTGGGTAGGCTTTCACGGCCCTTCCAACCCAAGCCATCCTGATTCTGAAGACTTTAAATAATTTTCTGACACCCTGCAGGCATCCCACCCTCGGGATAACTGAGACGGGCATTCCTCATTCAGGGATAAACCCTGTGGAAGTCAGAGCTCCCGGGACAGGCCCCACCCTGGGTTTGTCACAGCTCACACGGATATTTTGGCTCCCAGCTGTGCCCAAGTTATCCCTACTTTACCACCCTTGCAGCCGCAGAAAAATGAGCCTCAATCAGGTTTCTACCCCAGAGCAAAGCCTGAGGGGTGGCTGAGCCCAGCCTGGAGCCCATCTGGGCTGGACCTAAAGCCCAGCCTGTCCTSTGCTCCTGCTCTCCTCGCTCCACACTGCAGCTGGGCTTTATTTATATCCACATTACTCCATTCATTATGAAATTTCTTCCCCGGCAGGGGCAGGCATCTATCATTAAATCAGAATCTGTCTGGAAACAGAACAGAGACTCCAACTTCAAAGGCTGCCACTGCTTTCCGTGCAGCTCTCCTCGCTGGTTGCCTGGGAGGCTCGTTTGAAATTATGCACGGAGACAGAGACGGGCAGGGAGGAACGAGTTCCGAAGTCGTCATAATGATGCCCTTGAGTGGGCGAGCCTTGGAAACGCCCGGGGGGGCAGGAGGCAGCTCCATCYCTGCACCCTGCAGAGAACCAACCCCCCCAGGGATGCTCCAAAGCCTCTGTGGACACTCCTCACCCTCTCTTGTGCAGCCCACCCACGGAGCCCTTGTTTTATACCAGTTTCCATTTCATCTCTGGCTGACTGGGGGTACAGAGAGCTCTGTCTGACAGAGTGCCCTTTACASCCCTCTGCCAAAAAAACATCCCGGTTTTGTTCCTGCAGCCTGGAATCTCAGCTGTGCTGGGCTTCAACAGTAGTATTAAAAGGCCATTTTCCCTTGAAACATTTTCACTTTTATAGCCTTAAACTTTGAGCCTTTCGGTTCGAATAATCAGGATGCAAGGAGGTGGAAGGTGATTAAGTGTCAGACAGAGTTTTCCAGGGGCTGGGAGAATTCAGTGCCTGGGTAAACACAGCTCAAACCTCATCAGGTGGGGCTTGGGTCAGGAGGGTTAATTTTGAACAAGTTGTAAGGGCTCATTAATTCAACCAATGATCCAAAATGTATTTTTTAATGTCTGCAAGCCTTCATGTGTGTTGTTATAACTGTGTGTGTGTGTACAGGTTGAATTTGGTTTCCATGGAATCACAGAATATCCTGAGCCCAGGATCAGGGTCACAGGGTCCAAGGAAGCGGTTCCATGATTTTGTGCTGTTGATGAACGTTGTGCAGACAGGTTTCCTGCAGCAGTGTGGCAAAAAATGGAACGGCTCTATCATAATCTGAGAGACTAATACGCAGTCAGACACTCTGATCTCATTAATGTCTACTTAATTAGGCTCGAGTGGATGATTTCAGAGCACGAAGCCCAGTGGAGGTAGAGTTGATAACGGAGTTATTTAGAACATCCAGAGCGTCTGAGTTTGCCTGCCTCCATCTCCTGCCAGCACAGCTCCATGAAATCACTCTCCACAGGCAGGGAGAAGGAGTGCCCGGCTCCTTCAAATGATCCCTGCTGATTCATGAGCCAATTCTCAGCTAATACTGAGGTTATAAGATATTTATTCACTCTTGGCTACTTGGGCTGTCCCCAGAGTTCACCTTGGGGGATTGTGCTCTCCACTGAAGGTTTTGATAAAAAATTGAAATGCCCTTTTTGTTGTCCTGCGAGTCATTATGTTCACCTGATAAAAATGATTTCACACCTAACTCCACCCATTAATCAAAAAGGTCAGTACAATAAATAGGTTTTATCTTTCCTGCCAGAAACCTTCCTTCCCCGTGGTCTCGGGAGCTGAGTGCAAGAGAAGATGTAGACAGGAGAACAGGATCTCAAAGCCTGGCTGATCAATGCCATACAGAGACATGAATTATTGGTGACAACTTCGGGGAGAAATGGAGTGCTCTGATGCCAGGGAGAGGCAATATTGCCTGAGTTTTCAACCTCCAGGCACTAAAGGGGAATGAAGTAGCYTCGTTCATCTTAATAAATTTATTATGTCCAGCATCTGGTTCTGAATGAGATGGATTTTCCTTTTCTGGAGATCTATAGGAGTGAGAATATATAGATATAAAATATGTATGTATCCCCCACACCACTGCTTTCATTGGCCTGACACTCCTGACTTTTCCCAGTGTCTCTGGTTGCAAAGTTGGGCTCGAGATGGAGTTTTTGCTCCTGGGCTTTGCATGGCTTGTCCTGCTCAGTGCTGACTGAGATCCCCCCCAGCCCCAGAGCTCCTGCAGGGATGTGTTCCTGGGACGTCAGGAAACGTGGAATCGGTTTCCCTGGCAATCTGCACCTCCTCCTCACTCCGTGGGCTTTGTCCTGTGCTTCGTTCATGTTTGCTCACCTGCAGTGACCGCCCCATCTCCACTGCCCCGCAATTCCTGGAAGGCTTTAGCAGTTTGGATATGCAGAAYATCCAGGCAGGGCTGCCCTGGCGGGAGGAAGAACGAGCTACTGCAAATGTCACGAGGAGATAAAATCCCTCGAGTGGCATTTACCTTTGTGATTATTCCCTCTCCTCCCCGGCGCGGGGGGCACGTTTCCATTACGGGATCCTGTGTGACAAAGAGGAGTCAGATTTGCACTTCAAATGAATTTTAAAACGTCCTCGCATCCTCCCGGAGCCTCTCCGGGAGCGGCTGTGCCCTGGGAACACGAGCAGCACCTGCAGCCTCTCTGCCCAAATACCTCCCTGAACATCACTGCTCTGCACCCGAAATCCTCAGGAATAGCAGAAAAAAGAGGCCACCCACATGATGTGAGGCAGATCTGCCAGTTCATCACCCAGCTGTGTTCCCTTCATCCCCCAACAGGGCAACAAATTCCAGTGTGGTGCTCACGCTTGGCTCCAACGTGTAGTAACTTAGAGCAGAGAAATCAGGATTTGTGCAGGTGTTCTGAGGAATCAGGATTTGTGCAGGTGTCCTGAGGAATCAGGATCTGTGCAGGTGCCCTGAGGAATCAGGATCTGTGCAGGTGCCCTGAGGAATCAGGATCTGTGCWGGTGCCCTGAGAAATGAGGATCTGTGCAGGTTCCCTGAGAAATCAGGATGTGTCCACCAGGTTATGTGAGAGCAGCCAGGGAATGTGGAACACCAGCTCGCACCCAGCTCCCCAGGAACAGATGGGTGTTTTGCCATGTGATGCAGCCTGGAAAACAGATTTGATTTAGTGCACCGTGCCTGTCTGACTTTCAAACTTGTGTTAACAGGGTTGCAGGAAGGCAGACTCCACACAGAGCCCTCAGCSAACACGGCACCGGGCAGGAGGTTACGGAGCTCTGGAAATCATCAATTAATTCTCTCTTCATCCAGAGGGGCAGATGGGGATGAATATTTATTTACTTTGACAGCTTTTATTAGAGGGGGAAAAGGTCTTCATTACGTGTTGTGATTTCACAGCACAATCAAGGAAATTAGCGCAATGTATAAAATAGTAATTAAGCAATTAAGGCTGTTAAGAGTTCTGAACTCACACTGGCAGGGCAGATCTTCCCCCTGTGCAAAGCTGCTGCTTTTCCTTGCAGTGCTCCTGGCGTCCAGGCACTGAGATTATTATGTAATGTCAGTTCGTGTCTCCTCAGAATGGATTTTGCAGGTTTAACCACTCCTGAGCTGTCTCCAGGTGCCCTGGCCTGGCCAGCCTGGGGAAAGGCTTCGTGCTCTGCACTAATTACCTGAGTTTTGGGGTCTGGACGTGCCAAACTAATGGCCAATTTACAGATGTTTGATGTGGGTTCTCTCATCGAGGGCTGATCCAGCTGGGCTGAGATAAATGGAGGGATTGCCCCTGCCTTTGCCTGAAATGCTCATTTATTGGGTTTTTGGGGCTCCCTGTGGTTCCTGGGCTCGTTCCACAGACATGGTGTGAGAAATTCCTGTGTGGTCACACAGCTACTGCTCAAAGGGCTTCAGACCCTGTGGATACGTGGTACATATATTAAGATGGGCCACWTTTATTAATTAGTTTATATATAAATATATTCATTAATTAGAGAGCTTCCTTACAGGAAAAGTGGTGTTTTAGCAGTAATGCTGGCATCTGGAGTCAGCCAAACTAKGGAATTATCACTATAAAAAAGAGGGAGCTGAGATCAGATCCTTCATTCTTTTGGACAGTGTCACTTTGGGAAGGCACCATATGTGGTTTTTAATGCTGCAGTGAAGTGGGAGAGTGGATTGCCCTCAATTTGGCAAATCACAGGGCACCAGCATGACCTGTTTTCACAGCTGAGAACCTTCGGCCTGCAAAGTTCTTGTTTAAAGACTTTATCTCACTGACCAGATGGTGCAATTTGTCTGCCGTGGACATCAGGGAATATCTGCTGAATTTTGCATAAGGACAAGTGTTTTAATCATGCAGTGTCTTGCTGAGCTAATCTTATTTGTCTGCAGTGACCAACCCTTCCCTTATCCCTGGCAATCCTGGAGCTCTTCTCTGGGGGTTTTTACCCAACCACCTTCCCATCCCTGGGTTTTTATTGTCTGTCCCTTGGGAATCTCTTCAGGTTTAACTGCTCCTGTTGGGGTGGGATGAAACACTGTGAAAAATAAAGCAGATGTGTGGGAGCCTGGGGTATTTAAAACATCTCTCCCAAGTTAATCCTTTCATCAGAATAAATTGTCAGAGATGGGAGCAGTGTTAGGGCAGAGGAGGACCTGGAAGCTCCTGGATGCAGAGGAGGTGGGAGCTGGAGCATGACCAGGGCCCCTCGTCAGGAAGGATACAAAACAGGGAATTCCAATATTAGAAGAAGTATTAAAACCAGCACAATGAGAGATAAAAGTCATTGACCTTCTGTGCGTTATCTGGAGGAAAAAACCTTGAGCTCTCTGGTGCTTTCCCAGCTGTGGATGGGGCTGCAGGAATGGAGGGGCTGCACAKTGCACTTTTATTTGGGAGATTCAGGGTGGGGTTGGAGCTTCGTTGCAGTTTAACTGCTGGAATTGCCCGGAGCAATTCCTCTGCATTGATACAG
>QVAJ01000131.1:1098022-1108190 GCA_003546035.1 Mixornis gularis
AGTTTTCCACCTTGTGAGATCACACAACACCATTCAAACTCCACCCCCACAACCCCAGTGCCATCACTTAATTCTGGGATCTGTTCTAAGGCCTTAAGTCAAATGTGGTGTTTTCTGGAGGGTCAGCACCTTTTAGCACAGAAAACCTGAAATTTTCAGCCTCCAGGGTTTCACCAGAAGGGAATCTGGGTAAAAACAATTTTATTTTGTGTTATTTGGCCTCCATGATTTTATGTCCYTGTATCCAAGTTCCCATCCCTGCAGGGATYTAAAAGCCACCTGGATGTGGCACTTGGGGACACGGATTTGATGGTCTGGGTGGATTTCGGAGGGTAATTAACCCTCCAAAATGAACCCATTTGTGTTATTGCCTTCCAACCCAAACCCCTGCGGGACACCTGGGCCCTCACTGACATTACAGAAAGCTGTGCAGGAATGAACAACTGCACTGAAAACTGAACACAGAACATCTCCTCCTCAGCCACCAGCTCATTAGAGCCCCTGCTTGTTTCCTTTATTGCACATCGATTACTGCACGGAGGAAATCGGTGCTGGCACAGCCTCTCCCTGCAYTTACCTGTTGCTAAACCCCTTTTTATTTTGGTTGTAAAGGTTCCTTTTCTCTGCCTTTATTGCCTCTGCGAGGATCCGGTGCAGCTGCCGATGAACCCCTGTCGGGAGGAGTGAGGGGTTGTTTGCACAGCACAGAACACTCTGCCCAAACAGGCTGTAAAATCGGGACAGAGACATCGTTTGCTGCAACACACAGACACCAAATTTGATGGCAGCACTTCCAGCTTCTCGTTAAGCTCTTTTCCAGGGCCTGATAAAAGTGGCATTCTTGGAAAAAGGCTTTTGGGGGAGAAGCTCTGCTGTTTGTGTCAGTGGCAGCAGGGGGGCACGGCAAGAGGAAAATAACATTATTTCGCTCCCAGGCRATGGGTGAAGCTCTCCAGTGTGAGGCACAAGAAATAAAGGGAGCATTCTGCAGGATTTTTACATCTCACAAGCCTCGCCACGCGCTCACACATTCAAATTCTAAAAAGCTTCCCAGATTTGTGATGTTCATCCATTTAGGCAAAGTTGCAAAGGCCAGGAGAGGAAAAAGTGAATCACTTGGGGACTCAGAGAGTTTCCATTATTCCCACAGTCATGCAAACCATAAGCTCAGGGAGRAGCTGACAGGTTTTGAGGCCTCTCACCGGTGGGAGGGTGCTTTAAGTGCTTTACAAGATTGCTCTTGTAAGTTGTTAGTAGATTATGTGTGATAGAAGCAAATCTGGTGCCCCCAAAGACTGGGGGTAGTAAACATAATTATGTGTAGCGTTCTGCAGCTTCACAAAAGGATTTGTTGTTTCCCACTGCGGTTCCATTGATTTTATACCTTTCTGAGCACACAAAATAGCAATTAGTCAACGCTGCACACTGCATTTCTGACAGGTATAAAATTATAGTGCCAATTATTTTGCACAAGTTGATGAACAACAGCAGAGGTTTCTGCACAGTCTCTGAGACAGCGCTGGCAGAGAAATCTGTCACTTCAATGTTTGAAAGGTGTGACTGTGATTTCCAATAAAATGGAATAAAAAGCTTTGTGATGCGTGCATGCTCTGCGGTTTTTATTATAATGGTGGCCTCTTCTTTAACTGGCACATAATAACATTTGGTAAATCTTAACCACTGCAGAGTAATTTGGTACTGTCTGAGGTCTCTCTGACTTCACCCTTCCCAGAGGAATAATCCAAGGAGCTTCCACTTTAAAGGAAATAAATCTGTACCAGCTGACCACAGAAAATCTTTTGGTTCAGGGGAAAGTTTTTCTTGTGCCAATAAAAGTAAATTCTCTTCTTCCCTTTCACCTTTACACTCCTTAATTTAGGAACTGTATTTAGCAGCTGGCTGAGCCTGTGGAGTTTTCTTAAAAATCATTATTTTGTATTTCCTTTGGGAGAGTTGGAATGTTTGGGTGGAAAACTTGGTGCTTTTGGCCTYGAGTGGCTGAACGAGGCTCTGCAATGTCTGGTTGTTTTTAGGGTGGGCTAAACTTGGCCCCATTTGTCCGTTCCCAGCTGGGGACCCTGGAGATGGGGCTACTGCTCTGCTCTGTGGGATGGGATGGGTGGGATGGGATGGGATGGGATGGGATGGGATGGGATGGGATGGGATGGGGTGGAGTGGGATGGGATGGGATTATTCCCTTCCCTGCTTGGGGGCCCTGCTGGCATTGCCCCAGGCTGCTGAGATGGGCATTTTAAACCCACTATAAACCACCCAAAGATCGATGTAAAACTAAATCCCTGCGAAGGTGATGATCATTTAGAGACAAACAATATTCTGATTTYTGCTGTTGTTGTCCTGCTGCACTGATGATGTGTAGCTCAGTCCAATGCCAGCCCCAGCTATTGTTTTTCARCTCAACTTTTGATTTTGGCCAAGCGGAATAAACGGCTTTGAATCAGTTATCACGGGAAGGAAAGGAAGGACATGGAAGTGTTCAGTTGATGTGACGGGTCAGGTGAAATATTTCACAAATTAGCAGCACATTTAGCTCTAAGGAGAGCTGAGGAGTGAAATTTCCCTGCCTGATGTTATCGCCTGGAAGGGAATTACGCCGGCAGAACTCGGCAGGGGAAACTGGCAGAAGTTCAGCCCCAAGTTCTTGTAGGAGCAGAATAGAAAAGCCAGGTGCAGGAGGAGATTTGGTGAATTAAAAATGAGCCCGCTCAGTCCGGGACATCTCAGCACATCTGGCTGCGGAGTAGTTTGGAAATGTCTGTGATTCCTTTCGCGGTTGGAAATGAAGGAATTCGGGAATTCGGGACGTGTGAAGTGTCCTGTTAACTCCARCAATTTGCAAGTGCAGCCCTGGGGGCCGTGTGCGGCTTCTGTGCAAATCTCAGCACTTGATTGTTTTTCTGCATTCACCGCAGAGAAGTTTCTCACCGAACTTGGTTCTCACAATGTCTTTTGCCAGGACAAAAACAAACAAACCAGCCTGGTAGGGAATCACTCACCGGGGTTCTTTCACCACTTAATGAATTTTATTTGTGTCTCACAGCCCAGGGCAGCCCCTGTGCTTTGTCCTTGTCGCAGCAAAGGAAGAATTGAGAAGATTCTGGTCCGTTCCAGCCCTGCCAGAAATGCAAAGTGCGATGGGCACTCGGCTGCTCTTTGCAGGTTTATCCTGGTTATGGACCTTCCTCAGCCTCATTAGTTGTGGAATTCCTTTAGGAAGTTCTCCGTGAGGGATCTGCTGCTTTCTTGCTGAAAAGGCATCGGTTTGTTTAGGTGGCCAGAAGTGTTTAAGTGTTGTGGTTGTCCTTCTGCAGGGAGGGCAGAGTCTGGGTTTGCAATTCACCCCAAATATCGGGGTGGGGGTGAGGAGAAGCAGAGCCAGGGAAAGGGAGGGGGGTCTCTGACTCCAGCAGCACATTCCCATGAGGAATTCCCAGAGAGGAATTCCCGGCTGCTCTGTTCCCTCTGGAGTGGGGCGGCCAGGAGAGGGATTTGGGACGTGGATGTTTCTGTTGGCTTCCAGCAGGACTCTCTGCTGTTCCTGCACCAGCAGGAATCTCTTCCCATTTGTTTGCTGCCTCTCAGCAGTTAAATGTAAACAGCCTCTTCTTATTTTCTTAACAAAAACAATTGGAGGCACTTCCCAGAAGTTAGGGATCRTGAACAATGGAAGATTTTATTTTTAATTTCCAGAACAAAATAAGACTATGAAATGATTCGGCAAAACACTTGAATCCAATTAGGAAACAACTTGGTGAAGGAGAAAACCTTGACACTTATTTTGAGTATTTGATTCCCTACAATATCAATTTAAATGTAAATTGTGCTTTGGAGAAGAATGCTTCCATCAGAGGCTAAAAGCATGTGGTTTATGCTTAGTGTTTTACAACTGGATTATCTCAGACCTGGCTTTATAGTTATTGCCTGTGGGCAGATTTCCACCTTAGCACTTAGAGCACAGGCAGCAATACACTTCTGCATCTGTTTTCCAGCAGATTGGTGATAGAATTGTGTGATTAAATAAGAAATTTTATGATTTCTTTTCCCGTCRTAGATTGCGGTCGGTATATCCAGGTTTGATTTTGGCTATAAAATTTGYAGCCTGCGAATGAGCGGGATAAGGAGTTGCAGGTTGAATTGTCACTGGCAGAATGGAAGTGCTGAGGCCTCAAATATTTAAGGAGGGAAGGTCTGGGGGGAGCCTTGAGCTGTGTTTAGTGCCAGGTGATGAGGTGTGTCCATGGCCGTGTTTCATCATCCCAGAGCCGGGCTCTGCTCAGCTTGACCCTTCCAGAAAATTCAGTGTCCAGTTCCTCATGGCAGCTGCCTGAGATCCCTCTCAAACAGCCCTAAAACCCCTCCAGCTCCTGCCTGGGGATCAGAGCAACCCCCAGGTAATTTGTGTTGTGAAAAATGCCAGAGTGACTGTTGGGGATGCTGTGAATAACCCCAGGAGCACACGGGGTACCTGGAGATGGGAGAARCATCAAATAAAATGACACTGATTCTGTTATTCCCAGAATCTAACAAGGTTTTTTTTTAAAGCATTTCAAGTGTTTGGATGTGTTTCAGACAAGCTCTTAGTGCAGGGCTTGGATCTCTTCAATTGCAGCTCTCTCCCAAGCCTGTCTGTGCCTGGCTCGTTTGGGTTTGCTTTGCAGCAGCTCCACCCAAATATTAAAGGTAATAAGTGCTCCTGTATAGCTACATTTTAAAAGAAACTTTTGAAGAAGTGAAAATTTGTAGGACTAATGGTTCATATTTCACATTTCTCGTGAGATACAAGCAGGCAGTGCCCTGGCAGGAAAGGGTGGTGACCCCTGCCATGAGCTGAGAGCACCAGCCTGGCAATCTCCTCACCACGGGCATGTCCTGTGGGCTCAGGCATGTTTTAGAAAGGAGATTTAGTTCTTTTTATATTTTTTTAATTTTTTCTTTTCTTTTTTTAAATCAGTGCTTTAAGACTTGCTTTTCCTTGTACTTTCCTTAACGAGCCTGATGCGGAGCTGAGCAGGGGCTGCTTTAGAGCTGTTCTACACTCCAGGAATTGCYCTGCAAACAGGGATTTGTCTCTTCTCATTTCCAACACGTGTTGGTTACACCTTAGATTGATGTGTCAGGGTTGGTTTTTTTTTTCCCCTTTCCTCCAGAAACTTTTCTCTATCTTGGCATTTGGCAACTTGGTGCTCCAGCCTCGTTGTTCTGCTCTGTTTGTGTTTTTAAAACGTGTGCTCTACAGGCAGGAAATAAATCCCGAGGTGGAGGGCACCTGTGTGGAACAGCCCCGTGTCAAAGGCAGATAAAATATCTCCCAGCCCCTGACAGCATCAGATTTTTGTCACCCCGTTCATGCTGGCTCCCTATCGCTCAGCAGGAGAAACACTTTGCCTCTTGATTTATGGGCCCTGACAGGGAAGTGTCCAGGATGATTAATTACAGCCCKAAATGACAGTGCCCTCATTCACACCTCCCCGGCCCGGATGGTTGGAATTAATAAATATATCTGCGTGGAATTTGCCGTTGCCTGTTCAAATATTGATACACTTGACGTGCCGGGGAGGGATTGAGCCTGGCAATCAGTGCCTGGCTGCATTTAACAGCAGTTTGTAGGGAGGGAGAGGAGCAGAAGATTCTGGAACTGATTGGAAGGTTTGGAATGATTTTCAGAGGAAATGTTATGACATTTCCCTGGCGGTTTAAACCCTTGCTTTCCGCAAGAGTTTTGATGATTTTGTCTCTGGATTTGTCRTTTATTTTTGAAAATATTGGCTTTGGAAGTCTGTTAATTACCTTGAGGAGTGTATTTTTGGGGACTGGGTCTGGCACGTTGGGCCCTTCACAAAGTTCTGAGGAGAGCAGAGTCACTGGAGCAGCCAAAATTCTCTGTTCCTTGCCCAACTCCTCCTTTCAGCCCTTGTTTGGGTGACTCTGGTGAGAGTCACTTGTTCCAGTGGATTTTGGGGTGGGCAGCTCTCAGGGCACAGAGGAGGAACAGAATCACATCTGGTGCCAGAGCTGGGGGATTTCTAATGACACTCAGGGGCTGGAAAGAAGTGCAGCCCCACCTCAGGAGGGATGTTTGGATCCATTTTTCCAGCTCCTCCAGGTTATTCTTGGAGCAGTGGAGGAAATGGATTTGTAGGGAATTCCCAAAGGCTGACAGAAGGCTCACATGGTCTGTATCTGTGTGCAAGATCTGAAATAAAAAATACTGGCTGAGAAAGGCCATGGGATAGCACAGACATTGCTGAGAGAGAAATGGAACTGGAAACAAGTTTCAGAGGATGGCCTTGCAAATGAGACCAGATATTTGGAGAAATAGAACTGTGAAAGGTGCATTGCAGTAGGACCCACGAGGGGTGATTTTAGATGTTTGGCTTTAAGGCATTTACAGCATTGTGTGGGGAAAGCTGACAGGCCAAGAAATGCTCATAATGGATTGGAATTAGGAGATAGTTTGGGTTCTGATTGTGATGGTGTGAATTGTAACACCTGTACTGCCTCACCCTTCACATGAGACTGAAAGTAGAATAAAAGTTTTCAAAACACTTCTCAGTTTCCCCATCTCTGGGTCAGAAAAGGGTGTAATCTGACAGAGCAGCTCTTGCCCAGGCTGGGTAAAGAGTCCAACTCCTGAAAATTTGCAATTTGCACATAAAATTCTCACCAACAACACCGGGGTCAGTCAGATGGCACCTCTGTCACCTGGTGATTGCCCCAGGGCTGGGGAGGTCCCAGCAGTGATGGAAAATCTGGGAAATCTGAGTGCTGATCCCAGCAGAGCAATGGAGCCTCCCCAGGGGTGTGACAGGGGCCAAATGGATCCCTCAATCATCTGACCTTGGAGAGGGATGTTTCCTGTTTAGCAGCACTGGAACCTGCAGTTCAGATCCCTTAATGTTGGTTTTTTGGGGCTGCTTCCCTTCAAATTCCATCCTTCCCTTGCACGGGAAGCCCAGCACAGAACACGCAAAGTGTGGCTGGTTTTGGCTGCCCTGAACCAAACTCTGAGTTTTCAGGCTCAAACTGTAAATCCAAAGGCTAAATGGAAATTTTCAGATATTTTTTTCTGCATTCACCTGACACCTTGTCCAGCTCCTCCTCCTGTGCCCTGGTGGAAAGGCAACGCTGCCTTCTGGAGCTCCTTTCAACTCCAATATTTCTGTGGAGTTTATTTTCAGTTTTAGCTTGAACTCTCTGCCTCAGCCCTGTGTGTGAAGTGGAGATAATTTCGCTGCCTTACCTTGTCAGTTTAATTAATGTTGTGGAGCGTTCAGATAGCGACAAACAGCCGAGAAAAGCCCAAAGGAAATGAGAAAAAATTCTTCCTCGGGAGCAGCGTTTGGACAGTCGGCAGGAGATAAGGCTCAGACACACACTGAAAAATGAGGCAACCCCAAAATATTAAATCCAGGCTCATTTAGGAGGGAGGATTGAGCTCGGTGTGCTCGGGGAGCAGCAGACACACACGTGGGGAAGGGCTGATGATGAAATTAAAATCTTGTCAATGAAGGAGATGCACAGGCAGGGGGGACTGAGGATGGAGAGACAAAGTTATGCTGTGCCACTAATTTTTGTAATTACTGAGGGCCTTAAATGAGATGTTCTGGCTGGTTGTGCCCCGAGCTTGTACTAAAATCACTAAAAACACAAACACTTTTATTTAAAAAAAAAAAAAAAAAATATATATATATATATATATAAAAAATGAACTGCTTAAACTTCAATTAGAAAAAATAYTTCCCTGTGAAACTCCATCTATTTTCCTATTATTTCTGGGTGGCTWCTGATAGGAAAATGTGTTGTGGATTACAGGGCCAGATGTTCCATAGGGGAAAAAAAATACATGGTTTATTCTCTATTGAACCTTTAAAGAAAAAAAAATAAATACAGGCAGGTACAAAACCTGAGGGGCTTGATTGGGTTTTGTTTTTATTAAAATGAGAATATGGCCTGCAAACCCACCTGCTTCAGGATGAATTAATTTGGCCGTGATTTTGTGCAGTGACATCAGGGAAATGATGCTCAGGGCTCGGAGGGTTCCAGCAGCTGGGAGGGGATGGGATGAGTGGCCACCACAAGTGTTAATTCCTCCCTTTTATGGGCTGCTGGGGCTCCCAGGAGCAGCTGACAGCTTCATTTCCATGGAAGGGGAGGGGGAATTGCAGCTTGATTAGGTACAGGTCATCTGGGGGTACAACTGAACATCTAAATTGATGTAAAGGGATCCTTGGTGTGGTAAAATTCACACCCAGAGCAGTCGTTGTCCTTCACCTGGCTGCTGAAGGGCCCCCCAACGCACAGGGAGAGGGGAAAAAWTCCTCAGATTAATTGCAAATTCCATTCACATCATTCCCCAAATGATTTTGAATTTTCTTTGAAATGACAAGCAATTATGGCCTTTTTTTTTTTTTCCCAGGGGCTGCATTGGGAGATAAAACGTCTCTCAGATTCTTTCAGGTGTGTCATTAAACTGCATTCATAATCGAGGGCTACAGGAATTAGTGTGAAGTCTAATTGTGAGTAAAGAATGGAATTAAAGACTCTGTTAAGCATCAGAGCTGTTGTGGGATTGGGCAGATTTGAGCAGCGTGGGGCACTTTCCCTCAAGAGCTCTGGAAAATCATCTGGGATAAACCACGAACTGTGGAGGAATGGAGTGAGCTTGTGTGGAGTGGTTCACTTTTGTCTTCTGGGTCTTGGAAAAGGCAAAATTTGAATGAAACCTCTGGCTGAATCTGCTCTTTGTTCTGAGATCCTTCCTGCTGCTCCTGCCTGCACCACCTTGAATTCCAGGCTGGGACAGCTAAAGCCACTTTTCCATCCCCAAGATCTCCAGGGTTTGGGGCTGCAGGGCCCCGTGGCCATAAAATAAACTTTTTCTAACAGCAGCAATCCCTCTGAACCTCTCTCGTTCTCACTTCTCGTTTAAATCCAGGCTTGGGAGGTGCTAAATGCCGGGATTGCTGTCCCAGGAGAAGGAACGCTCTGTTTACATCTGAAACGGTGGGAAAAAAATCCCGATAAATCCGTACGTGTTGAAATGCAGCCCCGCGGAGTGGCAGACGGCCGGGGGGATAATTTAAACCCTGGATTTGTGCATATGAATGGGCTCATTTGCATGGCGTTCCCAGGTAATGAATTGTTCCAGCGCTTCCAGSCTGGCTGCCCGTGTGCCGGCAGGGCTGGGGAAGGAGCAGCCCCTGGATTGACTCGGGAATGAGGGAATAAAATCGACTTCCATTGGAACCATGGGGAAACCATCCAGGAGGGGCTGACGAAGGAGTTGTGGTGCTCACTGGATGGATTTTCGTGTCYGGAGGCGCTGGGATCAGTGGGATCTGCTCCGGGGTGATGTGTGAGCSGGCTGAGGCAGTGGAGATGTTCTCCTCCGGCAGAAACACAACCCGAGGACTCTTTTGGGGCAAAAAGGGCGTTATCCTTCATTTATCCTCTCCTGGGACCCTGTGATGGGCACAGCTGGGATTCCAATGGAAATTTTGGGTTCCTCAGGGACACCGGGCTGGATCTGTGGTGTCGGCACACGGATCCTGCTCCTCGCAGTGACCCCTCATGGATCCTGCTCCTCACGGTGACCCCTCATGGATCCTGCTCCTCACTGTGACCCCTCTGCCCCTCTGAGGGGGATGAGTCCCTCCCAAAACGCTCCAGCTTGGCCTGAACAGAGCCCTGTGCTCAGCCCAGAGCCCCATCCCCCTGCAGAGCAGAGCAATATTCTGATTTTTCCTGCAGCCTGCTCTCCTGCTTGTCCAATGCTGGGATGATTTCCCTGTTCTGGCATTGATGTACCTGGGACGAGCCCAACAGGCTGCACCCAAACCCTCCCGGCCCAGGGGAGTCCCTGTGCAGGGATTGTCTCCTGGAATTCCTGGGATATCGGGAAATTTGATAAGAGCTGAAGGAGAACAGGGCTGTGAGCCACTGCCTTTATCCTGGGCTGGGGATAAGCAGGGATTGTGGCAGCAGGGATTGTGGCAGCAGGAATGGTGGCAGCAGGGATTGTGGCAGCAGGGATGGTGGCAGCAGGAACTGTGACAGCAGGAATTGTGGCAGCAGGAATGGTGGCAGCAGAAATGGTGGCAGCAGGGATTGTGGCAGCAGGAATGGTGGCAGCAGGAATGGTGGCAGCAGG
>QVAJ01000131.1:1108588-1133303 GCA_003546035.1 Mixornis gularis
GCCCCTGGAATGTCCCAGGCCAGGTTGGAGCAGCCTGGGACAGGGAAGGTGTCCCTGGCGTGGCCCTGGATGGGTTGAAGTTCCCTTCCAACCTAAGCTGTTTGTGATTCTAAATAGAATTTCTTGCTTTCCCTGGCAGTGCTTTCACGTGTTTGACAAACAGCTCAGCACCCTAATTCTTATTTTTACACTTCACTGCCGTTTCATATTGACAGTATCCATCTCTCCCTCCCTTTTCGAGTGAACCTTTCATTGATTTATTGTGATGGTTCTTCAAATCCCTCGTGAGAGAGCAAATAATCTCTTGGCATTTCACACACCTTTTAATTATAAATAAGTGAAAGAATGGAAAATCCCTCAGAAGCAGAAATAAACCTTGTAGTTACATCTTTTAGAAGAGGAAAAAGCAATTGAAGAGACAGGGAAGAGTCTGTAGGATCATAAAGGAGCTCACTGGGAGTTGTTTATTCCCCTCCGTGTGATGTGTCAGTGAAGCTGAACTCGGCATTTTATGGATTTCCTCCCTGGCTTGTCTGAGACACGTGTCCATAAAACCATAAACCCTGCTGTGTGACAGGAGCCTGAGCAGCACCACTGCTGCTGCTGTGGAGYTTTTAATCCCCTGCTCCCTCTGCACCAAGCTGGGTCACCTGGGGGCTGTGCCTTGGGTCCAGGGGGGGACGTGGGGCCTTTTCAGGGCTGGAACTGTGTGGGCCTGAGAGATTTCTGCCTGCTGGCAGCTGCTGACTTTTCCCCAAGGAAAAATTCCTCGAGAAAGTTTCTTCTCAAAACAATCTCGGCAAACAACTCTCCTTTCTCMAAGCAATCTTTGTCTAAGTGTTGTTTTGCTGTTTCTCTGGTTTAACTAATGGCACTAGAGAGGTGTTGTTCTTATTTACTAATCGTGTCAAGTTTGGATCCAAACACTTCATAAAAAGTTGTAAGAATTTAGACAATAAATTCTTTTTTTTTCCTATGCTCTTTTCCTTYTGAAATATTTGGAGTCTTTTCGTGTCCTACAGTGGCAGAACTGAGCCAAGGACTGTGGGATATGGAATATCCTGAGCTGGAAGGGACCCAGTGGAAGGAGCAGCTGAGAGAGGTCAATAGCACCAATATCAACAAATAAACATCAACAACAACTGCCCATTATTTAGCTCGGGACAGATAGGCAGGGAGCTGGGAAACTGATGCAATTAGGAATTCAGCTTGCCCATAATTACAAAGTACAGCTCCGTGCTGCTCACGTTGCTCAGATCAGCTTTGCTGCAGGATGGATGAGGCTCCCACACACCAAGACAACATTTGAGCCCTTTYAATTGTCCTTCTAGAAACAGATTGTCTTCTTGTTACCCACCAGTACTCCCAGTTATCCCGTGCAAATTCCTGAACGGGTGGGAATTCTGCTTCAGTGGGATGTGTGCTGGTAGATCAGCACCTGCTCTCTCTCCAGGGAAATTATCTTTGGTGATTTGGTGTTTTCCTGAAAAATCTGCACATTAGGAGAGGGAAAAGAGCCCTGCCATGACTGGTTAACAAATGCCTCACAAAATAATTCCTACAACTTCTTGTTTTTCCAGCAGGAAGTTGCTCTCAAGGAAATTATCAGTGGGGCAAACTTGCTGCTTCCATGGGCTTGAGCATCCCCCAGGAATTCTGACTGGAGGGGGTGTGCTGGGCCTGCAGCAGGAATTACAGCAGAAATTGTGGAGAATGTGGGGACTTGGGGGCCCTTTCCAGTGGGAATTGGGGCCCTTTCCAGGGGGAGGTGGCAGGGAATGTGGTGGGTGGGATGAGCAGTACAGGAGGGATCCATCACGAATTTCAGGGGTGTCCCATCACCAGCCCCTTGGTGCTGGATTAACTCCTGCCCTGCCCAGCTCTGGGAGCAGTTGGATGAGAAAYCAAACTCTGGTTTTGGTGGCCCACACTGGTGCTGAGTGCTGGATTTCACAGCCTGGCCCAAGCTGACATTTAGCAAAGCAATTYAAAAGGATGGAAGTGGAATGACCCCGTCCCTGGAGCTGTGGGATGGGATCACAGAACAACCAGCCAGGATTTGTGCCAGCTGAGCTTCCCCCCCTCTGCTGCACAGATATTACCACACAAACAGCCCGGGGTTGAGCTCTCCTGGGGGCTGCTGGTGCTTCCATCAAGATTTTGGCTGATCTTTAGGCTTTGTTGCATCCCTGCCCTTGTGCAGATGTGAAATGGACAAATAATTCCTACAGAATTGTGCTCAGATATTTGATCTCTGCTCTTTCTGACTGCACAGGGTCACTGTTACACGTGAGATCCTCCAGCATTTCCCATCTGTGRGCTGGAGTCAAACTGAAATTTAGGAACTTGTGTTGTTGCCTTGGGTGAGTTCCTCTCTCCTGAACAGCAGGTTTTAATCCCAGCCCTGCAGAGACAGGCACAGTTTTGCTGTGTAAATAAATTCGTGGCAAATCCCAAAAGTCCACGAAGTCCTGTCAGTGTGGAGAGCCCAAATCCTGGATCACAAACCCCTCCCATCCCTCCCGTGCCTCAGTTTCCCCCAGCACATTTTCCTGCCCCTGTGGCTGTGAGGTGAAGCTCAGCGTGGTTTCCAAATGGTTTGGGACTCATTCACTGAGAKAAACGAGTTCCTATAAAACAACCCTGGTAAAACGAACCATGCCTGGGAGGTCCACAAAAATCTTTATGGACACACAAGGTAATTAATTAGAAATAGTCCATTACTGGGGAATTGGTTTAGGATTCAATTTTTAATTTAGTATTAAATTGCTTTGGGACTCTTTTCTTTTACATTTGCTCTTATATCCTTAGCTGAGTCCATAGCATTTGATACTCTGCTCTCCTGCCATTGGAGAGCAATCCAAACCCTTGGATTCCCCACGTGGGAGCAAATGGGACCCCCCAAAACCCAAACCTTACCAGCAGGGTTTGTGCACAACTGTYATTGGCAGGGCTGGAGTTTTAAATTCAGATTTTTTTATTTAATTTATTTATTTAAATTCAGAGCAGTTTTAAATTCAGATGGTTTATTTAATATAAAAATGATATCGAAACCAGCAGCAAAACCAGAATAATGCAGCATTCCTAAGGAATCCTGACTCTAACAAAAGACTGAGACTTTGGGAGGAGGCAGACACAGCTCTGTGTGTGTGTAGACAAATTCTTCTCTTCTGCCACTGGGAGCCAGTTGCTGATTGTTTGGGGCTGTTGCTATTTCTGTCCTCTTGTTCCATGATTAGTTAACTGACAGAAAATTGCCTGCTCTGTCTTCATCTTTTCAYGATTTTAAATGCTTGGATGAAGCTGATTCCAACCCTTTTTATCAAGGCTTTTCCTTCAGTTCTTGAGGATAAACCCCAGACAYGGCTTTGAACCAGCAACATCATCCTAAATTGCACTTCTAGATGGGGACAGAAAGAACAGAAACAACCCACCAAAGAGGCAAATCCAAAATTCAGCATTATTTCTGTACCCTGGACTCACGTTTTGTACATAATGTAATTTAGAGTGCAGCTCATTTAACCTGTAGAACACGCATGGGARCTGCTTAACACTTGATTCGGGTTTTGAGATCAACTGGAAGAGTAAAATGGAAAAAAAATGGAAAAAATGGGGAAAAAAAGCTGCATTTTGGGTCATGAGAGTGGTGGGGTGACACRGACTGTGCTGCTGGAGGATACAGAACCCCAGCATTAATAACACAAACCAGGAGCTGTAGGAATAAATCCCTTTTTGCTGCTCAGTTCGGTGGCTCCTCAGCCTGAGCAGATCAGCYGTGTAAAGGTGGAATGGTCATTTACTGGGAGCACTGGGCAGGGCTGGAGGAGGAGAGGGAAGCACAGGACACGTTTGGCTGCTGCTCCCCAAATGAACACAGATTGCAGAGGAGCCCAGGACTGTAATGGAGCCGGCCCAGGGGTCCGGGCGGGTTGGGCAATAACAGCACAAAGCGCCTCGTCCCTTGTTCTGCTTCACCCGGGCAGTGGAGATGGGCTGGATCCACACCCATCGCCGGGATATCGATACAGGCTGCTCAAACCYTCCCTTTGTGCTTTATTAAAGGACCCGCAGCCCGCTCCGGGAGGGGTTTGTGCGGAGGGATCTGCTAATGAATCCCCTCTGAAGTGCTAATCCATCACTGCCGGGGACCGGCGGCCGGGGCAGCCTGTGGGGACGGAGCTGCGATCCCTCCCAGGCACAAATAAATCACCAGCAGAGCTCCTGRTGAACCCGGGCTGTGCTTGGCACGGGCCCCTCAGCCAGGGCTCAGCCCCTCTGCCGGCACTCTGCGGGGAATGGGGCTCCAGGGGGTGACGGAAGGATGGATGATGTTCCTTGTGGAAACTGTGAGGTTCTCACAGGGAATAAAGGTCCAGGGGATGCTGGATGGATGGATGGTGTTCCTTGTGGAAATTGCGAGGTGCTCGTGGAGGGCTCACAGGGAATGGGGCTCCAGGGGATGCTGGAAGAATGGATGGTGTTCCTTATGGAAGCAGTGAGGTGCTCACAGGGAATAAAGGTCCAGGGGGTGACGGAAGGATGGACGGTGTTCCTTGCAGAAATTGTGAAGTGCTCATGGAGGGCTCACAGGGAATGGGGCTCCAGGGGGTGATGGAAGGGTGGATTATGTTCCTTATGGAAGCAGTGAGGTGCTCAYAGGGAATAAAKGTCCAGGAGATGATGGAAGGATGGACGGTGTTCCTTGTGGAAATTGTGAAGTGCTTGTGGAGGGCTCACAGGGAATGAGACTCCAGGGGATGATGGATTATGTTCCTTGTGGAAATTGATGATGGATTATGTTCCTTGTGGAAATTGTGAGATGCTCACTCAGGGCTTACAGGGAATGGGGCCCCAGGGGATGCTGGAAGGATGGATGATGCTCCTTATGGGAGTTGTGAGGTGCCCACGGGRAGGGCTCCAGGGGGTGATGAAAGRATGGATGATGCTCCTTATGGAAGTGGTGAGGTGCTCATGGAGGGTTCAGAGGGAATGAGGCTCCAGGGGATGATGGATTATGTTCCTTGTGGAAATTGTGAGGTGCTCACAGGGAATACAGGTCCAGGGGCTCATGGAAGGATGGATGATGTTCCTCATGGAAGTGATGAGGTGCTCACAGGGAATAGAGGTCCAGGGAAGATGGAAGTATGGATGATGTTCCTTATGGAAGTGGTGAGGTGCTCRTGGAGGGCTCACAGGGAATGAGGCTYCAGGGRGTGATGGAAGGGTGGATTATATTCCTCCCACAGCCAGGATCCCAGCTCTGCTCTTTGTTCTGGAAGTGTGGTGATGCATTTCCTGTTTTCTAAACTGCTTTAGAACCCGAGATTTGTTTTTGTTTTATTTGAAATGCTGTTGTTCTCTCCTTGTTTTACCCCTTGCTTGTGAGCTGCAGCAATTCCAGGGAGGAATGTTCTATCAGCCAGCAGATTTTCATGGGGGTGCAGTAGCYGTTGTTGGGATATGGGCTCCAATAACGTGGTTTGGTTTGCTCCTGAGTCCTTCAGCCCTGTCGTGTCCCCAGGGCTCTCCCTCCTCCTCTGAGCACTTTGTGCCCTGCTCATCTCCCCAAATCCAGCACACACCTTTCCCACGCTGCTTATCTCAGAGAAGAAGCTCCTGTTATTATTTAATGACCTTCCTGCTGATCAGACCYGTTTTTTGTAAGGTTAAGAGTGTTCAGAGTGGATCAGTGCCAGGGGTGGGTGGGTTACACCGGTGGGAAATGTGGCCTGAAATGCCAAAAATCCTTAAAATAATCACCTTTGAACTCCCTGTGCTGAAGAATTCCTACCACAACGTTCTGTACAAGCTGCTGATGCCAGGGGCACTGAAAGGCCCTTCTGGAAGGGTTACTCAGGGTAGAGCCCRAGTGCATGAAAATGTTTTGGAGAGAGCATTGGAAAACACAACAATCTGATTTATGAATCAGCGGAAATGGGAGCGATAGGCCGTATTTTCACTGAGAAATATCATAACTGTCAGGGAACAAAATTGTCTTTTGATTGTAGCAATATGCATCGAAATCACTGCTAGGGAAGTTAATCTCCTCAAGGTTATGAAATATTTTTTTTGGCTGAGGGTACACTTGTAAAAGTTCTGGTTTTGTTGGTTGGGGGTTTTTTTTGTTCTTTTCCATCTAAATTATTGAAGAGTGAAGTGAAAGGACAGAGACCCTGTGCCCTGGTGAGGTGTTCCTCCAGGAGAGGGGGCAGGCAGGGTGAGCACCCCTCTGTCTGCTCCCTGCAAGTCCTGGGACATGGGAGCTCGATCAGATCCTGTWGTCTCCACGCTGGAGAACCAGGAGAGCAGAACAAGGGGTGGCTGGTGTTGAACAGACTGATCCTGTAGGATTTCCTGCAGGATTCCTCTGGAGAGGGTGAAAAACCTCCTGGATGTGGCACCTGGGGCCRTGGGCAGTGCTGGGGGTGGCTGGAATTGATCGATAACTTGCCCGGGAGCTCATTTTTAATAAAAACAACTTATTTACACACTGAGTCTGTTTATCTATCCCTCTGTATTTTAGGGGACTGTTACCCCTGAGCTGCCTCTGAAGCAGCTGAACTCTGAGAAATTCCTGGCCTTGGAGGGCTTTTCCAGCCTCGGTGGTTATCCCATGACCAGCAGCAATCCCCCTCRGGGCTGTGGGGGCAGTTTTGTCTCCCAGGTTTTGTTTTTTGGGGGGCCAAGGCAGAGCCCAGGGTGTCCCAGCCCACAGGAGAGGCACCACGGGCTCTGTCCCCTCCCAGCAGGGGACACAGGGAAAGGTTCCAAAATTCCCTTTTGTGCATCGCTGGCCGAGCCAGAACCAGCTGATTGATATTCCACAGGGAAATTGGATTCCCAAGTACCTTCAGGAGAGCTGCAAGGAGGCAGCTGGGCTGCTGGGGAGATTATTCTGGGATATCAGTGCATGATGGAGCTAATGAATTAGATCCAACCACCTACGGTGAAATCTGTTTGCTGTGTACAAAAATGAACAGGAAAATGAGGTTTTTATTAAAAATACTGTAACTGTTTCTTTTTCCTTCAGCCAGAACACGTAGTGCATCAATATATCACCATGCAGTTGTGAGGGTAACGCTGCTACACCACAGACATTTCATCTAAATAACAAAGTTAATATCGAAATATTATTTTTACAGCGACAGGGTGGTTTTTAACAGCCCATTGACATCAAATCACATGAACAATATCTGCTCCAGCTCCGTTTTTTGCTGTTTCAGGCCGGTGGGGAATTGTCAGCCTTCCCTTCAGGTGCCACCTCTGCTCCCCAGGCAGGGATGGGCCGTGGGGTCCCCTCTCCTCCTGCATCCCCCTGTGATGGTGTCGAGTTCGGGGGGATCCTGGCACTGATCAAACCCCTCAGCTCTGCCTGGGCTGCACAAGKGGGAAATTCAGTGTTTTAAAGCAGTTTTGTGGCCTCTGTGTGTGCCTGGAGAGGCAGGAGCTGGCTTGGCTGGACATTTCAGGAGGGGAGCTGGGATGTTGCTGTGGAGTGAGGCTGTTTTACACCACAATGACACAGACTCCAACCTCAGAAGGCTGAAAATGACTCCTCTGTTTTTGGGATGTGTCTCCCTTTTATACTATTTCACACAGACCAATTGGATTGGTGACACAATGCCAAACCTCTTCACTCACATTGGTCAGAGCAGAGGGACATCAAGAAGAAGTCCCTCCTAGGGAAAGGAATGAATAACAAAGTTACAGTTACCAAAACATTTCTCCTGTTTACAGAAAATTCCCTGGGAAAAGGATTTCAGAAAACCAAAACACCTCAGGCACAACCCAGGGCTACAGTGGGGTAAAATCCACATGTCTGGGTGGAGCTGGAGGATGCAAACGGGGCTGGCTGGGATCAGATTTGTCCAGCAGCCACCCACAATTATATTCCCATGGCTGAAACCTCCCCTGGGATGAAGACAGTGATGCTGCAGGTGCTTTAGGGCTGGGAACGTGGTCCAGGGGATACCCAGCAATCCCAAAGGGATTTCAGATGTTGGCATCAGGGCTTGAGTTCTCTCACTGGCAACACCAGGAATGTTCCCTTTGGAATCAGCACAGCTGGAGGAATTGAAGGTTGAGAGAGCAAAGCAAGAAATGGAATTATTGTTTTTTTAATAAGAGGGAATGGAGGGTGAAAGAATCCTTCTGTTAACAGCCTTAGCAAAATTTCATTKGCTTATAGCAGATTTTGCTGGAATAATCACCGTGGGTTCCTGCTTTTTAGCAGGTATATTTATTTTCCTCTGCCACAGTGAGAGAACGGTGACCCAAAACATCTGGATGTAAACAATTGTTTTCCTAAAGAGTTCTCCTGGGAGCCTTTAAGGTGTGAGCAGAGCCACTTGTGTTGCGTTTTGTAAACAAACAGCTGTGTGGGACACTTGGTTTCTGTGTTCGGTTGTGCCACGAGGAGAAAAAGAATTGTTTTGCTGTCGAGGACTTATTTCCTGGCAGGTTTTACATTAACATGACAACGGCGACAAACGCTGTCAGCTCCCGGCTGGCTCCTCTTGCCAGTTGCGTTCAATGGAGGGGGGTTTGGGTGCTTGTCCCAAAATGTGCTGGGGAGCTTGTTTGGAATAGAAATAACTTATTTATAGCCTTATTTTGTGTTTCACTTTGTATTGCAGGACACTGAKACCCTTGAGTTGCCTCTGAACCAGCTGAACTCTGAGGAATTCCTGCTGAACTCTGAGAAATTCCTGGCTCCAGCCAGGTGAGAATTCTCCTGTCTCACGTTTTCCTCCTCAGAAACGTCTCCTGGCAGCTTTTCCAGCCCTCCCTCCTGGGGTGGCTGCACGGAGGTGACAAAYGGGCTTTGCTGGGGCCAAACCTCAGCGTGGACACGTCCCTCTGAGCTGTCCTCTCCCCACAGARGTTTTTTCATCCCTGCCCAGCACAAAGAGCCTCCAGAAGGTTTTTTATTGCCCCTCAGCAGTGCAGTTTGTTTCCTGGGATGGTTATTTGGTGTTCAGCAGCAGCAGGGCTCCCTCTCCAGTGAACCTGGGCTCCAGGTTTGCCTTTTTCTCTCCCCGAGAGCCCCAGCTCCTCTCTGCCAGGGAAAGGTGGGGACGCAAAACAACCAGACAAGCCTCAGACTTATTAAAATTCCAGGAGAGGCCTTGGTGGAACGAGCTTTTGATCAGATACAATCTATTCTCAAGCTCAGTCTAATATCTCTGGGTGGCAGCTTTTTCTTAAATCTTTGGGTTGTGGGGTTTTTTTTTCTCCCCCTCTTATTTTATCAGGCAGTTTTCTCATAAACTTTCTCCTTTCTCCCTGCAGGACCTTAAACATGGAGAGGGTTCTTTTTTTACAGGGATGATCTTAAATAGGGAGCTGGGGGAGCAGCTGTGCCAGGTGAGGCTTTTGGGTGCCAGAGGAGGAATTTTCCCCCATCCTGGAGCTCAGCCCGCAGCAGCTCTGTCCCTGCTGYCTCTCGTGGATGCACTGACTGGATATCCTGGGGATGGAAAACCTTCYCACCTCCCAGAGGTCTCCAAAAATTTGCTTTGTGCCTGTGCAGCTTCAGCACAGCCAGCTGGAGTTCAGAGTCTCAAAAGCAGGGCGTGATTTTGCCCGATATTTGAGTTTTATCCACCATTTCTGCCYGGTGGTGTTCCATCAAGCTGCTCCTCCTGATCCAAAGGTGCTGCTGGGCACATGGACAAGGCAAGAGTGTGGCTGCCATGGAAACAGCCTGAAATTAGGAAATCAATTAAAGCTGGAGGAAAAAAAAAAAAAAAGGTGCTATCACTTCAGCAGACTAAATGCTTTTCTGTATCTTTTCAGTCTCGGCAGCTTCTCCATTTTGACTTGCAGGTAATTGAAGTTTTAATTTGTTACCGTGTATCAGGTTAATGAAAGCAGCTCTAAATGAACCTGAATTCCCCCGTGTCCCCCACGGTGAGTGTGTGAGCAGCTCCTGCCCTTCCCGTGTGCCTGAATTCCGGGAAAACYGAGCCTCCAGGGCTGCCTTTTGAAATGGACCTGGGGAAAATGCTCATTATCAGGCGGGGAAAGGGACATCCAGGACCTGTTAATGGCTCAGTCAGTCTGCAGAACGGTTTGGGATTAAAAAAAAAAAAATTAAAAAAAGGAATTTTCTATTTGTGTTGATTTCAGAAAAGGCAATAATTGGCTGTGAGCGGGCAGTGTTTGCTCTCTGAACCGTCCGGGTGTGGAACACGGGGAGCCCGGGCTGGGATCACTCTGCAGCAGCTCCCTGGTGATCCYTTCTCAGGTTAATAAACCCCTGGGAGACATCCCTGTTTCACGGAGCAGTTCGGGATTACTCCGGGAGCTGGAATGGTGAAAGGCCCTGCAGGGCACAGCCTGGTGTAATTGTGGCGTTCAGATCTTGGCCAAGAATTGCTCCTTGTTGGCTCCTTTGTTGGCGTTCGGAGAGGGATTTTCACCTGCCCAGGGAGATCAAGTCCTGCTGCAAATCAATGGGACTTTGACACTTCCAGTGACTGAAACCGCTCAGAAATCCCGTGTTCRGGGCTCTGAAGGACTCTCTCATTTGCAGAAGTCCTCGGTGGTGTCGCTGGGTTTTACAGCCCCTCACTTTCACCTGGGCCTCTCTAACTCTGCTCCCTTAAATGTGAGGAGGGTTCTGGGAGYTGTGTTTAGGGCACACCTTTGGGGGGCTGAAATCACATTTTTAAACCACTTGATGAAACCCTAGAGCGTGGAGATGAARCTTTGTGTTATTCCCTCATCCCTCTTSGTCAAGGCCTCAGTTCCCTGTTTGKTTTCCAGGATCTAAATGAATCAGGGTGTTTGCCTGCCTTGCCCGATGTCTAATTAAATATGGAGATTGCAGATATGCTTGAACTGAACAATGAACACTTGATATCTTCTCATTGACATCTGGGCTTATAATGAAATTATTTATTACTTCCAAATTAGAGGCATTAGAAGGAGTCCCAGTGTTTGTGCTTGCTGTAAACTCCTTGTGTTTGCATCTCATTTTTTCCTGCCAACGCCTTCCCTCCTTGGTCAGAAACTGCTCTGGGAAGATGACGTTGTTCGTGTGAGACTTTCCTTTTTTGCCTGAACCTTTTTCAGAGAGAGCAATGCCTGGGGGAGTGGCTGAGCTTTAATCTCTCACATTGCTGGTTCCAGTAGCTGAACTCAATCTGAGGCTTGAAATGCCACACTAAAAATAACATTTGGGGCTGCCACAGCTCTTCTCTTGCCTGTAGTTTTAACTTTGGCTGAGTTCCACAAGCTTAATTTAACATCAGTATCTCGTCTGATACTTTCTCAGGGATGTTCTTCAATTGTTCTGTAGGTTTACAAAGTGTGTGGAAATCATAAATGAAGTTCTTGCTGAGATGATTGGGGTGATATGATAAACTTGGTCATAAAAGCCAATTTATCCTGATGGCAATGAGACCCCAGGGCAGAGGGCTGGAACCAGAGGCTCTTGGAGTTCCCTTCCATCCCAAACCATTCTGTGGTTCTGAGAAGAAAAAATACGTCTGAACACCGGTGGGGAAAGTGTTATTTGCAACATTTACTGGATAATTGACAAATGAGATTAAGAAAAGGACCTTTCAAATTTAATTAAAATCCTTATAAATTGTGGAATTTATTAGTGAAAAACAACCCTTGTCATACTTGCTTTGGGTTTCCCATGATCTGGCATGAAAATAATGTGTAATGTAAATGTTTCTACCTTGGTGGAGCTCGTTAAGCCATTTAAAGTTAAGTAATGTTTGCCTGTTTCAAAACTTTAATTAGCATTTAACAAGAAAGCAACAGTCTAGCCAATTAGAGATTTAAGCAATAACACACACTCACTTCCATTTTCTAGCAATTAATTGATAAGTAGTTTACTGTGGGCTAATAATTAAAAGAGAAAACATTCCGAGCAAATTGAAGGCATTAATGCAAATGAGTTCTGCGTTTCCTCCTTTCAGACTCACTGACCACAGTGTCTAATCTGCCGTGAGCAGAGGGAGCCTGAATTATCCCAAACACATCCCTGGGCTGGCCAGCCGAGCCTTCAGGAGACATCAGCAGCTTTGGGGGAGCTTTGATGGCTTTGCTGGGGGAGGAATTGAGGAGCTGGAGCTGGGAATGTGGAGTGGAGGGATGGGAATGGGRRTGGGAATGTCTCATGGCTGGCACTGTGAGATTCTGAGTCTGGCCGGGCAGAGCGTGGCAAAATAAACAGGATGGGGAGGATGGAGTGCCCAAAAAATAGAACTTCAATGGTGATCTGATCACAAATGTGGTGACCACATGGTTTTGGGAGGCAGCATCCAAAGACCCGGGGGAATGGCTAAATTAACAATATATAAGATTTAACTTAACAATATATAAGATTTATCTTACTTAACAATATATAAGGTTTAACTTAACAATATATAAGGTTATCTGGGGGCAGGGGTCCAAGCCCAAACAGGGAATAGGGTCATGACCTTATATGTCGAAGGTCCTGTACCAAGAGAGGGGCAGAACTAAAGACATGCCCTATTCTGGGATGATGCCATCAGCATCCTAATTTCCATATCCTGCCTCCCGTGGTCTCAGGTTTATGGTTTCTGCATAGGCTGCCTGGGCTAAGGTGTTCTCCATCTCAGCTGGCTCGGCTGCCACAGGAATGGGCTCCTCTGGCGTTTGGCATCAGGGCAGGGGGAAGAAACTGTGGTGCTGCTGGGGCTCTGCACTCACCTGGGTCATTCCCGGGGGGAATCTCACCTGAATCCAGGCAGTCACTGTTCTGGGAGCAGCAGAGCTGGAGAGGGAATGTGGCAGTGTGTGATGGGCTGGCTGAGTTTTGCCTGCTGGGAATGGGCTCCTCTCCCTGTGCTTGGGATTGGAGTAGGGGGAAGAAATTGTGGTGCTGCTGGGGCTCTGCMCTCACCTGGGTCATTCCCGGGGGGAATCTCACCTGAATCCAGGCAGTTGTGATTCGTGAGCAGCAGGCCTGGCTCTCGCTGCTCCACCAACAGCAGGAGCAATGGAATGTTTAACAAAGGGGGATCTGAGTTGGCAGAATCACTCGGTGCATTCTGGCCGTGGAAATTGCAGGCATTTTTCTCCGGAATGCGGCGCTGATCTCTGGGAATGGCTCCTCACAAAGAGGAAATGTCGCTGGCTCCCGCACTCGAGGGGCAGCAATCTCCCTGGATGGAGGGAAAGGTCTCATTTTGTCTCGGAGTTCACCCATTGATGAGCTCTTCCTCATCCGGACGGGCAGCGAGGTGAAATTGCCTGAGCTCTATTCAGCTTTAAACGCCAGCCATCCATCCCAACAAAACACTCCTCAAAACTTCTCACTTCCACTCCTGCCCACAGTCTGCCACTGCCGTGTGCAGGGAATAAAGCCAGGCCACTGCCATTGCTTTTCCAGCATGATGGAGCTGGAAAACTGGGAGGTGACAGCAGCAGTTTTATGGACCTCTCCCCCGTTTGTTTACCTCCTCTAAATTCACAGATTTCTGTTTGTTTATTTTCTCCAAATTAAGAGCCGCTGGTTTTTCAGTGGGAACTCAGTGCATGGGACCTCCTGGCACTACTTGAAATAATTTATTGTAGGAAAGACCTTTAAGCTGAACGAGAATTGCCCAAAATATTAATTTGTGTTTGAATTTTAATGTACTGTGTTGAATATATTGTGTTTTCCCTCACTAGACTGGAGATGATGGAGAAAGAGGAAAATCAGCTGTGTCAAATTCCAGGTTTGGGAGTTTAAACAGATCCTTCTGCTTTCCCTGGGGGCAGAGCCTTGGGACAGMAGCTGAGGAGATCCCTGGATGTGCCCACGGGGGGATGTTGGCCTGGAGGCCTCCTGTGAGTGACCCCAGGGACCTTCCCCTTGGCTGGGCTCCCCTTTCCTGGCTGTTTTATTCCCAGAGAATCCATCCTCTGCTTTTCTCCSTATTGCTGTAAATATGATTTCTCCAAAGGCTGCTGCAGCCATTCCTGTCCCTTCCCAGTTATTTAATAACCAGAATTTACTGGGATCCCCGGTAAGTCTCTGGCTGCCCCTGAAAKGCTTTCTGAGCTGAAATCCAGATAATATTGGAAGTAACTTGGGCATTTTGGGATATTTCATGTCAAAGAAATATGGTGGAATTACACAGTAAGTATTGGTTGCCATTTATCACTGCTTCATAATACTTTTTTATTAAACTTTATTTAATCCTCGCTTTCCAACTCATCCCGTTGTCTCGGGCTGTGGCAGACTTTGATGATTTATTATGTCCTGTTAATAGATACACAATTGGAGTTCCAGAGGGGAGAGCCATATTAGATCCTTCAATCTTTTTCCAGTGCCCAGAGAGGATTGCTTTGGGAAACAGTCGCCTGAAAACCCTTCCTAAAGCTCATTTCCAGCTGGAAGTAACTCCAGAAAAGGGTTCAAAGCAACTCGAGCCAGGGTTGGAAGAGAAGGTTCCTATTTGGGAGTCTSCATAAGTGGAGAATTTTAGAATAATTTGGTTTTTCTTCCTCCAGAATGTCACATCCCATGGGATCTGGGGTTATGGGGTTGTTTTCCATGGAAATAAGGGCAAAGCAAACCTCATCCTTCCAGTTTTCCCCTCCTTCCCAGCAGCTGTTGGGAACACAAATATTATCCTGCTGTATAGGCACAGCTATAATTTGAAATTATAAATAGTGCCTAATTTTACTGGTATTTACTCCACAGACATAAATAGAGCTCAAATGAACTGGAAAATAAAAATAAAAGAACGCTTCTATCTCGTGGAGATGTCAGTGCTAGCTTGGATTTATTTTGATCTGATTAAACATCGCGTATAATTTTTCATCACACTGTATATTTAACAAAATCAGCCTGTGATTTAATATTTAGAAGACAAATAGTGACAAATATAAATGCTATTTATTAAGCAGCAAATAAGCATGGCCAGTCACCAAAAGGGTTGATTTTTTATAGTGAGTGTCAAGGTAATATAAATAGTATGGATATATCAGGTAAAAATGTATTTTTTTAATGGGAAGACTGAAAATTCCTGGGTTTGGCAAAATAATTWTTAGCCATAGTGCTCAAGGAGCAATTTATTCAAGAACTAGAGCTCCTTACTTGTGGAGTTTTGAGACATTTMTTGCATTTATTCCCATGTTACAGCTTATTTATGGTTTATTGAAATGTCCCCTCAGAGCTGTCCCCTCTGTGGAGTGAAAGGGCTTTGTGCCATTGCCGTGGGCAGTGGGGAACCCTCCAAAAATCCCCTCTGCTGGATTCAGTTATTGATGTGAACCCCTCCAAAAATCCCCTCTGCTGGATTCAGTTATTGATGTGATGGCCCCTGAAAGCCCTTTTCTCTTTTATTTCAAACTTGCTCGTTTCTCCTGCAGATGTAGCTGAGGTTTGTGATTGTCATCACCCGGAGTGGAGCATTTTCAAACCCAAAACACGTCCTGCGAATCATTTCAGGGAGCAACTGAGACAATTTGTTAATGAGCTGATGTCTGGAGTGGCTCCTCATATGGAGTAGCACCCTAGAGCATGGAAATTTTCTTTATTCCTGGCTGTTAATAAGTTATTATTCCCCCATTATCATCACTATTATTTATTAATGGCCGTTCCAGTGCTTTGGTCATGCTCATCATCCCCATTTCCAGCAGCAATTCCGGGATGTTGGTGCTGTCCCACTTCCCCTCCGTGCCTGCCTGACTCTCCTGCAAAGACACCCAGAGGTGACTCTGCCGCGAGCCGGGAGAAAATCCTCACTTCGACCCCTGGGGAAACTTCTGGGGAGTGGAATTTCCTGGGAATTTTCTCCGAGCCGCTGCCGGGAAGTTGGAGTTGCTCCTTAAATTCCAGAGAGGCGCTGAAATCCTGGGATYGCCCAGAGCCGCGTGCGAGCTCCCGGAGCTGTCCCTGGTCCTGGTGGGAAGAAACGGCTTACAAAGGCTCCTGGAGAGAGGAGGACACCGAAACGTGGAGGGGACGAAGCTTTTTTTGTCCTTTTGCAGCTCTTTTCTGGTTTTTGTCACTCAGGAGATGTTTGATCAGCTCCTGCCCCTCTCTGTGTCGGTCAAGGTGTGTCCTGCTCCAGGTTTAGGTGAGTGGTTTTGGCAGGCAGCACTTGGAGCTGGAGGGGTGAAGGAGCTTTGCTGCAGCCAGCAGGGTCAGGGTGATGCCTGTGGCTCCGACCAGGAGGAGCTGCTCCACGGGCATCACCTTCCCTGGCGTCTMCAGGATTTCTCCTCTCCTTCCAGCAGGGTGCATTGCAGCAGTGCTGTTCAGCTTTCCTAGCTCTGCTCTCCTCGTTTTGCTCAGTGCACTGTTGTTGGTTTTTATTTTTATTTTTCTTTTATTTTTTATTTTTTAATTATTTTCAGTGGATTTCTTTCAGGGAAATATCCACCAAGCACACCAAGATTGTCCACAAGCACACTGTCCTGGCCGTGAGAGATGCAAAGCACCAGCTCCAGCTGAGCTGTGGAGAGCAGGAGCTGTGGCTGCCTCACACAGAGCGAGGCTCTTTCATTCCCCCTCTGGGAATTGTTCCTCACGGTGCATTACAAGGCTGTTCCCGGCTGGGAAGAGGGATGGGGGAAAAGGGCAGGATGTGGGGGCTGCTCCCAGGAACCCCTCTGCTTCCAGCAGAGTGCTGATGGACACCTGGCAAATCAGAAAGTGTCCCAAACCTGGTGAGTTCCTATTTACATTTATGGAAATCCCCCACTCTTCTGCCTTTCACAGGAAATTCACTCGGTAACTCAAAGCATTTGGTGAAACTCTTGAGTTTCCACAGAAACAGAGCTCCAGGGGGGGCCGTCCCCTCCTGCCCAGCCTCGGATGCCATCACTCTGCCTTCCCAACCAGAAATATTTGTTTAAATAGTTTGATTTGTCTCTGCTGACTCACAGCTTAATGGGATTTTAAATCTGTTTGTCTCAGTGCCTCGTTCCAGTCTCTGGGTGTTCCCTGGGAACAAACTCCAGCATCTCCCAAAGGGCAGGTCAAGGTCCAGGGCCATGGAAGAGCCCAGGCTGCAGAGGGGAATGAGGACATGGATGGRGGGAAAAGAGCAGGGATGGTTCATGCTCCGCAGGAACCTTTACAAGGCAGCAGCTCATATCCCAGGTTTTTTCCACTCGACTGCACTGTTTTTTTATGGAGGAGAGAAAAAAACCCAAGTACTTTATGTACTGTTATTTTTTTAATAGCTCAACACTGGCTGGATCTTTGCAGTGTTCAAGGCCTCATGAATTTTTAAAAAAGCCCAGCTGAAAACACAAGCRGAGCATGTTTGTACCTGGGAGGATCTTTCACAGCCTTTCCTGGCTGTTCWGGGAGCTCCTTGGGGTCAGGGCTCCTCCTGCACGGCTGGAGTGCTCCCCCAAATCCACAAATCCCTGGGACTTATCCTTGCTGGTTTCAGCTGTCACGGGAGTGTGGCACCTCTGGCTTTGACCTTGCTGATGTGAAAACTCAGTGTGGAGTCCTCAGGATTTGTTGGGGGTCACTGAGGGACATGGATGTCACCCACAGGAACACACCAGGGCCAGCACTGCCAAGCAAACAGGAGCCAGGAATGTTCCCGTTCACCAGTCTGGGTTCCAGTAACAATTTTGGTGGTTTCCTATAAGGAAATTCGGGTTCAGAGGTGTGGCTGATCTGCTCAGAGCGGTTTGTGTTGTGTGAGGCCCTGGCACAGGGTGSCCAGAGCAGCTGTGGCTGCCCCTGGATCCCTGGAATGTCCAAGGCTGGACACTGGGGCTTGGAGCACTTGGGACAATGGGAGGTGTCCCTGCCATGGCACTGGATGGGATTTAAGCTTCTGTCCTATGATTCAAAGTTCTTCAAGGTTGTGCCTGCACCAGGCAGCTCCAAGGCCTCTCCTTTCCCTGAAACAGTTCCTAATATTTCTGCCTTATATTAGCATTCTTCAGCAGAGAACATTTTCTCTTTTCAGCAGTCTTTCTGATTTTTTTTTTTTCCCATTCCTTTCTGGTCCATTTTGTGAGAAAATTGAAGCACATTTCAGGACAGGTTGTTTTGACAGAAGGGAAATAACTCTTTTCTTCCCTGGTGGAAGCAGCACTGGCCAAATTGGTGAGATTCTTTCCCTCCCAGACATTTCTGCTCTCCTGGAAGAGGAGCTGGGCAGGCATTCTCTTGCCACATGGAAAATGAGAGTTCTGGTGTTGGATTTTGAAGTGAAAACAGGATGCAGATGCCTGCACGTTATGGGAAAACAGTATTGCAAAATCTGCTACAAACAGCTCAGTGGGAAAAACTGCCCACRACAAGGGACAGGCACTTTTAATTCCGATTTCAGAATTTACAGGAAATCTGTTGTCTGCCTTGAGGGGCTTCTTGGAGTCCATCACCTTGTGCTAGAGGGAGGGTGCAGGCAGGAGGAGGGTCTGGGTGAGAGGTGCTTTGAAATGAAGCATTTCAGCTTCTCTTTGTGTCTCTGGATCTTCACAGATTATCATCTTCCCAGCCACATTCCTGAGGTGGAATTTAGAGGGTGTTGGCACTGCCCAGGGAATGGGCACAACCCGAGGCTGCCAGAGCTCCAGGARCCTTTGGACAATTGGGGTCCTTGGGGTGAACGTTCAGGGCCAGGACTTGGACTGGATGATCCCTGTGGGTCCCTCCCAKCTCAGGACATTCCATGATTCCAAAGCTTTTCCAGGTCTCCCTCCATTAGTAATTTCCTACAGGCTAGAATAAAGCACTGCACCGATTTTAGGTGAGGTGATTTTTATTTTTTCTCCCTAAATATCCCCAAATCTGGCAGCAGACAGGGTGCAGACCCTGTCCCTGGTGCAGCAGCATGTCCTATACTTATATACTTACTATATAAAAGTATATACTATATATAGGTATATGCTATACTTATGTACTATTCTATTTTTTCTACTATTCTTGTATACTATTCTATTTTTATACTTATATACTATTATATATATACTATATATAAGTATATACTATAAGTATATACTTATTATATATAAGTATAGACTATCTATAAGTAACTATATACTATACTTACATACTATTTTATTTTTTCTACTACTCTTATATACTATTCTATTTTTATACTTATATACTATAATATATATACTATATATATAATAAGCACATACTATAAGTATGTACTTATTTTATATAAGTATATACTACACATAAGTAAGTATATACTATTCTATTTTTATTCATATATTATATTATATATATACTATAGATATAATAAGTGTATGTTATAAATATATACTTATTATATATAAGTATAGACTATATATAAGTAAGTATCCACTATACTTATATGCTATTCTATTTTTTCTACTATTCTTATAGACTATTCCATTTTTATACTCATATACTGTTATATATATACTGTATATATAAGTATATACTATAAGTATATACTTATTATATATAAGTATAGACTATATATAAGTATATGCTATAAATATATACTTATTATATATAAGTATAGACTATATATAAGTAAGTATCCACTATACTTATACACTATTCTATTTTTTCTGCTATTCCTATATACTATTCTCTTTTTTTACCACGTTGAGATTAAACCTCACACAGACAAATGTACATTTTACAGCATCTCTTGCTCGCAGAARTCTGATTCAATCTTCTTTCCCTGTCGAGCCAGACTTGATCCAATCTTCCTGTAATCTTCAAAGCTCTGTTTGTTCTTGCCAAGGCGTCTTGGTTATCAAGCTGGCTGTGCTAATTAAATCTGTCCTGTGCACCCCAACACCTGCAGCCACGTGCCAGGAGCAGCAGGTAGGACTGGAGAGTTCCCATCCTTAAGCAATTTCATCCTACAGCCTCGAAACTCCTTGGTATAGCAAAACCCAGGAAAAATACGGCTTTTATGGCCTTTAAATCAAAGATTCCTGACAAGCTAATAATGGGCTASCGTGCTCTTGGTGAGGAGGATTTTGCAGTGGCAGCGTTAGGAATTGCCTTTGTCATTGCTCCTGCCTGGACACGGGCTGCTTTATGGGTGGATCCTTCCCAGGGCAGGGAGGAGCAGGAATTCTGCCCAAATAAATCCAACCTCCACTCTGGGCTGGAGTTGGGAGCTGAGGAGCCCCGGACAGGGTAATTACAGGGCAGAACATTGCAGAAGTGTTGAGGAGCAGCTCATTACCACCAGGCCTTTATCTCTGCAGTGGCTGAGGTTTCCCTCCTCGCCAGGACTAATTGTTGAATATTTGGATAAACATTTGTTCTGCAGAAGGAGAAGGGTCAGGAGCAGCTCTTCAGGGAGATGTTCTATTAGGAAGCTGCTTTAATAGGCTCCCTTGTATTTTTGAGGCTTCATGAGGAGAGGTTGTGGATATTCCAGCCTTGATCTTATAAACTGCTTTTTAGTGCTGTTTACAGTGACGTTATTTGTGTGCTGGAAATTATCTGTGTGCTTCAGTGCTCTGCTGGGCTGAGGCAAAGGGCCCTCGATGGGGAGAAGGTTCCCTTTTCCCAGCACCTTTTAAGTTGTTTTTGTCAGCTTTCAAAGAGAACCTCGGTGAAAATCTCTCGAATCTTCTCCCTGCCTTGGGAAACAAACAAACATATGTTTAGAATTTCTGGTGCTGTCGAAGAGGGTGAAAGGAGGGGAGAGTGAGAATCTGCATTTTGGCCCAGGCTCTGTGTGTGGGAAGGGCCATGTGTGGATGGGGAGGAGTGAGAAAGTTCCTCAGCCAGGTGTGGTTTTCCAGGCCAGCTTTGGAAAGTCTCCCAAGCAAACTTGTTTATCCCATGCCATTGTATTTCTATTCCAATGTGCACTGGAGGTGACGTCAGGTATACATCAACTAAATGGCTCAGGAGAAGGAAACTGTCAGGCAGCCATAAATTAAAGAGACTTATGGTCGACTTTATGGGTTCTTCAACTCTTAATATACCTTGCAGCTTTAGCATAGCAGTTGAGCTCACAGTGAGACAACAGTTGACAGGATTATATTTTATTTTAAGAAGTTTATATTTTAAGAAGCCCATTTGCTGCTTTCTTCCTCTCCTACTTCAGTTTTTGTCTTGGAAACAAATGGTTATGGAACTTGGGCTTCCTTGTCACTGTCTGAAGTGCCCCCTCAGGTCACTTTTTTTTTTCTGTCTTCCCTCTTTTCCTGCACATTTAGGAGCACCTGGTCAGAAGATGAAGTGTGGGGTTTTGTGGGATGCTGGAGCTGGGCTTGGCCTCTCCCTGTACCTGCAGGCTCAGGCTGTGGAGGGAAGGCATGGAACACCTCAGACCTGAGGTTAAATGTGTGTCCTGTGGCATCTCCATGGGACAAATATAAACATCCAAATGTCTTCATGAAACATTAAAAAATAGATCTCTATAAATATCTCCATTTTTTTTATATTTGCCCAGATTGAAGGAGGTGGTTCTGCCCCTCTCCTGCCCTCCAGGGACTGCTGCACCTTTCCACCTCTCCTGGGGAGCAGGACAGAGCCCTGTCCCGGGTGACCCCTTCCCAGGTGTGCAGGTGTCCCTTCTCTGATCCCTTCCCTGCTGGAGCCTGGGGCAGGGATGGCTCCCAGCCCACCACTGGCTCCTGACAGGCAGGGATTTGGCACTCTGCTCTCATGGCAGGCTCCAGCTTCATTTTCCTGTGCTTCCAGCCACTTCTGACTCACTGGAACATCCTGAACAACAGCAACAAAACTGACTGAAAAAAGGACAAAACCCAAGGACTGTGGTTGTTTACCCCCATTTGTGCCCTGAGGAGATTCAGCTTTCCTTGTTTTCCTTCAGGCAGGCCAGCTCCTGGTGCCTGGCACAGGTGAGAGAGGGCAAACCTGGGGTGAAACCGTGCTGAGGGATGTGCTGAGCACTGGGTGACCCCTGGGGACACAATTTAGCAGCTGATGTGAGCAGGTCTGTCCAGGGTTGTTGGTGGCTCTGCCAGAACCAGCAAAGCCTCTTTGCTGCTCCCTTTCTGTTCTGTGGAGCTCTGCTCTTCACTGCCAAGAAATACAGACCATTTCTGCAGAAATAGTTTTGAGCTGCAAAAATATCCTGTAGAACAGCAGGCTCTTGGGGGTAGAGAGAAAACAAYGTTTAAATTTAAAAAATATTGTATTCAAATAAAACCATTGATGGTTTTCGTGTTCATTTTTAACAGAGCAAAAGGAAAACCCCATGAATTCACCTTTCTGTGTGTTCCTGCAGACTGGAACGCCCTGTGCCTTGTTCATTTGCAGTTCTCCCCACATTTTTGCAGGGTAAATCAGGTTGGATGAAACAAGAACCAGCCTCGTTCCTGCCAAACCCTCAGGGGCCCGGGGACAGTAAAACCGAGCTGGATCCTGCAGGGTGGGCAGAGTTTAGAGGGAAACTTTGGTCCTGCAGTGCTCCCAGCCCAGGGTCAGTCAAACATCGATGTTCCCAGCTCTGGTTTGGGAACAGACCTGGATCTGTCCTCACACACTCAGGGCTGGTCCCATTCCCCTGCCATGGACAATCCTGGGGGTGCTGTGGCAGGATTTGGGAGCGAGGAGCTGCTGCTGCAGGGCTGGTGGGGGTCACTCCCTGCTGAGCCACCTCCAGAGTGGTGCCAGACCCCTGACCCAGGGCTCAGCTCAGCTCTGGGGCTGCTGGATTACATAAAAGGTCGTGGTGCCTTCAAGCCCAGCCCCTTGCACAGCTCCTGGTCCCTTCCAGGGCTGCCCAAAGGGTTCTGACCACGAAGGATGAGGGGCTGGCCCTTGCAGGCTGCCCCTGCCATGCCCTCAGTCCCCTTCCACTCACATTTTGTGCTGTAAATGGTCTGTAACCAACTACCCAGACGTGCAGCTGCTTTGGGTTACAGATGGGAGCTGAAGCAGGTCCCTGGTCCCAGTTCAGGTTTCTGAGCAGAGCTCTGGTAAAAGCAAGGAGCAGAGCAGGGGCAGATCTTTATGGCCAGACTGGTGCCCTTTGTCTGGCCGGCCACGGGTGAGGGATGCTGCCAATTCCCAGATGCAGTGCTCCACAAGTGGACTTGTAGTCAGGAATGAGCAGGGAACGTGCTGGAGGCCTGTCAGTGCAGCTGGGTGCTTTCTGCAGAGAAAGCACTGCCTGATGTGGTAATTATCCCCTTTTTATCTCGTGTAGCTAATGCTGTTGGAAAAAAATAAAACCCTGTGAGGGGAAAAGAGCCTGAGGAGAGAGCAGAGTGTGAAACGTGTCCATTTACTGTAGGGCCCAGCACATCAGAGGGGAATGTGCTCGTTTGGGAGCTGGCCGTGGTAACGATGATTACCTGGGCGAGAGGAGCAGGAGCTGCTCCTTTCCCCGTGTTTGCTGCCAGCTCTGAGTCTGAGGGAGGAGCTGAGCCCTTCCCAGCCTTGCTCTGCTCTCGGGTACAAATAAAAACTGAATGAACAGCAGAGCCTCCCCCAGCAGCTCCCATTTGTGAGGATGTCTTTGGAAACTCCACGGTAAATCAGTAATTGTGTGTTGGGAAATGGCAAAGATGGGTTCAGATGCATTTGTTATGTAGAGAGACCTCTCCAGGTGCTCCTCTGCTCTGCCATTACTGTAATACATGGTTTATTTTACCAGCTTGTGTATCTCACTGAGAAATGGATCTATCAATTTATGTAGGCATTGTAGTCCTCTTTCCATTCCTGTAATAGCTGCTGTATTTCAGCCATTTATGGACTGCACTGAACTCTTTATTTTTTTGTTCAGAAAATATTTTTGCCTTAAAACACAAGTTGCAGCTGATACAGTTATAGAAATATCCCGTTCTCTGGGAACTTTCTTGGAGTAAAAAGCTCATTTTAGTGTAGGTTTTTGGTGATGTATCTAAAGGTGTTTAAAAAAGCAAACCCTAAAAYTTTGTGAGTGCCCACAGTGGGGGTTAAAGTGATTTTTTAGCTGTGCCTGGGGTTTTTCTCACCTAGGGGTRTAATTGGCTGATTTTCCTGTCTGGTCAAGTCTGATACTGGTGGGTCTGAAGCCCCCAAGGCCCTTTGGGATGTTCAGCCCTGGTGCCCCTTAGATTGACCACATTTCTCCCCTTGAATTTTTCCTCTTAAAATTTCTCCAGGCCCATCCCAACATAATTCTGGGATTTGTCTCATTCCTGAGACAGGCACGGTTGTAGAAAATCTGCAGAAACTGAGCTAAAGATGTACAAAACTAAGGTCAAAAGGATTTTTGTGGAAAAGTGGGATGTTTGAGTCCTTAAAGAGAGCCCTGAGAAAAGATGGTCTGCCCAAACTTCGTTTGTTGTCTGTCTAGACTTGGCAGCCCTCAGGATGTTTTTGTTTCTGCAGCCCTGAATTATGAATGGCCTTCACTTTTTCTACCTTACAATTCAACAAAGGAGCAGGAGGAACAAAGCAGGAGGAAGAGTAATCCCGGTGGGAATGGGCAGGATTGTGGCAGTCAGTGTGTGTGACAACCCAGCCAGGACATTTCTATTGTCTCTGCTGAGTTGTTTCTAAGGAGACAAAGCATCAGTGAGTCCAGGCTGCCCAGATCCCTCTGGGTGCATCCCTTCCCTCCAGCACCACTCACCTCCCTGTCCTGGGACACCTGCACAGGGTGTCCCAATGCCAATGGCGCCTTCAGAGGCTGAGCTGGAGCAGAGACTGGACAGGGCTGGAGAATAAAGTAGAGATTTATTGAAAGGCCTTTAGGGCACACTTTGGGCAGGACAAGAGCCTGGCCAGGGCTACACCCAAGGTGGACCCAAAATGGTCACAAAATGGACACAAAATGGTCACAAAATGGACAAA
>QVAJ01000131.1:1134108-1148569 GCA_003546035.1 Mixornis gularis
CAGTTGGTCTGTGTGAAATAGTATAAAAGGGAGACACATCCCAAAAACAGAGGAGTCACTTTCAGCCTTCTGCAATCAGAGTGTGTCGTTGTGGTGTGTAACAATGTCCTGCAGTCTGTCCATTCTGCAGGCAGTGATGTCCCTTGGGCAGCACCCAGAGCTCTGCACAAGCCCAGCTGCTGCTGCACGGGCTCTTYCCTTCCCCACCCATGCTGGGGCTCGGTCCCAGAACACCACCAAGTTTGTCAGGTGTGATTAACCTCCTGTCTCCTCCTTTCATCTCCCCTGGACAGTTTCGGGATAAAAGATGTGCTTAAGATGAAAGGAGGAGCAGCACCACACAAAGGCATCAAAGCTCACAGARCTCAGCAAGAGGAATGGGATGTTTTATCCCAGCGGGAGCATTTCCCTCAGTGAAAACGTGACAACTTGGGATGTTTCTCCACCAGACCAGCGTGGKACTCACTCCAGGAGCTGGCCAGGCTGGCAGGAGCAGCACCAGMCAGTCACTCGGGTCAGTCTGGGCTTGGCTGCCTCATGAAGTGCACTGACAATGAAGTGGCTGCTGCAGGAACTTGAAGCAATTCCCAGGGAATCTCTTTAGAGGCTGCAGCTCCATCCCAGGTGAGCAGGGTCGTGCTGACAGAGCCTTGCCCTCCTGCCCTTCTGGAATTCTCTGTCTGCAAGTGCTGCTGCTTCTTCCCTGCTGGACAAACYCAGAGTTTCTGGGATGCTCCGCTCACCACAGCTGCTGGTTTGGGGTTTTCCCCCATTCCCAGTAAATTCCTACAGTACCAGGGATCATCTTTGGCTCATTAACTGCTCCAAAAGGAAGTGTGGCCCTTGGAAAACAGGGAATGTGGAGCTGCTGGTGTCAGACCTGGGCCTGGAGAGGAACCCCAGTGTCCCCCACGAGGCAGGAGCTGTATCCTGTCCAAAAACCCTCTGGAACTGCGGGAGATGGGAGAGGTTTGGAACAGTCACCGTGTAACAGCCTGGGCTCAGGATTTACCTGGAATCAAAGGTGTCAAACCCAGGAGATGGAGCAGTCTCTGACAGCAATATTTATCTGGAGAAATGGATTCCTTCAGGAGTGTGTTTAACTCAGAGCTGCCTGACAACAGTTCACAGCTGAGAGTTCCAAAAGCTGCAAAATCTCTTTATGAATAGTGGGGTTTTTTTCTGTAAATTTAACTGATTATTTTTTCTTTGAAAGTAGGGGATGTTCACAAGGCCATGTACAAAGTAAGTATGAACATTGTGACTATTTTCAATGAAAATACATGGGGATATTTTCTCAGTGTGGAAGTGGTGCCCTGAACTCTGTTTTGGCAAGTTCCTGCTTGCTCTCCATGGAGGATTTTGGCTGCTGTGCTTATGAGTAAGTGGAGCTGCTTTGCCAGTTCATTCCAAGTTTTAATATGGCAATGAAAAAATGTTTTGAATGATAACATTCTCTGATGGGGTCTTACCTTCATTTGTATTGTTAACCAAAATGAAAATCTGCATTTTTATGCCAGCAAAGTCTCCACAGGTAAAACTTTAATATACAACATATGGAATATATATTTTAATAATTCAGCGTAATTGTGATGGAAAAGAAATCATTCTGGTGCTGGTATTTGAGCCTTAATGAATATTRTGCTGCCTTTAATCACCTTGATCTCATTGGCATTTCAGCAGAGCTGGGTCTAGAAGAGGTGATTATAATATTTTAATATTGCCATCAAATATTCATGAAGCAACAGCAGTAGTTAGTTCTTCCATATTACAACTTTGATGTTGTTTCAGTGCTTACCCCATTGTTCTGAGATGGTTGGACTCATCATCTTAAAGGTCTTTTCCAATCWTAATAATTCCATGATTTAGGACACTTTCCAACGCACTGCCCTGATCCCTTCACTCAGTTCTAACAGTGCCAGGGACGTCTGTGAATGAAGTTAATTTATATTTGAGTGTCGGGTCAAAGAGCAATCAAATAGATCCTAAATAGTGAACAATTACTCAAGAAATACAATATAATATTATATTAAATGTTATTATATGTTAAATATCTTGTTGTTTAATCTTATTCTCAGAAAACAGTTGTTCTTTATGGCTCATGAAACAAATGTGAYTCAAAAACCTCAAACACTTGTTATAAAAATAAATGTATTTCACTGATTGAACAAAAATGAAATCATAATTTGATTCTTTTGGACCTTTTTGTGCTGTACTACAGCTGTAAAACGAGGAGCTCTTTAGTTCACATTCAGACCTCTCCCATTGTCTCTTGCCTTCTGAGGTGATTTTGTTATTCAGAACGGCTCAAATCAGTTCCTGATTTTACTGTCAGCCTGAAAAGAGCAAATCTGAACTGCAAAAAAAAAAAAAGAGTCGAGGGGGGAAAAAAGAAGAAATAGATTCAAAAATAGATTCCTGCAGAGAGTATAATCAGGAGTAATTTTCTTTTTGCAGAAATACTGCAAAACAACTCTGCTTGTTCTGAAGCGAGGGAAATATTGGAAGATCACTCTCTAGTGGTAGCAGCCAAATAGGTTTTTGAAAGTGCAGTGAGTCCACAGCAATTTTACATCTAATTCTGTGCTTTCCCCATAACAATTTACTGTTTGTTTTCCCCGTGTTTTCAGCCTGACTCGCAGGGCTCGGGGGAGAAATTTTCCCTTCCACAACAGGGGGATTGAGGTGTGTGTCCAGGGGAAGGGAAGGGAAGGGAAGGGAAGGGAAGGGAAGGGAAGGGAAGGTCCATGGGAGGTTTTCAGCTCCTGGGGAGGGATCTGACCCCCTGGGAGCCTTGGGGCAGGAGCTCTCCGAGGGGGAGCAGGCTCACAGAACATCAAGGAGATGCTCTGAGCCTTGGCTTTGAAGGCACTGCTCTCGGATTTCATTTTATTGATTCATTAGATTACTTATTAATTACGTGATCTTCCATGGGAAGGTGGATGGAGGATGTTTATTGGGAGGTGACGGATCCTGAAGTGGCTCTTGCTGTGTTTGCTGTCAGTTTGGGGGGCCAACACTCCATCCCCTCCAGAGTGACCTTCAGAGTTTCCTGATTGAAACCAGCCACAGCCCCAATAATCTTCAGCCAAATGTGATTTTAAGCACTTTGCTGTGCCAGGCTGCCTCCCTGGGGGGTTTGAATTTCTGTGTTTGGCCTGGGTGGAGAATGGGAACCAGTGTAGGTGACCGGGAGGGAAACTGAGAAAAGATCTTTTCTGACACAGCCCAGTCCACACCTAGCATTGCTAATGGAAATTKAAAGGAAATCATCCAGAATTCCCAGTGCAACAAGAGATCTGTGGGAAACTCTGGCCACAATTAGGCAAGGATGCCACAAGAGTTGGAGCTAGAAGAGAAAACCTAAGCACAGAAGGGTTTTTTCCAGGTATAAATTTTGAATTTAAACTGTAATATTTAAACCAGGTTAGTCCTGGTGAGGASCAATTTAGTCTGGGAGGAGATTTAGATGGAACTAAAAGTTATTGCATTCATCAAGCCAGCTCCAGCAGTCCTGTTCTTAAAGGCACCAAATATAATTTTCAGTGGTGTTTATCTAATCATATCAACAGGATAAATGCTTGGGCACTTCTCAAAATACCRCTGGAAATTTCAGGAAACGTTTCAGGTGTCTGGAGCATGGATAGCTGTGTTTTTATGGTCATTAATATTGGATTTCATAGCACAGGAGCTGCTGGCATTGCTGATTTGTCACAATGTCACCCTGGTGTTGTACCCAGAATATTTAAGGTTTGTGCCAGTGTCATTGTGGGCACCTCAGTTTGCAACCTCATTTCAGATTCCCTTTGTCCACTGCCTGCCAGTGAAACATCTGCTGCTCATATGAAATGATTTAGTCACTTAATCACCCTGGAGCATTGATCTGTCCATAACCTTTTTTAGAATAAAGATTTAATGTCAGTTTTGGAGGCTGTAGCAGATATCTCCAGTCTGGTCTTGCTGCAGTTTAGCTAAGCTGTTAACTCATTTTTATCTTCTGAGAGTACTTTTTGAATGAGAAAGGCAAGCAAAAGAATCTTTTATCTCAGTYGTCTTAACAAGTGTTTAACTTGCTCTTGAATATTTCAATAAAAAGGAGTCAAATATTACACGGAGGACACTGGTCTGCTTTTAAGACCTTAAACTGAGTAGAGCAAGATGGTCAAACCCCCAGAGCAGATCCTGACCCTTTTTTAACCAGTGGGGAGGTAACAACATTCCCATTTCCCTCCTTTCCCCTGGGGGTTTGGGATCAGGACAGGGCCCAGCACTGGAATAAAAGGGTTTTGTGGAAGGTTCCAGTTAATCTCTGGGATCCAGGGCACACTCAGGGCCCAGCACTGGAATAAAAGGGTTTTGTAGAAATCTCCAGATAATCCCTGGGATCCAGGGCACATTCTCAAGGCTCTGCAGCCTGGGAGAATCACCTGCATCCATCTCTGTCTCTGGAGAAGGTTTGGATGGCAGAATTGCTCTGCTGCCCTGGAATTGAGTTAACTTGACAGCCACASTCACATTGTTATTGGCTGAATGCCATTAATTTTGATGTGACATATTTCTTGCTAATGGGAACATTCATATTATCAGTGTTTTCAAAAGGCAACAGGAAGGAAAAAAACCTCTCCCACAACACTATCAATATTTCCAGGACAGGCAGTGCAGGGGGGAACACTCTGCCTTCTGGAGCSTTGCCTTTATTGATTGCTGGAGGTCTTAAAAAACATTTTCACCTTTTTTTTCTACACACTTTTTCCCTTCAGAGGCTGCAAATGCATGTGAAGGGAAAAATTAACATAAACAGGTTAAAAGAAATGGAAAAGCAACTTTTTTCTGTGAGGAATCCTGAAATCCCAGCTCTGTTTGGACAAAGCACTGTGTGATAGGAACAGCTCAACAGGGAAGTGGAGTTTAAAGCAGATTAAGGAATGACTGATGGACACAGGAGTTATTTGGACTTGTAATGGGTTGARATCTTGCTTTTCCTCGATTCTTGTGTGCTGGGAAATACACACTGGGAAAAACTGGGCTGGTTTCTGCTGTGGGGATGAACAGAACTGGGAATTTGAAGCCCAGAGCTGCACAGGAAATTGTGGCTCCATGAAAGACCAAAGCAAACCTTTCCTGCTGCTGCCAGGTGGCTCTGAGGTTTATGCAGCTCCCAGGACCATCCCAGCAGGAATTCTCCTTCAGGGTGCCCTGGCAGGTTTATGAGCTGCTCAGGTGTCCTTCCCCCAAAAGCTCTTCCATTAACCTGGGCAATGGATTGATTCTGTGCTCTTGTCTCTCCTAAATCAGAGTGGAGGTGACCTGGGGAAAACCYCGGGAGAGGCTGGTGAGTCACAGCGAGGAAAATGGGAACAGAGCTGTGTGTGGGGCTGGGAGGTCCCAAGGAGCACCTGGGGGAGGTTACAAGCTGTGCTCTCCATCCTTAAATAGGAGGAAAAGGAAATTTGAGCACTGGAAGAAAACAAACTGGCTGAAAAAGGGAAGTAAAAAAAGGTTGTGCTAGGAAATACTCCAGGGAGCAGGTCTGTGGAGTCCTCTGGTGGTGGGGAGGACAGAGGTGGCCTCTGGAGAGGTTTTGGTGTGGGACAGGTAAGGTGGTCAGCGGGGAGTGGTTTGTAAGGAATTGGTGCAGCTGCCCCCACATCGACTGAATCAGATTTCCCAGTTCTGGATTAGCTCTGTTGAAAATCAGGCAATAACAAAGTAGGAAACTTTGAGTAAGAAGAGTAATAAAGTAGTAAACAGGCAAAAGGAAGGAGCAAGGTGACTTTGGAGYAGTAAGAGAACAGCTCTTGCTCTGCTCCCTTCAAAGGAAGTGCTGTGTTTTGGTGGAAGGAGATTATCAAAAGAAAACGGGTTTAAAAGAYGCCTAGAAATCCTAAGAGGCCAGGAGACTGATTTTTAAATTGCTTTTGTTATTTTTCTCTATTTATAAAATCGGTGGTAACTGATTTCTSGATTCATAATGATATTAGAAAATAAATGAACAGGCTTTCTCTGCCCAGTGCATTTCAATTTTGCAAGTACTGCCAAAGTTCCAAATTTAGGCTGACTTGAGAGCCAAGTTCCCTGAAATAAGCCATGACACAAAGTTAACAGGATCCAGCCAGTCTCACACGAAATGCCTCATCTGGGCTGATTTCACAAAGCTGRAGGAGGGAATAATTCAGTCCTGTGGGTGACTTTGGTCAGAGATCTCGGAGTTATTTCAGCCTGTTATTTCTGCCTCAGCTTTTCAGGTTTGCAATGACTTTATGGCAGTGTGAGAGAGGCACATTTATTGTGAATGAGCAGCCCCTGCCTGTGCTGTGTGCCTGTGCCACACACAGGGGTGCTGAGCCCCATCTCCCAGTCTGCTCGGAGTAGCGTGGCACCTCACCCTGCTCTGGGCCTGGCAGGTGACATCAGAGCACTCCATGTCATGCTGGTGCAGAGGATTGGTGTTTTAGGAGAAGAAAACCCATTTTCTGGGCCTGGCAGGTGACATCAGAGCACTCCATGTCATGCTGGTGCAGAGGATTGGTGTTTTAGGAGAAGAAAACCCATTTTCTGGGTCTGGAAGGTGACATCAGAGCACTCCATGTCATGCTGGTGCAGAGGATTGGTGTTTTAGGAGAAGAAAACCCATTTTCTGGGTCTGGAAGGTGACATCAGAGCACTCCATGTCATGCTGCGCAGAGGATTGGTGTTTTAGGAAAAGAAAACCCATTTTCTGGGTCTGGAAGGTGACATCAGAGCACTCCATGTCATGCTGCGCAGAGGATTGGTGTTTTAGGAAAGGAAAACRCATTTCTCAGCAGAGCTGGAGCTCACGTGTGACATCAGAAAAGCCATGGTGGGGCTCTGCGTTGTGGTTTGCTTTCAGAATGAGATTTTCTAGTGAACACCAGCAGGTGTCAAAGGTGGAGAACCAAAGGCCCCTCAGATGGGCAGCCCCACAAGTGTCAGGAACCATCAGGCAGCTCTAGAAAAYGCTGGAGAAGCCCCCAGGCCTGGCAGGAGATCAGTCCCCACAGGCTGAGGGTCTGTGCCCCGACTGCCTCTGCTCAGGCCGTGCCTTGAGCTGAGGATCTTTAAATGCTTTATCAAATTTTGTTCCACACAGAAGATATTGTGTGGCTTTATAAGTCCTTTATAAGAAAATAAAATATTGAAATATCCGGGGATGACCTTCAGCTCTTCAGCCACAAATGTATTTAAAATGGCCAGACSCCGCTGCAGAAGGGCCAGCACTCTTCCAGCATCATCTGATTATTCCCTAACCTTTGGCAGCCCCTGCATTGCTCTGCTATGAAAACATTTTATATATTCAGCTTTTCCTAGAGGTTCATCTGCCTTTTTTTTAAAGCCTGGCTTTGGGCACTCCAGCACCTCCTCATGCCGGCCCCACACATGGAGTGACAGCACTCCTGGTACCTGTTCCCTACAAGTTTGTGTGTTGTGAAAGCCTTCTAAGGATTATAAATCACCCTTTGATTTTTAATCCAGTGACAGCTTATCGAASTTTGTTTTCATTAAATAACACAATTCTGTGAAGTGCCTGGGAATCTTATTTTTGAGAGACTGCAGGTTAATTATTGAAAACTTCAAAAAGGAAATATTAAGCCAATTATTAAATTAGAGTTGATTATTAATCCCGGAGAGATAATTACCGAGGCCTGAGGCAATTTGCCTTCTGTTTGAAATAGATTTTCCCTTGATTAAGTTGTATTTGTCACTTAGTCCCATGGTTGTTACTGTTAAGGACTTTATTATCCTGCAAAGTAGAAAACACTTCTCTGAAGTTGACCCCAAATATTTGGGCAACTTTTGAGCTGAATTCTGTGCAAGGGCACAGCAGCATTGGGGAATAAGCTGTCCTTGCTCCCCTCAAAGGCAAACTGCTTCTGAGTGAGCAGGATTTCTACCACAGCAACAAAACCCAGCAATTTATAGATGTAAAAACGCATAAAATGTGATTTTGTTTCAGGAACCCACAGGTAATACTGAGCATTAAATGCACATCTTGTAGTGTAATCAAATGATTGTAGGGAGACTTAAAAACTGCAATAGCAAAAGACAAGGTAAGTGATGTTTGCTCTGAGGCAGCATTAAAATTCTGTGCTTGAGTAAAGCAAAGGCTGAAGATATTTTAACCCTTCAACCCACAACCTGAGAATCCCAGTCCATTAAATGGATTTGACTGCATTATTCTGGGTTTTGTGTTGGTTAGACTGTGTCACGCTAAATACAATTTAGGTTTGGGAATGTTCTGAATTTCTGTGCTTAGACCTGAGTTTAAATCACTCCTGGAACAGCTTTTCTGGATATTTGAGTCGTGAATCTCAATTTAACTGCTGCGGAAATGGTGGAGAAGCACTTCAGAGTGAAGTGGTTCCAGGAGGGCAGAGCCTGTGGGYACCTGGCAGATTTTCTGAGCTGTGGCAGCCCATGGGTTTTTGAGGAGGACAATGAGGGTATTTTCTCTTTAGTATTTCTCTAGCAAGGTGAAAATGTACCCATGTTTTCCCTAAAGATGAGTTTTTCAGTGCAACCAGCACAGAGAGGATGGATGTTCTCTGCTTCCTTTCCTGAAAGAATCAGCTTGACAGAAGAATCCTGATTCCTGTGCTCAGTCGCTTTTCATCCTGGAACTCAAAGAGCATTATTCATAACCCCCTTCTGGAAATTCACCAAAAATTGCTTCGTTTTCTCCTCAGCTTAATTTATTTGGTTGTATGTCCAGAAAGAGTGAGGATTCTCAATGTCTATTGTGTCCTGTCCCCCCCATCCCTCCCAAACCTGGGAGGAGAAACATTCCCTCTGGGATCTGTGACAAATGCTGTTTGTTAGCTCAGACTGAGCAAATCCAGCTTTCTGTCCACGGACAGCATTTGTGAGGAAGTGCTGCAGTGGAGAAAAGAGGTGCCAAGAAGGCTTAGATGAACAGGTTAGAGAAAAAATGAAAAATATTTTATTAAAGAAGGCAGAATGCTGTTTATAAGGATTTTGGTCTGACTTTACCTTCCTGTGTTGGCAGGGAGCAGCATTCCTGCCACCAGGAGCAAGAGGAAAAGGCTTCAGCTGTGTCAGGGGAGGGTCAGGCTGGGCAGCAGCAGGAATTTCTCCATGGAAAGGGTACTCAGGCCTTGGAACTGCCCAGGGAGGTTTGGAGTTGCCCATCCCTGGAGATGCCCAAGGAGTTCCTGGATGTGGCACTCAGTGCCCTGGGCTGGGGACAAGGTGGGATCAGGCACAGCTTGAGTTTGATGCTSTGGGAGGGCTTTTCCAACCTCAATAATCCTGGGATGCTGTGATTTCTAAATTAAAAAGAAATCCCAGTATTGTGCTTACCTTCCATTCAAGGGCATTTGTGTCTGTGCCTTTGTCTCCTCTGTGTGAGGACAACAMGGAACCCCTTTTCCATGACTGAACATCATGGATTAGGGAACCTCTCAGAGGTCATTTGGAGCAGTTTACCCAAGCTCTGCATTCACTGCTGTGCTCTCCTCCCCTCCGAGGCAATTCCACCCTTGGCGTTCCCACAGACAGCGAGCAGGCTTCAGCTTATTAAACCTYCCCCCGGCTGTGGGAGGGAGGCAAATATTTATTTTCTCATTTCATGGCTAAGGCAACACGAGCTGAGACAACATAATGATAAATGATGAGCAGACCTGCCGTGGTGCCCGGCCAAAATCCGGCCAAGCCAAGGAACTGGCAGGGCTCCCACTGAGCCTGAACTGTGCAGAATCAGAGCTCTGCAAAGAGCTTCTTCTCTACAAGAGATTCTCTTTAGGTGTTCTAAATCCTCCCTGCATGGRTCCCAAACAAGATTTGTGGAACAAAATAACTATTTATTTTTTTTTTTTTGTCATTTACAGGCTTTGAAAACCTGGTGTCGATTTTTTGGTTTCCTTTGCTACTTCATTCTGTTTTAGTGAGGATTTTACATCTTGGATCTTCCTGGGTGTAGGTACACCTGATACAGCGTGAATCAGTCCCTAGAGGAGGAATTTTGCTGCYCTGTGAGGCTGGGCACGTCAGGAGCTGTTTGTCCCTCGAGTGCCGGAGAACGGGAGAGCAGCGGGACAGCGCGGGGTGGGAGCCGGCAGCTTTTCCCTCTCGGGGATGGTGACAGCGGTGCTGTTGTTAATAAAGCTCTCTGCAAACCTGCTCTGGAGGAAGAGCAGAGCTCTGTTCATCAGCAGTTATTGCCCCAGGCAGCGCTGTGTCCCCAGGGACACTTCGTGCCTTCCTGGGGAGCGCCCAAATCGCTGCCGAGCTCCCGTGGGACGGAGCCGCGGGGAATGGGGCTGTGCTCCGGCTGCTCTCAGCTGCCAGCTCCTGAAAAATAACAACACCAGCAGCCAGGCTGGGGAAACAAATAGGATATTATAGAGTTTATTCCTGCGTGCAGCTTCCACCCCATTTGTCAGCATTTCATCCCACCTGCTGCTGGAAAGGATTCTGCTGCTCCGAGATGCCTGCGAGGCGTTGTTGGCATCTCGTACTACACGAGAATATCAATATCTGCTTTGAATAACCTCGATGTATTTTAAACAAGACATTTCCAAATGGTTGCTCTGTAGCTGTGCGTGAGCTCTGTGGAACTCCAATTAAGAGTCTGTCGGCATTTGCAATGTGATCCATTGTGAAAATTTATTCTGGGTAGAAATTTGGCATGTAATAACCCAGACCTGGAATTCTCTTTTCTCCTCTCTTTCCTGTTTCACCGGTTTTCTTCCTCTTCTGTGTTGGAAAACAATATCTGATGCTGTAAGTGCTAAATAACGGAGATAAAAAATTGCTCTGCATGAGAGGCTGGAGCAAGGCAGAGGAATGGCTGTTCCAGGGGTGATCACAGCTCTCTGACTCCATGCAGTGAGGCAGAAKGGAAAGAAGGTGTTTGAATAGAAAAAGTTCCTTATAAAGTAACAAATAATGGCTTTAAGCTGAAGGAGGGTAGATTTGGATGGGATATTSGGAAGAATTTCTTCCCTGGGAGGGAGGGGAGGCCCTGGCACAGGGTGCCCAGAGCAGCTGTGGCTGCCCCTGGATCCCTGGAAGTGTCCAAGGCCAGGTTGGAACAGCCTGGGAGAGTGGAAGGTGTCCCTGCCATGGCAGGGGTGGCACTGGATGGGCTTTAAGGTCCCTTCCAAGCCAATCCAGTGTGTGATTCCACGTTTCTAAGTTATCACATAACACTCTGAGCAGTGGAGGCCCCTGCAGCTGGAGTGGAGCAGCAGAGGTGGTGCAGGATTTCTCCTGTTGTGATCAGGCTGTGATGGTGTCAGTGGGACAGACGGGATGGAGATGCACTCAGTGAAGTGCAGCTGGAGTTGGATCCCCAGCCCTGTCGGGGGCTGTGCCAGGGGCTGTGCTGCTTCCCCTGGGGGAGCTGAGTGCTGGGCTTCATCCCCGCTCTGCACCAAGCCATGAACTGCTGTTAAAAACTTAAAAACTAGACTTGGTCTCACTTGAAGTTGTGAACTTGTCCTTCAGGGTGCCCATGTGATGCTCCCCTGGGGTTGTCTGGCTGCAGAGGAGGTTGGATGCCAGTGCCAGCATTTTTTAGATGGTTGAGTGGCCTCCAATCTGCTTTGTGTGAAGACTCTGCTCCCTTCCAACTCGTGCTTTGCCAAGTCCATTATCCACCTTGGATGGCAGTTTGCAAACTGCAGCCACCCGTTATCCCGAGATGTTGCTGCTGGATTTTTCCAGGTTCTCATCACTGGTGAGCACTTAGAGAACATCTGCAAACAGCAGGAGGGGCTGGCACAGTGTGTTCCTCTGGCAGATGACATCTGTAACGCTGGCACAGGAGGGCTGTGCTGAACTCCTGGACAGCACCCAGAGAGGGGAGTTTGGAGAGGTCACCTCCAAAATTCAGCCAGGGTGCCACGAGGAGAAAGGAAATCCTGAAGAGAGCTGGCCTGCAGCGAGGTAGGATAAACATATTTCAAATAAATGAGGTCATTTTCTCCAGCAGCAGCGGAATGGAAAGGTGTTGGAGGGAGGGAGTGCAGGTGCAYGTGGAGCTGCTGCAGTTGGGTCTCTTGGTGGCCTCCAGAGCATCTGCAGTAAATGTTTGATCTGTGCTGTTAGAGGAGTGCTGTGAATCTTATTATGCACCTCAGAACCCAGCTTGGCTCTGAAATTTGCAGTGAAGAGTCCCTGATTTCCTCCACATTCAAAAATTAATTTGATTGCRTGCTGTGCTTTTAGATGTGGTAGATCTCTGTGGTTGTGGGAATAATTCTGTAACAGAGAACAGAATGGGCATGAAATGGGAAACTCGTGTTGAAAAAACATAATGCACTCCTTTACAGCCCAAATTGCTGTTTGCTGCAGCCGTGGGTGCATGGAGGCCAATGGATACCGACCTCAGTAAAGACTAGGGCTACTGATGTCTGGTGTTAACTTCTCAGAATTTAAATCATAGTTGGCATTTCTTATCAAAATTATAACAGCTGACCATGGGTGTCATATTCAGGGGTTTTCAGGTATTCTTTAATGCATCTAAAATCTCTCTTCTTGTCACAGCCCCTTCCATTCTGTCCTTGTGTCTGTGTGCTCCTTTGGAGAATATCCTGAGGATGCCCAGCGCTTTGTGGGTGCTTTAGAGAGCTGTGATTTATGCTTGCTGGCAGTGAATGTTTGCCCCACCAAAGAGCTGTGTCAGGAAGCTGCTCAAGCCAGGCAGCTCCTCTGTTCTGTGGCTCTCAATCTCAGCTGRGCAAAATGCTGAGAGAAACAGCTCTGTGCTCCCTGGGCTGCCCAAGGGCTGGGTGGTGCTCCCAGCTGGACTCTGCAGCGGCTGCTGACCACACGTGCTGGGTGGTCACTACCCTGCTCTCCAATTGGCTTTGGCAGTTGTAAAATATCTCCTCTGAGTTTATCTTCCTGCCATCCTTGGTGTTTTATTCCATGAGGTGAATGGATGTAAATGGATCAGGAATCTGCTGTCTGCTACGGCTGAAAATCCAGTTTAACTTTCACTCCCTCAAGGTAACGTCATAGGTTTTAGAAATATATTTTATACAAGGGAGCTCTGAATCTTGTGGCTGTCTTCTCTGAGGTTTGTCATGCTGAAAGGTGCCATGGCACCATATCCATGTGGTCCCTTTGGGGACAATTCCCATCCTGTGTTTCTGGCAGAAGCAGGGCAGGTACAACATTGGCACAACTCAGAGCTGAGCTGCTTCAAGTACTGGGCTGATCTTAGGGGGAAATTCCTCCTAGAGCTCTTTTACTCTGCAGTTCTACTCTTATGAAACCAAAAATCCTCATAAAATAACTTTTAGTCATTTCTCTGCGGGGAAAGTGTACAGCAGCAGGTGGTCACAGAGAACTGAGTAAAATATCATGGATTTTGCAGAGAGGACAATGAGATTTTAATGTCGTTTCCTGGTTATTATTTTTATGATTTGGATTTCAGATTGAATAAAGGAAAATTGTGGAGGAAGATAAGGATGCAGACCTCCAAGGATGTGGTAAACATCTAGAAGAATTTATTGTATCTAACGATTTGAAAATTATTTCATGCACCAAAAAGGCAAAAGAAAAACAAGTTAGAGACAAAGGCAATAGAGCATTTACTACAGAAATCTTCGAGAAATGTATCTACAGGCACAGGTTTCAATGACCTTAAAGTAAGAAAAGAATTTACTGTTGTTTTTAATCCTATGTAACCTTCTGCCTCTCAGCTTGGTGCTATTTAAAAGAGTCAAAAATTCATGTTGTTAGAGAATTTGTGTGCCTGTTACAAATATATTTACAGGCATTTTTGGCTTCCTTTTTTTTTCTTCCTTTTTAGCTCTCAGGGCACTGAGGGAAAGTTTTTGTCCTTTGCAGTATTTGTTTAGGGCAAAGTTAAATACAGGTTGTGTAAGCAGAAGGAAAATGGAAAAACAAATCAACCTCAGCCTCTCCTCACAGCGAGGATGCTCAGAAAAGAACTCCCAGCCCTTGTGCTCCTCTGTTGTCTGGAGCCAGAGATGCTAAATCGTGTCCTTGTCCCTTGGAAGGCTGGGCAGAGGGATGGCCTGACAGAAATATGGCCCAAGTAGGCTCCTAAATCTGGAATTTGTGTCTCCTGGAGGCATCACCCCATGCTGTAAAATCCTTGTCCTCRTCCCTCGCCTGCGCCAGCCCTGCTCGGAGCGGGGCCTGCGCGCGGAGCCCTTCCCTGTGAGGGAAGAGCAGCCATAAATCTCTGCWGAGACGTCCTAAATATAAAAACCCTTCCCTGCAGCCGGGGAGAGGCACAGCAGGATTGTGTGGGAGCCAACGCAAGGCGTCAGTGGAAGCGACAGCAGCGAGCAGAGGGCCCGACCTGCCGCGGCTGGAAATTCATCACGGCCTGACGGCGCCTCGGCTTTAATTCCTCATCACTGCCGGCTCCGGCCTTGGGGGGAAACGCTGCTCGGCATCACAGGGCTCTGCTGAGCCCAAATGTGCTGCTGGGGCCTGGGAA
>QVAJ01000131.1:1149849-1167567 GCA_003546035.1 Mixornis gularis
GGAGTGAGGGCAGGGCCTGCCTGCTCCAGGTGAGCGGCACCTGAGCACCTCTGCTTCAGGAGTGCAAACAGGGGATGGAACACTCCMATCTGCTTTCCTGCCAGCTGGAATATCCCTGTGTGCTGGGTTAAATTTCCTTGACAGTCCAATTGTTGGCCTTCATCTCAGAGCCAAGCACCAATTGGTCTTTTAAGTATTCGTGCTAAAGCAACACACCCTGGTGACATCCCCCGGGATAAAAACACATCCTAGGGCTGCCTTTGGGGCTCTTCTGTCCATCAGCAGGAGACCGAGTTCAGAGGTTTTATCTGGTGTAACTCATCATCAGCACAAGTCTCTGCCCCAGCAGTGTCCATGAGCAGAGCCAGGACTTTAAGAAAAGACTGGATGTGGCACTYGGTGCCATGGTTTAGTTGAGGTTAAGATTGGGTTGGTCTCGATGATCTTGGAGGTCTCTTCCAACCTAATGATTCTGTGATTCTGTGACTGTGTGCATGGGGATGAATCCTGATCCATGTGTCCATCTGATCCCTTCCTTAGCAAAACTGAGACTTGTGGTGGTCACTGAGATGTGTGAACCCCTTGTCCAGCCTCCCAACCCAAAGCAGCATCTTTCAGGCAGGAAAGCAGAGGGTGGCGGAGCAGCCAGCAGGGCCAGGCTCCAGCTGGGGATGCTGAGGGTGTCCAGCAGCTCTGCTCTCCTCAGCCTGACCGAGSCCACATCAGGTGCCAGATCTGCACCACTTGAGTTTGCATCAACTTCTGTTAAGCACTCTTAGCTTAGACAGTTTCTGGGGAGCAGCCACTTGGACAGCMGTAATCTGGAAGCAGAGGTTTGCAGTTCTCATCCCTGGAAGAGGATGCCAGGAATGCCCAAAGCCAGCTCATTAAATTTTTGTGTTACTGATGGGCCCTCAGGGGCCTGTTCTTTATAAGCAGCTGGTGGTTCCCAAAATCAGCTRGAAGACTTGGCCAAGTCTCATTGCTTGGCTTCGAGGATATTTAGATCAGACTGATGCCCTTTTGTTGCAATCCAGTGTTTTTGATTTCTCTTGGATTCTTATTTATTTCCTATTATTAATTCATGTTTCAAAATTTGTAGCCAGCATCCCAGTGTGTGTCAACCCTGCACTCGTGGCTGGGTTCAGTTCACCACAAATAATCCCAGAGCCCCAGACTGCTTTGGGTGGGAAGGGACATTGAGGATTTATCCCCTACCATGGGACACCTTCCACTGTCCCAGGCTGCTCCAAGCCCCAATATCCAACCTGGCCTTGGGCACTGCCAGGGATCCGGGGCAGCCACAGCTGCTCTGGGCACCCTGTGCCAGGGCCTGCCCACCCTCCCAGGGAAGAATTCATTTACAGAATCGAATCTGAACTTACTCTCTTTCAGTTTGAAGCCATAAAACCCTTTTCTTTTTTTCTTTCTTTCCAATGCCACGTTTCAAAGGATAAACTAAAGCAGCAAAGTTCTTCATTTGCATTTTGAGTRTTAGTGGGAGTGCTTGTTTTCCCAGAACACAATGTCCCACTGGAAGCAGCACAGGTGTCTGAGDAGAACAGAGAAACCCACTCTGAGTGCAGTCAGTCCAAGGAGAAGAGGAAACTGTTGCTTCTGCATAATTCTATTATTCACTGTGCTGAATTATCCTTCATTGTGAGAGGCTGCCCAGCATCCCTGGGGGTGTAATGGTATTATCAGCTTCAAGGGACTGTAGGAATAATAGCTTACCTTACATTTATATAACGCTTTTCATTTGCAAATGCTTTGCAAACATCAGTTCCTCTTCTGCCGACATCTGGAATGCAGATAAAGGTTATTGGATCTATAAAGCAGCGGAGGAAGAAAGAGGGAAATGTTGAGCCTTATTTAATATTAAATATAATGTGCACAATCTCAGATCTGCTGTTATTTCTCAGAGCTATTCATGTCCAAGATCAGGTTTTATGTCACAGTGCAAGGCTGAGATCAATGATGATTCAGCAGCAGAGTTCCAAAAGTGCCCAAGTGTCTGTGGAATCACATGGAATTTCTCCCACCACCAGTGTACAAATCCCTTTGAAAAAGGGGATGTAACTATTGCCACAGTTGTTAAAAATGTATGTATAGCCTTCACATTAGGCACACTGCATTTGGATTCCAGAGGCAAGCTCTGGTTGCACTCAGCAGTGCAGTACTTGCACGTGTAGCCATCGATTCAGTTTGAGTTCCAAAACTCTTGGGCCTCTCTGTCTCTCAGATGTGCTGAGTGATCCCTGGGAAGCTGCTGCTCCTTCCTGAGGAGCAGGTCAGGAACTCCTCAGCAGTGCCTTGGCTGAAGGGCTGAGATGAGGGGCTCAGCCTATCCTGTAATCCCATCCTGTAATTCCTGTCCTGTAATCCTGTGTGCTCCATTTCCCTGAGTAAACCCTCCTGGGAAGGCTGGGGGCTCTGCTGGGTCACAGAGCTCTGGGATTGCCAAGGTCTGGTCAGTGAAATGTCTGGAGCACTTCCCGAGGGGAGAACAGGGCTTAGGGCTGTGGTGTCCAATACCCGGCCACGTTTCTGAGCAGCTCCCATGGTGAAGAGAGGAATGTTTTAATCATGTTAAATTCCAAGATATTACAAATTAATAAYGTCCCTATTTTGTGAGCTGGCTTCTGGGCACTGGGGAATTTCTGTGTTCTGAAAAAGACACTTTTGTGATATAGATATTTATGTGTATATACGTGGTGTGCCCTTTCACAAGGTCCTGTAGGGACAGGACAAARGGGAATGGCCTGAAGCTAAYGGAGGCAAAGATTTAGAGTTTTTGTTGTCTTTTCTGACTCACTGAGAGTTGGTGGCTTTTCCTTGTTTAAGCACAAAAGARGAGGGGACTTTTCTCAGCACTTTGTAAAGTAAACTTCAAATATTTTCTTTAGTTCTTTATGGGTTGTTTTCTTTTTGAGTTGCCTGGTGAGAAGATGCAAATGTGGCACGTACAAAAGATCTTCCATTTCAATTTAATTGCTGAACATTTTCTCTACAGTGCAGCCATTATCTGTTTGGCTTTTATTACCTTCTCCAGCAACTTCCACCAGTGAGTCAGCGAGTCCATAACAGCAGCAGGAATTACATCCCTGCCTGTCCCCTGGGTGTGCTCCTGGATCTGTGCTCAGCCTGTCCATGGARCTGATGGAGAGCTTTAAGCACCATAAAAGGGGATGTTAGAAATAGGATTTTTAAATATTTTTTATTATTATTTCAAAGMAAATATAAAACTCTTTTAGGCGTCCTGAAAGTGGGAGTGAAGGGTTGGCTGTCTCTACAGAATAAAAATTCCTCCAGCTCCACTGAGGGTTCCTGGCTGGGAGAAGCAGGAGTGAAATGCCTGAATTYTGCACCCAGCTGGGCAATCCAGGGATTTAAGTATCGGATTTAAATATCACAGAATATCCTGAGCTGGAAGGGMCCCACAAGGATCACCCAATTCCCACTCTTGGCCCTGCACAGGACACCCCAAACACTTGCAGCTTAAATGCACTGACATCAGCCACGAGCAATTGTCTCCATCAGATGTTTGCTGGAAAAGAAATGTGCTCAAAAGTAATGGAAAGAAATTTCCTTTTTTTGGATCAACATTTGGGCTTGGTCCTGATTCTCTTTTGCTCTTTAAGCCTGAGCYTTGTTTCAGCCACAAAGAGAAATGATTTTGCTGAGATGGTTCTTCACAAACCAGTGCAGAGAGCCCTGTTGTCCTCCTGGTTTTACCTAATTAATTTATATAAATATTTCCTCTTTTACAGGTGCAGAACAGGACAATTTAAATSAAGAAATCCCTCCCCTTTCTTGGCTTGGAGTTGGCTGTGTCAGCCTTCAGTTTTCAAGGGGGGGAAAAGACTCAGCCCGTGGATTTTGTGCCTTTCTAAACCATTCCTTTGTGTGATGATTTCCCACGGGAGCAGATCCTGCCTCTCCAGAGGGGTGGGAGCAGGGATTGCTGCTCCACAGGAAAAGGGAGTGGGTACCCAGCGATGCACAACCCTGAACTGGGCTGCAGTCGGTCTTTTCACAGCTTCCTTGGCAAARTGTTGCAGTTTGGAGGAGTGGGTGATGTCTGGGGTTATAATATTATATTTAATATTTAGGCCAGGCTRAATGGGGCTTGGAGCATCCTGGTCTAGTGGAAGATGTCCCTGCCCATGGCAGAGGTTGGAATTAGATGCTCTTTGAAGTCCCTTCCAGCCCAAACCATTCTATGATTGATTTATTCTATAGTTTTCCTGTTTGCTGTTCCCACCTTCCCTTATTAAGGGAGACCGATATAAACCCCAGTGAATTCCAGCACTAATTCATAGTTTTGTGGTGGGTTTATTTTTCTGGCCTGTCCCTGTGCAGTTGCCAAGCACCTGGCACATCAGTGCTGGCCTTCAGGAGGTGCCCTTGGTGACAAAAGGATTCCCAGTAACTCCTGGTTGGAGCAATGTGGGGTTTTAGTGGCTGCCCAACCTCAAATACTCATCCTTTGATCCCATAAGGATGTCTCTGGTGAATAAAATGGTTTATGGGTTTTGCTTCCCGTGGTGTTGGAATCCCCAGCTGGATTTGGGGCAGTTTGSAAGGAGTTCTTCCAGACAGGGCTGAGTTCACACAGAATTTTTCTGTGGCTCCAACAGGTTCTGGGAGCTCTTAAATCAAAGCCCAGCGACTCGCACAGCCTTGCAAGGGTTCTGTAAATTACAGCAGCACCGGGAGGAAACTCTGACTGTGGGCTTTTATCCCTGATTTATGGCCCTCCTCGGGAGAGCACAGTGAGGCCAATGACTTTCACATGCTGAGTCAAACAAGAAACAGCCCGAACTTCGAATTGTTTTGCTCTTTGGCTACTCCAGAAAACCACAGCACGTCTTTTGGAGCTGTCTGGGGCTCATATATCTTCTCTGATAGATGTTATCTKGTGAGAAATGATGTTCTGATTCAATAATGACTGAAAACTCTGGGCTGAGCCCACCCTGAGCCCCTGCTCTCTGTAGGGTCATGTTTTCATTTGCTTTATGAAGCTGCTCCCAGCTGTGATGTCCTCTCCTGGCTCCAGCAGCATCCCTGGTCCCCAGGTGCCTCCCCTGACCTTCCAAATATTTTATGGAATATAAAACATGCTCCTATAAYGTAGAGCTGTTTTAGAAGGTTTATTAACATTTTATGTAGTGTACAATGTAGGAAAGTAATGGTCCAATTATTTATGTGACAAGATGTCCCTGAAAATGTTCATATCTGTGCTGTTTTAATAAGGCACTAAAAAATACCATAACCCTGTGCTGCTGCAGCTTCTCTGGGTAACAGCCCTCAATTATATCCCTGCTGCAGTTGGATTTAGCATCTGTATTCAATCTATTTTGTTAAGGTTTTTAAGAAATAATCTTAATGCAATTAAATGGCAACATTAAATCATAGGGGAAGTTTGGTTTTACCCCCTCTCCCAGTGAGAAGGGCAGTGAGAGAGGAGTGACAAGGACATGCTGCTGATAACACYGATTAACACCTCTGACAAGTGTATTTGTCCAGGGGAATGAGGAAATTCAGGATGAGGGGCATGTGGAGCACGTGTGTCTCAAATTGGGGGTGTCCCCAGCCCTGGGGGTGTCCAAGGAATGCCTGGAGGTGGCACTCAGTGCTCTGGGCTGGTGACAAGSTGGGGAATCCWTGGTCCTGGAGKTCTTTCCCAACCTCAGTGATCCTGGGATTGTATTCAGGCTGTTTTCTCTACAAACAGTATCAGATGATATCAAAGATCAGCTTTTGGGCCTGCTGGTCACATTACATTAAAAGAATATTAAAAAAAAGTAATTGTGTTTATTTAAAAAGTCTCATTTCGAGCATCTTCAGCGATTTGGAAGTTGTGTTATAAAGAACATTTTTCCTCAGGCAGAGATGGGTAAGTTTGTTTATTTTATGCACAGTTGGATAAGCACCTTCCACCTGGCCAGAGGAGATAAATGCAGGTGTTCTTGTCTGAAAGTCTGAACAAATTAACCATGAGAAAAGCCACGTGGAAAACKGAGGAAATAATTTTAAGTTTGTCCTTATAAATGCAGGAAACTGTGAAGGTGTATTTGTTTGACAGGGAGGTGATGAATAAATAAATGAAATGTAGTGGCTACTGATGGTGGACAGCGAAATGATTTTGGAATGTTCTGGGATTCCTTTAAGTTCCAGCTTTTAAAAAAAATGAGGAAAACATTTTTTAATATATTGTGGGGGGAGAAAAAAGGAAGAAGCAATAGCTTTTAAGTGCTGTCAGGTAGCCGGTGGCTTTGTGTTCAGGAATCAATCTGGATATCTGAGACAGAAATGAGCTCTGAAGTTATGCYCATTAATGGATATTGGCAGAATCTGCAGCAGTTTTCTATCACTGCTAAAGGCAGAGTAAAGGAAACACCTCCAGCTCAATKAGCAATGAGAGGAGCAGTCTCCTGCACTGGCAGGGTGAGCTGGCTCTGAGGAAGGCAAAGTCATGGATTGGCCTCTTGCCTTTGGAGTTTGGCATTGTCCCACCGGGCACAGTGACCTGGCAGAGCCTGTGGTCCCTCGGGGAAGGGCCTGGACTCARAGGGAGGGAAGTAGGAGAGAGTTGTGACTGTCTGCTGAGACCAGGGGAGGAGACTGGCATTTCTCTGTCTGTGGGAAAGGATGAAACTCTCCCAGACTGGGTTGGGTTGGAAGGACCTGAAATCCCACCCAGTGCCACCCCTGCCGTGGCAGGGACACCTCCCACTGTCCCAGGGTGCTCCAACCTGGATCCTGCTCCACCTCCTGGCCAGGGCTGCAGGCAGGGATGAACATCCATCCCCTTGTGCTGCTCAGACCTGCCCGTGAGATGGAAATGTCCTTGGGATGGGGAGAGCCCCTCCAGACCTGTGCTACCCTCCTGCTCCTCAGAGATGTGTCTGAGGCCACGGGGAGGTGAGCAGGGAAACCTCTTCCCATCTCCCACATTTGTCACCCCCATCCTCAGATTTCCTGAGAGTCGCTTCCCAGTGCCAGAGGGCAGGGCTGGATGGGAGATTGGGCAGGAACTGTTCTTTTGGGCAGGAGGGAGGTTATTACTGGATTATTGATGATATTCTTCCCTTTATTTCAACCCTGACATTGACCATAAAGAAAAGCCCGAATCAATGATTTGAAATTACTGAAATACCTGTAGAGTGTTTGTGAGGATGTTTCTGAGACCCTTTTCGTGGGCATTAATGAGACRTCCTAACCACTAATGAAGTGTGTTTTTCCAGAAGACATCACAGCAAAAAAGCAGCTTGGTGTGGTAAATATCAYCTCTGTTGAAACACTGGAAAGCTTAACGTGTTTAAAAGTGTGCAGCAATTTAAAATCAGGTTACCAATTAATCAAAWAACATCAGCTTTGCCTCATTTCAGTCCTGGAACAAACACTAAATAGTGGATTTTAAACAAATGCGAGCRCACGCCTGCAGCAGGTAATGTCCAACCTGGACGTGTGTTCTTTGGCTCCATAAAACTTTCGTATTTTCCACCTGGCTGTTGTTTTTATTGGAACTCTCCCAGTTTGAGTTGGCTGGCTCCGGAAGGGGGGCTGATTGATTTTTATGCTAATCCTAGGTGAAAAGCAGCTGTTGTAGCCACGGCTTGCACTCCGCTAATCCAGCTCATCAGGGCTGTAAACAGCCAGATAAAGCCGGGGGATTTCAGCCTCTAAGGTGCTTAATCCCTGCGATCTGGGGGTTTTCCCTGCTCCTCACCCCAGCGGGGATTTATTTACACCACGGGCCGGGCTGGGGCTCTGCTCACTGTCCCGGTGCTGATGGAGGATGGGGAGAAAGGATGGAAGAGTTTTCCCAGCYCAGCTCTTCCCAAGGAGGAGAATTCCCGTGGGATGGGAGGGCAGCGCCCTGTCCTTTGTTCCCTGGTACCGCTGTTGGATTCCTGCTWTTCTGTGATTCCCTCCTGTCCCTCTTTCCCCAGCCAGAGCAGAGCGATGCTGTAACGAGGGAGGGATTTACAGCCCGCYCTAAATTTGATTTGTTCTCACAAACGTTGTATAAAAAGGAGCTTGTTCTTTTATTAAATACTCCCAGCCCGAGGGCACGGTTTATACAACATCATTACACCTGGTAGGAATGAGTCAATCCTGTTCCCTTTCAAATGATGGATGGCAGGGGGGTGTATCCAGGAGAAAAGGGTCGAAATGTTCATTCTTCCATCAGCTAATGACCACCAGTGGATTTTAATATATTTATTTATATATATATGTATATATGTATATATATATATATATTTATAAAATTTTTGGTTGTATACTGGATGGGGCCCTGATTAACCTGTTCTAGTGGAACATCTCCTGAGCATGGAATCGGGCTGGAACTAAATGGGTCTTTAAGGCTCCTTCCAGTCCTACCCTCCCTGTGATTCCATGATTTTCTGTGTACAAGACTCAGGGATTTATCCCCACGCCCCCTCCTCTCCCCTCCTCTTAATTCCCTCTGCATTCACTCCACACCTCTGAACTGCCACACACAACACCGATCGCAGAATTAACTTCTTTCAGTGCCTATAACAGAATTAAACCCCATCTTAAGCAGGGCAGGCTTCAGTTATTAATCCTCCCATAAGCGACTATAATTATTTTTGCCAGCGCTAATTTCATTTGCATACGTATTGTGAAGTTGCAGATGACAGGGAAGCAAGGGGGGCTTGGGGGTTTTGCTGGATGAAGCAGCGCTGTCAARGCACAGAGACTGGGGGGAGCAAAGTGCTGGTTTAAAAGAGGGGAAAAGCAGCGATGCCACAAAAAGGCAAATTAACCACTCGAGCGTCTCTGATCTCTGTGTTTGGGAGAGGATTCCTGGGAGAGGCGGGTGTCCCACATCTGTCAGGAGTGACTGGATTTGTCAGGGAAGGTGACAAGGTGGTGGGGCTGGACCAACACAGCTCAGTATCTGCCTTCAAACCCAGTTAAACGAGCCCCAAAGAGCTCCAGTTAAAGATGGGAAATCAGTTTTATTGGAATTTGCCTCTCATGGTGTGTGCTCGGAGTTCTGGGGTGATGCAAACACCYGACTGTTGGACACAGGACAGGAACTAAATTCCATTTGGGCCAGTGGATGTGCCACAATTTCTTCCTTCACAAAYTGTTAGGGAGCTTCAATCTGTGTCACTGTGCTTTGTTTTGCAGGTTGTTGTGGCCTTGGCTGTCAGAGTGTGGGGGTTTGTTGGCGATAATTCCTGTTCGAGCCAAAAAAAGCACTTACGTAAGTCAGCTCAGATGGTTCCTCCTTTCCCTCCTTGTTCACAACTTATTTTTGGGTGCTAAAGTTGTCGCTACCAGTTGGATGGGACCACACAGGCTTTGCATTTTCCTCGTGCTGCAGTAGGAGAGGCAATTTCCATAATTTTTTGCTGGGATTTGAACGGAAAATTATTCTGTGGGTGCTGGTGAAGGGAAGGTTTGGGAAGGACATGGGTTGGCTGATGTGTGTCCACCTTTGCCCCTGTGGGTTTCACAGTAAATAACCAGACCCTCCTTTTCCCTGGAGCCCTGGGATCCGTGGGTGTCTCTTCACTTCTTGCTGATATTTATTTTTGGCAATCAATCTCAGCACCCAGCTCGGTTTTCTGTGCTCAGGGATGACCTCGAGCAGCTCTGAGGATCAAAAACGTGAGAAAARAAGCTGCAAATGCAACAGTGCTCACCAAACCTCTGCAGGGCACCCCGTGAGCACTGTGACACTGAGACACCATGAAAATATTACACAAATATGATATAAATAGTATAAAAATAGGCATGTTAATAAGGGAGAAGTTGCCAAGAACTGGGGAGCAGCAGTATCTCAAAGCCACAGCTGGGAGTTGCACAAAGCTTTTTTCTTGCTCAACAGGCAGATTGAAATAAATTTATTTCATTAATGGAAATCTGTTTTTCCAATAAGAGAGCTCATAAGGCAGAGGGCAAGAAAAGGGAATGGTCAACTTAAGTTCTTAATGCATAGCATTTTAAACTCCTTCCTTTTCACAAATGTTTAATTCATCACTAAATATTCCTTCGTTTAGTGCTGCTGAAACCRAGTCAGAGATAAGAAATCCTCCAAGAGCTTGGTCCACGCAGCCATAAATGTTCCACGTGATTTGTGTTTAAATCTCCAGTGCTGGACAAGGCTGTACATTTAATATTGAACTCTTGATTTTCCAGGTTGTTTCCCACACTGCAYAGTGGGTTTATGTGTCAGTTCTCCCACACTGGGTCCGAGTTTATCCAGGTAATTTGCTCAAGGCCAAATGTTTAATGTCTAGAGAAGCCTTGCTATTTAATTAAATACCTCCCCTTTATGTTGCTGCTCATAAAGTGAATTTAACATTAAAATAAAGACCACCTTATTTTTGTCCCAAGAGCTCTCAATGGTTTCTAGAGTTTGCCTTTACGGTCTCCTGTCACTGTGGAACCAATTAAAGCACAATTAACCCATGAGGGGTTCAAACACTGACCTGGTGTTGGGGTGGAAGCAGCTGGTGATGTGAAGGGAAAAGGGGAGAGGAGGGTTGGGCAAGGGAAATAAATGAAAATAATCTTGTGCAGTAAGACGTAAATGAATTTCAGGTGATGTTTACCATGACTGGGCTTGGCTCTGGGATGGGTTTCCATCTCCCAAGCAAACACCCARCAACTCTGCTGGCCCATCCTTTGTGGATGCTTGCTGTAAAGCTGCTGTCCCAGCTTTAATACCACAAAGCTCTTTGCTAAGTGCAGAATTGTTCTCAGGCTGAGGAATTAATAGCAAAGTTTCCCTGACAGAAAGAGCCAGGCATTCATCCCGCAGTAATTGTTCCCAGAAYTGGCAAATACAAATTAAAGCACTTTGCTGCTGCATTTCTTTCTTCTGTGAAGGTCTTTATTTATAACATTTGCTGTTTAGGTTTGAAATCTCAGCCCTGTATATAGTTACACACAAATTACACACGAAAACAAAATGTGGCTGGAGACAACAACGCGTTATCACCAGGAGAAACGATTGTTTTCACAGATACATCCAGACCTGCCCCGTTTTCTTGTGTAAAAACTGATTTTTGCTCCTCAGGACCTTTGTCAGACTAAGTAAAGAGATGTTCTGGCATTAACTCTTTTGTGCTGAGGGTTTCTTTCCTGCTCTTCAGGGAAGGAAGATGCGCCCCGAGCATCTCCAGAGAGCGCCCAGGGCAGCGCTGGCGTGTGGAGCACCATCCTCAGTGCCTCAAGAGGCCACAGGGACACTCTCACCACTAATAAAGGGTTCTTTGGAAACCTCTCCAGCACAGCTGAAGTGCAAAAATTACTTCAAGTGCTCACAAACTCCACTTAGGGGGCTCAGCCGAGACCGAGAGCTCCCGGTTTCTCTGCAGCAAGTGGGAGCTGTTCGATCCCACCACTTTTAATGGCTTCAGAGTAAAAGGAAAGTTATTTCAAAGTGAGCAAAAACATTTTCACCAGTGAAAAACTTCCTCCCAAGGTCTAATTCGTGGTTTGAATGAGCTCTCCAGACCAGAGCTCGTTGAGGTGTGTGAGGGGAGAGGGGAGCAGCTTTGAAGGGGAATAGCTGAACTTTGGTAGCAAATCTGGTTTTGCTGTTGCCTTCTGTTTACCTTCAGCATGTGCTGTTATGTAATGGAAACAGAAAAATACATCTGAAAGCAGCAAATATTAAAAGTAACAATGCATTAAAATAATACCAGATGAACACTGTGCAGGAGGCGAAAATCCCTGAGCCAGGGACTGAGCCGCTCCTGCCGAGGTTAAAACTGAGCAGCTGACAGGAGTTCAACATTTTCATTTTTTGTTCCTCAGTGGCAGAGGCATTTGTTTAATTCTGGACCTGAACTAACAACTAAATAAGCTTCTCTAGTTTTTGCAGGAGTCAGTTTTTCAGGCCATTTCAAGGAATGTGTAATTGTCTAAGAGTGCCCAAGCCTGGGAAGGCTCTGGTGGTGCCAAACCACCTTTGTGCTTTCCCTGCCTGGAGATGTGGAGGCAGCAGAGAGAGCCTGTCTGCCCTGCTCAGGCTGATGTCACCAGGAACCTGAATTTAGCCACACCCAGCTGACACCCACACCCCGCTCTTCCCTTCCACTCTCTTATTCCCGTCTGTTTCTGAGGAGAGGAAAAGCAAATCAGCTGCTGGGTGGGTTTTGTTGCTGTTTGTTCAGGAGAGAGCAGGCTCTGCTTCCTCCGGGTGCGACATCCATCTACCAAAGCAGATTTATTTTCTTTTTTTAACGTTTAGAATTTGATGTGGGGTTTAGAGAGGTTTCATCCCTGGATGCTGTAGGGGTGGGAGCAGGACCTGCACAGGAGTTTCAGCATCCCCTGCTGGAAATTCTTTATGGATCTCCAGGTTTAGGTGCACATGAATCAGTCACATCTGGACACGTCACCTCCACCTGCTCAGGACTGAGGGGTTTTAATGGGTCATGGGTTAGCAAAAAACACAAAAACCCCCAAAATCAAGGGATTTCCAGGGCCCAGGGTGGCCCTGCAGCATCCAGCCCTGTCCTCTGCACAACCTCAACACCAGCATGGGGAGAGCAAATCTGAGGAGAGGCTTGGGAACATCTGGCTGGAATCCCTCTCTGCTGATGCCCAAATTTGCAGCACAGGGAAAATCACAGCCTTTATGCAGCACTGAAAAAAAAAAAAAAAAAAGGCAAAACTTTATGTTCTTAAACTGCTAAAAAGTAAGAGCTGAAAATCCTGGAAATCCTTCGTCCACTTAAAAAATCCAGGATTCCATTTCTATACTTTTGTGAGTGTTGCTGCAATTTCAGGTGCTCTCATTTCACACGTGGAAATTGGTGATGAGCAGATTAAGGGATTTCCTACCACCTGTGGAGTTATTAGGAAGAGCAGATGCTGCTAATGCTGGGAAGAGAATTCTAGCGTGGAACTTAGACTTCTTTTATTTGCACATTGCTGAGAAATGGAATATATGTGACTCCTAATGATCTAAGTTATTAGGAAAAGAAAGCTTTAAAGGAACTGGCCCCAAGACTGTGTCCTATTAATTCTAAATGTAAAATAATTTCTCTGATGACAATGAAAAACTGCACAGTAATTACAGTGGCCCAAGAGAAGAAATTACTGTGCAGTCTCAAGTTATCAAACAACTCCAACCTTTTTTAATATCACAGAAATGCTTAGGCTTCATGCAAGAAAAGCAAAATACCCCAAGGTAGTCTAATTTCATCTCCCAGCAAACAGAAATCCTTTTTCTRTGGATGCAAATTACATTTTTATTACAGCAAAGAGCAATGTGTGCTTTATTTTTTTTAATTTTTTTTTCCTTTCAGCTCATTGGAAACACAGCTGATGTAATTGGACAATTGATGTAACTGCAAATGCAATTGCAGTAATTGCACATGCAAATGAGGGATTGTTCTCAGGGCTATAAAACTTCTGGGAGCAGGTACAATGTGCATTGCCTGCCTCATAATTGTATGGGTATTTTGCACCGAGGCTTTTATCCAGCTCCCACCTCCTTATTTATTTGGGAGCGGCTCCGTTCCCTAAATATGAAATATCCTTTACACAGCAAGCAATAAAAATAATGGGTTCCCCATAATACTCAGGGCTGGGAAGGCATTATTTCTAAACTGTGGTGCCTTTTACTTTATGGAGAGTGAAATAAACACTTACTGGAGAGAAAACCTCATTTAAGCTCCACAGTCGCCGGGCCCATCCGGAATATTTGCTGGATCTGAGGGCAGTGGGAAGGGAACGTGGCAGGCAGGAGTTTAGGATGGTTTTTTTAAAAACCTGTTGTTGCTAATGATAACATTTTAAACGTAATAGCTTCTCCTCTCCCTCCTTATCTTTCCAGTTTCCTTGGCATCAGGAGCTGCTCTGTGGTGAAATCCTCGTTTGTGTGCCAGGAAAAGCCACGAGTTTGTGCAGCCCAAGAGTTTCACAGCTCTGCATCCGAGCTGCTGGAGTTCAGCAGGGAGCTGGGCACACTCAGCTCATTCCTTGGGCTTGGACAGTACATTAAAATAGATATTAAAAATACCTCTTTTCCCTGTTTTCCCCTCCTTTCCCCCCTGACTGCAATGGAGGCGTCAGTAGAATGTTCCAACAGCAGCAGGCTTTAAGGGAACTGGTAGAGCCAGATCCAGGTAAAATGAGCTGAATACATTGAATTTATTACTTTTATTGTCTTCTATTCCAGAGTAGGACTGTACACAAATTCCATATCTGCTAGGAAAGCAAACTTTGAATTTATGAGGCAAAAAACCCYTCAGGCTGGGGTGTCATTGTTGGTAAAAGCCAATGGCACTGTGGGAATAAAATAAAAATCCCTGACATTTGAGAGGGCCAGGCCGGTTTCTGCTGTGGGCAGAAACATCCAGGGGTGTGTGKCAGGAAGGGAAAAGGAGCTGAGGGAGAACAGGGCCGTGTTCTCAGCTGTGGGGATCAATGGAGATCAATTCCAGTGTACAGGAAATGCTTTTCCATACAGTCACAGAAATATCTCCTCCAATGTGTGCTTAGRGCCAGAGGGAGCCCCAGGAAGAGCTACAACACTTTATTTACAACAGTTTCTTGGGCCAAGAAAAGGGTAGGAAAAAATTCCTTTCAATTCATACAATCATAGCCCAAGGAACGAATTTTTATCATTTTTATCCTCCTGTGGTCCCTCTGCATTCGGAATAGCTCCAGGGTTGACCCAGCGTTGATGTGAGCCCACTTTTTCCTCACTGTGAGGTCAATTCCTGTGTTTGTCCATGTTCCTGCTTCAAACTCCATGTTCCTGCTTCAAACTCCATGTTCCTCATCACTCTCTGAACCTTGGAGTGACTCTTGGGAGAAGGGTAAAGAAGAGTGAATTGGATTCCCAAAGGCTGAACTTCCTCATAAATCCCTCCTTATACAGAGTGGTGCCTGCACGGAAAAATTTRTGGATTCTTGCTTTGCAAAGGATTGGTGGGCTGACAGTGCCAGGGTCTGGGTTACTCAGACTTTTGCTCAAGGCAGTCTGRCAGTTCTTGTTCCAAAAGCACCTCTGCAAACCCAGAGGTGTCCAGAGGTTTGCCCTGCACGCACAGGGGTGTGATCTGCAGGGAAATAATGCTGGAAATTGTCTGCAGGGCAAATAATGCTGGGAATCACCTGTCTCAGGTGGCCAGCTCCAGGCCTCAGCAATGCTCTGTGCTGGTCTGGACAAGGGAAGGGCTGTGGCACTGCCCTGCCTGCCAGAAGAATTAAATTTGAGAGCAGGATTATTTGCAGGTTTTTGCTCTGTTTAAGCTCCCTGGGAAGGCCCTGCTGGGCTTTGTTGAACAAACACTTCTGTGAGATGGGAACTTGATCTTCACATGACATTTATGGCTTGATAGGAAGAACCTCTGGCTTAATCTGTTCCACTGAGAGATGGGGATTTATTTTATTTCTCAAATTCAAGTCCTATTTTGGGGTTAGTTCTTCATGGTGTGCTCCAGTGTGGAACAGTGGCAGACCTGGCGGAGAAATTCTAATGTAACAAAAGGCTTTATGCTTCCCTCATTTCACTGCTCTCATCTTTATCCTAATTTTGAATTCCCATGGAAAGACGATGTGTTTTACCTTGGATTGTGTTCATTCTCAGTAAGAGCTTTCAATGCCCTGTGGTGTCCATGGACTGGGAATGCCATTCCTTTGGAGCCAAGGTATCTTCACACTCCTCTTGGGCAGGTGAGCTCATTTTTCCATAGGATAACTCAGTGCACACTGGCTGGGGTTGGAAGAGACCTTAAAGCTGATCTGGTTCCACCCTGCCACGGGCAGGGACACCTTCCATGGAGCAGGGGACAGGATGAGGGAACAGAGTCAGTGCCAAGGATCCTTCACCTCGGGCAGAACTGGAATGCTGCAGTTCCCAATCCCCACAAATGGGTGAAACACCCATGAAAACAATGACATGTTTTAGCAGATTTTTAAAGGGGAAGGCAATCCCAGCCCKTTGTGGGACAGAGGGATGGTGTTTCTGTGTCACAATTCCCAGKGACGTTCCCCTCCCGGTGTTCCCTCTCCTCCCCGAGGCTGAGCTGAGGCTCCAGCAAAGCTRGGCTTGCAAAGCCCCAGACTAAGCCTTGTATTAAAACCAATCCCCCATATGGTGGCAGCCTTTTGAAAGAGATGGGGAAAAACTCCCTCCCTGGAGTGTTTGTTTTAATGCAGTCAGAAAGAAAAACAGAGCGTGTGGAATGGCTCTTCCCAGGCCCATGGGGAGAAATGGGCATCTCTGAAGCACTTCCACAGAAACCCGAGGGTGGGAGAGGCTTTCTCATCCCTTGCTAACAAGGTTATTTCCATTCTTGACCTTGTATCAGGACAGGAGTGGTTTTAATCATTGCTATCACTTCTCAAGTGCTTGTAACAGCCATAGTCTTAGATAAATACAATTTAAACCTTTGTATAATATTCTTTTATATTTTCATAGTGTAAAAACGGCATTTCAGGCTAAAAAAGAGGTGAAATTTCAAATGGGTAGTGCAAACATGGAGTTTGAATGTACTGAGAGATGTAAGGACACAAACCCATAAACACATAACCAAAATCAGCCAAATGTTGATTTTGCATGCACAGACAGAAAAAATACCATCTTCATTAGCAAGGTGAAGACTTTGTGTGATTCCCACTGGAGAGCTGCCAATGTAACAAAATAGAATCAATGTTATAAATCTAACAAAATAGAATCAATGTTACAAATACAACAAAATAGAATCAATATTACAAATATAACAAAATAGAATCAATATTATGAATATAGGACCCAATGTGATAACTCCAGGTCCCACTTCTGTTGTGTGTGCTGTTGTTAATTCCTCAGCAGAGGCTGCACGGTGATGTTGGATGAGTTTGTTCCTCTCCCCTGAGCCATTTCTGCTGGTATTCAGCAAATCCCAAAATTGGGTGTTCRGCAGAGACCTCCTTGTTCCCAGCAGCTTTTCAGGAGTGAGGAGCCCTGTGCTGGCAGCTCCTCTGCCCTGCTGCTCGGGGCAGGGAACAGCTCTTTGCCGGGGGTTTAAATCTGGAAATCAGGGCCATGAACTGGGAAACACTGGGGAAAGTGGGGCCAATTCCTTTAGCTGCCCATTGGGCTTTGCTCCTTCCTCCTCCAAGGTTCTACTGCTCAGGAGGAGTTTCCTGGGAAGCTCTGCCACCCCCGGGGGCTTTCCAGAGGGCTGCTCTGATGGAGGAAAGGTTTTCCTTTTGGTTTGAATTGACTCAGTGCAGAGAAGACTTTTTTCCCCCTCCCTTTTCCCTTTGCTCAGTGGCAGAATCCCCCAGCTCAGACGGGCAGAGGCGTGGGGAGGCAGGAGAAGTCCCCACAGCACGGCACAGTGACACTGTTTGCCCCCGAGCTGTGGCAGGGAGGAGCAGCCTGCTCTGGTGCCCAGGCACAGCACCAGGAGAGCTTTTCCAGGGCAGGTTTAGGGCTGTGGTGGCTGACAGCGTTTTGTCTTCCCCRCCCCTGCCCTGGAATGACCTGCTGCTGCAGGCTTTTGTCCCCCAGAGAAAATAAAAAAGGAGGGAGAGAGGAATGTACTGGTGATGTGCAGGTGTGAGGAGCTCTGGGGGGACCTGCAGGGCCAACTCCACCTGCCTGGCACCCCGGGGCTTTCCCAACAGAGAAAGCCTCTGAAGGCAGGGCAGGATATAAAACAGGATCCAAGAAAGAATGGAGGAATCCAGGAAAGATGGAGAGGGACTCCTTACAAAAGT
>QVAJ01000131.1:1196411-1207023 GCA_003546035.1 Mixornis gularis
GGAGGGCTCCGGGCACAGAGAGAGGGAGGGCTCCGGGCACAGAGAGAGCCGGAGGGCTCCGGGCACAGAGACAGCCGGAGGGCTCCGGGCACAGCCATCACCCCCTGTCTCGGTGGGAGAGGCTTTGGAGCGGCCCGAGTTCAGGAATCATCCCCGGGGAGTCCGGAGCTCCCTGCACACACAGCATCCCCCGCCTGTGCCTGCACAGCCCGGCCCTTCGTTAAAATCCGCCTGATTCCCGCGGCTCCAAAGMCTTCGGGTTCACCACTCCAGGCATCCCGGAAGGTGAATTTGGGCTCTGTAAGCTGGAAGCCTTCAGGGGGATCACAGAGTCCTGGATCCCTGGGCAGTAATGAGGGATCTGCTTGGACATCCCAGAATTTTGTATTTCTGAGCGTGATTTTAAATCCCAGTTCAGCCTGCCTGGGGAGAAGAGGAAAAAAGAACCAGTGGAGCTCAGGATTGAGGCCCTGATGTCACAGGMTCATGGAATGGGTTGGGAGGGAYCTTAATCCCATCCAGTGCCACCCCTGCCAGGGCAGGGACGCCTCCCACTGTCCCAGGGTGCTCCAGCCTGGCCTTGGACACTTCCAGGGCTCCAGGGGCAGCCCCAGCTGCTCTGGGAATTCCCAGGGAACAATTCCTTCCCAATATCCCATCTGGCTCAGCAGTGGGAAGCCATTGAAGTGATATTGCAGAATATTTCTCTCTTCTGTAGAAGAACTCTATTTAAATGYTTGTTTGTTGGACACAGGAGAAATGGGGTTTGTGTGTTACATTTATCCAGGGCTCTCTGCTGTGGATGACTGAATTTTTAAACAAAAAAATCGCTCTCTGGTGTTTTCCTGCCCTCTGCCTCCCCGTGCCTGCTCTCCCACTGTAATTATCCAGTTCCTGACTCTGCACATCAGCTGTTCACTGTGGGGGAGGAGGGGGCTGAGCAGTCCAATTAATTAAGCCAAGTTGTAGCAGATCATCATCATTTTTCAAGGTGTCAGTGGAGAGATCTCTGGGAGCGCTGCAGATGAGGCAGGACCACCTGGGAATTCGGCTCAGCTCCCATCACAGCATTTCCCAGCCTCTGGAAATACCTGTCACAGCTCCAAGTCAACCCCACAGCAGCTATAAAGGATGTTGGCAGGATTGTCCTGGAAGTCTTAATTTCCATCCCTCTAATTCAGAAAAAAAAAACCTCAGTGAACCCCAGAATTTTTCTGCTGCTGTGCAGAGAGGGTTTTTGTGGGGCTTTGAAAAAGTCAGTTGCAAAYGAAAAATTTTAGCTGCAATTAAACCATGGAAGGCTGCAGTTGGAGCAGGAAAGGAGGGGAAGGCAGTACAGCAAATATCTCACACGAAGCACAGAGAGAAATGTGAATTCTGTGGGGTTTTTTATGTGTCCAGGTAAGAAAACTCTCTGGGTTTATTCCCGGCTTGTTTAATATGACGCCGCACAAATTCCTGATTTGTGTCTCTGCTTTATCCCACCTGAACCCGCCTGGAGCTCAGTCAGTGTTTGTTGGCTTTTAAAAAGCAGCAGCAGAGGCATTTCCAGGACAGGTTTGATGAGGTGGCTGAGTGCTCACACCTTGGGGTGCCCGGGGAGCTGAGCGTGTCCCTGCCTGGCACAGCTCATCCTGCAAACTTCTCTCTTAAGGACTGGGAGGATCCTTAATTCAGCCCAGAATCACAGGGCAAGGTTTCTCATTTTTAAGGTTCAGCTCTGCTCCCTTTATGATTTTTTTCCTGCACAGCCGTTTTCTGGCTATTTTGTAGATAAAATATGATTTTATTTCTCTGTCATTGAAGGCCAGGAGTTCCTGCAGCCCCCGGGGTTGGTCTGTGGTTGTACAATCTGTTTTTCTGTTGATCAGGGACACGATGCTCACTGGGATTATTGCTTTAGCACCACTTACCCTGCAGCTGCTCAGGGCTTTATCACCATTTCTTCTGCTGCTCTTGGGGCCAAATCAGGGGCTGGTGAGGCCGAGATGTGGGGCTGGGGTCCAGGAGGAGGGTGGGACAGSACAGCCCAGGGATGCTCAGCTGGAGTTTGGGCTCTCTCTGCTGTGAGGGGGGCTCTGASCAACACCCCCAGGTCACAAAAAGATTTTCTGGGCCTCTGGAGACTGCTGGAATGAGCAGAATGAAGATAACAAGCAGGTAGGTTTATTTATATGTTTTAAATATGTTTTATCTTAGCAGAATGCATTTTTTTCTCTTTGGACGGTTCTGTTGTGGTGGTTTGCTGTCTTAACAGAAGAGGCAGCAATGTCTTTGATGTCTTTCTATAAAGTTTTATCTCTGTGCCCTGGCTGACTCAGAGCCTTGTCACAGTGAGTTTTATTTTAATTAACCCGGTGCAGGGAGATTGGTTTGGAGGGGAGCAGAGCTCCCTGGCCAGGGGCTGCTGTAGGATCAGAATCTGTCCAAGTGCACCCACAGGGTCTGAGCTCTGCTCCTGCCTGGGGCTGCTTATCTGACCCCTGCCAGGTGTTCCTGCCCTTACAGCTGGGCTTTTCCCAGATGTGACACGTTTTATCAAAGCCTTTCTCATGAGGAGGCTGTTCTCGGGTTTTGGGCTTTCACCTGCCTGGGCTGGGCTGGTTTTGAGGCTGTTTCTGCACCGAATTCCAGGAGCAAACAAGGAACTCAAGGGGAGGCATGAAAAGGTCACAATCCTGCAGGCTGCAGAGATTCTGTGTGTGCAGAAATGCAGCAAAGGGGTGACAGAACAAACAAGGAACTCAGGGGGAGGGATGAAAAGGCCACAATCCTGCAGATTTTCAGAGATTCTCTGTGTGCAAAGACACAGGAGTGAAGCAAAGGGGTGACAGAACAAACATGGAACTCAAGGGGAGGCACAAAAAGGCCACAGTCCTGCAGGATGCAGAGATTCTGTGTGTGCAGAAATGCAGCAAAGGGGTGGCAGATGGGGCCTGACCACGGAACCTCCTCACTCCCTTCCTCCTCCCTGGAATTCGAAGTTTGCTCCAGAACTTCATGTTTGTCACTGTTAAAAACCTGGATTTTTCAACCTTCGCTTTTTCTTTTGTGCAACTTTGTCTTGCAGCAGAACCGTTCCTTCCCTCTCCCTTATTTATTTGCTGGCACAAAATCCAGCTAATTTCCCAAGCTAAATAAGCAATTTTGTTTTAATCTCATCCTCTGTTCCCACTCCTTGATCATCCATGCAATCCTTGTATACACTGAAATTCATCTGTCTCGAGCAAAGATGTACAAAATTATACACGAGGTTGAAAATTGAGTTCTTTGTGTTCCTGCCTGTTGGAAAAATGATGTGTAATAGGATTGAACTTTTTTAATTGCAAATTCCCATTCTACGTAAAGCACGCTTGGTTTCCTCCTTTTTTACTTCTGAGTTCCTGGTATTTAACAGAAATTCTTGCTGTTTTCTCCAAAGAGCAACATCTTTCACTTCACTGCAGGCAGGTTTTGTGTCTCCACACGCAGCASTAAAATCGAGTCACCCTGTGCCTTGGCCTTGTGGGGTTTGAATTGGATTATTTGGGATATCCTGATTGGATTGGAGGAGAATCTCATTTCTGCCGATTGCTGCTGCTGCCCTGGGCCCTGGGGGGTTTGTTGGGTGGGGAAAGGTTTGCTGTGTTTAGGGTGGGTCTTTTCAGGGGTGTCAGGAGTCTGCAGGAGCCCAGGAGCTTCTGGGCTGGGGCCACGGGGTTGGTGGGGCTGGAAAAGGGAAATTCARGGTGTTTACAGAGGAGAAGAGCTCTGCCAGGATCCCAAACAGCTCTGGGACAGGAGTGAACCAGCACCTTCATCAAAGCTTTTAGAGCAGCTTTATTTCCTTCTGTGCCAGAGCCAAGGACCAGCCCAGCCTGGCTCAGGCTCCAGGGGTGTCCCCAACTCATTTTCTGTCTCCTCCAGCCCAGCCCAGGGGACAGGAGCTCTCCTGCTGTGTAAACACCTTGTATTTCTCTTTTCATCTGCTCAGTCACTCCCTGAGCTCCCAGTGCCACCCAGCCCCTTGTCAGGGAGGAGGAGATCTGGGCACCTTCCCTTGGCAAAGGCGTTGCCTCCACCCCAAAGGGATTCTGCTGGGATCATTCCCCTGACAGGCTTTGGAAGGGCTCACTGGGGCTGTGTCAGGAGGGTCAGCTCTGCCCCAGCCATGCATTTACTTGCTACGTGTTGATTTTTCTCCTTTCATATTCCATGGTCTGATTGTGGCTCTTAATTTACCTTAAGTCATGCTCTGCCAGCCGTCCTTTCTCTCAGTGCCAATGGGAGGTTTTTCCCCTCCCTGGGAGGTGTTTGTAGTTGAATATCAGTGTCTCAATAACGAGGATTTGTTGGCTCAGGCCACACGGGACTCTGTGGCTCTGTGGGGAACCAACACGTTGGGTGATAAAAAAAGGGAGAGAAAAGTCAAGTGTGAAACACTCCAGTGGTGGGGATGGCAGTCAGGAGAAGTTCAAATCCCTGCCCAAACCAAGGTGGCCGAAGCCCTCAAACAGAAGCCGTGAAGGTGTTTGGCACCTCCCACAGGAGTCAGATCTTCCCAGACCTTCCATCCTTTGGAAAAATTTGCATTTCRTTTAATTTTATTTCATTATTTCATCATTTCATTTCCGACCAGCTAGGCCCATCACACACTAATTAACGTGGACCTGGTCTAGCAGGGTTCMAACCTGGGTTTAACTGTGGGGAGTGTGAGGCCGTGCAGGTGAACCTGTCCTGACCCAGCAGAGTGAGTCCCTGCAGGGTTTGGAATTGGGGCAGGACCTGCTGGTTTTGTACCTGTGCTGGCACAGCCGCCTCTGAGGGCTCAGGGAATGGAAAATATTTGTGTTCAGAGCAGATATTGGACTGGCACACCCTGCAGAATGCAGATCTGCAGCTCAGCCCTGGGAAGAAGAGAAATAATTGAGGAGTCACAGAAAACGGAGCCAGGCTGTGATGGGACAAGCGAACAGCAGTGGGACTTGTGAGGAGATGACTAAAATCKCTTTTTGATGATTAAAAATGAGTGTATAACTGCTGGAGTGGTAATTCCTGACACTCCAGATTGTGGCAAGGATCACAGCTGTCTTCTGCAGATTTGAGACACAGTTTAAGTTTTACTTGAAGGATTCACATTCCCTGCCCTGTTTTGTGGGGATTTCAGTTCCTTGGGATAAAATCCAGGGCCACTCTGGACCTTTGCTTTCTGCTGGATCTWTTTGCTCTTCCTTGTTCCCACACACCCCAGTGTATGCACCCAAAAAATTCGGTTTTTTTTTGGATGTTGGGCAAATCTCCCTGTTGAGTGCATCAATAAGCAAAGCCATGGAAAGCTGCCCGTGCTGGGGCTGTGGCTGCCCTGCCAGGGGRGGCCCAGACTGACAGGGGCACTGACATTTGGGATAATTTGTCTTCAGGGCCTTTGATCATTCCGGCCTCAACCCGTGCTGAATGTGATTTTTGGCTGGTGGGTCTGGGAAAAGCTGCTGGTGGGAGCACTGGGGTTTTCCTTCAAACCACTGAGAAGATGGTTTGGGGAACTCTGAATTCCCCAGGATTTATTTAAAAGCTTTTTTTCCCTCTTCATTTATTTATTTTTCCAGCACCTTCAGCTGTGGATGGAATCTATTCTGAGGGGAGCTGTCTCTGTGCTCATTATTTTATCATCCAGCTGGAAAGCTGCTCAAAACTTTCAATCCTCAAACATCACCGAGTCCTGAGGAATTTCCAGAGCAGTCACTTGTACCTGTTTTCATTTAGTTGCAGAACCTCTGAAAGAAATGTGTTCTAAAAAAACCCCAAACCCCTAAATATTTATAATAATAGGAAATTATAATAGGTGTTGGGAGGAGCACAGGGATGGTGGAGAGCCTGGAGGGCAGAATATGGCACTGGAATTACAAAAAAAGAAATCTTACTCAAGTGCAGCTAAGACGAGGCTTTGTTTGCTTCTAAAATTAAGAAAAACGAGTCGAGGCCATAGCAAGGGTGGGGATTTAAATGAAGTTGAGTCAGGAGACTCCCCCAAAGAAAGATGAGATTTTATTTTTGGAAGTATCTTGAATTCTTATCGAAGATGGGCGTGACTCACTTGGGATTAAATATAATTTGTGTCAGTTCTAAATGAATAAACAAGCACAGAGTGGAGCAGGAGCTTCAGTGCTCAGAGGCTGAATATTCCTGTGTCCCTTGGGAAGGTGCTGGACTCCCTGGAATCTCTGCAGCCACAGCTGCCCTTTGGACCTTCCACACTYCTGGACATTTATTCACCCCGTGCTTTTTCTTTGTTAACACTTTGTCAATCACTTTTTTTAGACTCCGTGCAAAATAAATCTCCCAAACTGCAGGGCTGGGGTGGAGTTTTCAATGAGACACTGCACAAAAGCTAACAGCTCACTCTGGTGTTGCTCTGCATCCTCTCTCCCAATAAATCCCGGGCTCTGGCACGTCCTTGTGCAGACACTCTGCTGYCTCTGAGCAGGAATGATGTCATGGGGTTACTAAAAAGGGCAAGAATATGGATTTTCTTTAGCCATTGTGTCATCGGGAGGGTGTAAATCTGAGCGGTTTGAAAAATCCAAATCAATTTATTGTGCATTATGAAAATTCCTTGATATATTTTCTGTATTGCGGAACGTCGTGGCTTCCRAGTGCCCTGCTTGGAAAAACAGAGCTGCTGCTTGTGAAGAGATTCTCCTGAATCAAAGCACGGCCATAAAAAACTGAAGGTGCCAAAGGATTTGATTTCCCCCCCGGTTTTGGATCAGACATCTTGTATTTTAAGAAAAGGAGACAGTGGAGAAATGTTTCCCCAGTGGTGATAGCCACAAATTCTCCATGAGTTATGTGATACTTGACTAAAACTATAACTTTGGATGACCAAAAACCATCGTGGCAAATCTCAGAGCACCTTGTGTTGMGTGGTCAGACCCTGTGGCAGGTTGTGCAGCCTTCAGAAAATGGCATTTCCCACCTTGGAAGGTGGGCTGGGATAACAGGCCCCAGGTGAGGCTCTGCAGGGGTGACAGGGGTGACGTGGGGACAGGAACCCTCAATAACCCAGGGCTGGGCTGTCCCATGTCCCTGAGAAGTTCTGGGGCACAGCAGCTGGGTCCTGCCTCTCTTCCCCCCTCGGTGCTGGGCAAGCAGGAATTACCCCAAATTCAGATATTTTGACAATTCAGCCTGAGAAGGGAGCCTGGGGTGCAGTCAGGAGTGTTTGTGGTGTTGGTGGAGCCTGGACAATGCAGTTTTCCTGCCTGAGGTGCAGTCAGGAATGTTTGTGGTGTTGGTGGAGCCTGGACAATGCAGTTTTCCTGGATTTCTGCACTTCCTCTCCCCTGCCTTTGCAGCTGCCACTGCTCTGGGGGGTTTTGGGGCAGGCAGTGGGGATGGGGCTGAGGCACGAGGGATGATTTTTGGCAYCCTCAGAGGGCTGGAGAGGAGAAGCCCAAGCCGTGGGCTGGCTGGAGGAGCTGAAGAGCCCAGGAATGGCCGTGATTTTGTAGATCTTCAGCTCCAAATGACCAAATGACAYTGAAAATAACAAAGTGATGGAGCCAGCCCGCAGATGTGCACAGRCTGATCACAAACTCCCCTTTCCTGCTACAGGTTCCAGCACCCTTTGGGTTTGGTTTTAGTTGAAGTTCCRGTGCAGCAAACTCTCAGGTGTGGCAGGAGATCCCAACACACCCAAAAGTGACATTATCCCTTACTCAGGGTAGAGGTTTAATTCTGGAGTCAATGCAGGGATTCCAAACCAGGCAGAGCTGTGAATGCAATCTGTAATTTTCCAGCAATAAAAACACAGTTTTGATACGTGGCAAATGCTGGCAATAATTTACAGCATCACCCCTGTAACAGTGATGTTCTTGCAGTGATATTGAGGCAGCTGAAACCCCGTCCAGCAGTGGTTAGGACTAATGAGYAAAAGCCTGGATGTTTACCCGTAAATTCCATGGCAGCGTTTCCAGCATCGCYGGTCTCGGAGATTCCTAAATGAACATTGATTTTTATTACCCAGCAGCGTGTTGGCTGTGTGGCCGTGGCTCCTTTCACAGTCTGGTGTCTCAGTGGGATGTTTGGGAATGCTCTGGAGAGGAGCTGGGCTGGTGTTTGTGCCCTGGGCACGTCCCTGCCCCAGGCTGGGTGCGGGGTTTGGCACTTTGAGGTTTTAAAGGAGCTTTAAAAATCGATSCTCGGGGTGGTGCACTGAGCCTTGACCCGCTGGAGGCGGCTCTGGTGTTTATTCCCTGTGGAATGTTGGATCCCTGGAGTTGAGGGACCTGCTCCAGGTGCTGCAGCCTYCTCCAAGGACAGGGATGGCACTGGGGGAGATCCCGAGGGGGATGCATTAAAACAAGGCTTTACTTTTGGGTAAAAATGATGGTGTTTGGGGAGCTGTTCCTGTACAAAACCCCCATCCCTGCAGGGGTTTAGAAGCTGGGAGGAGCAGCATTGCATTAATGGTTGGATTCCATCTCAAAATGATTCCCAACTCCAAGGATGCCATGGTTTTCTGAAGTTCTGCTTCCAGTGAAAGCCCTCCAGGAATGAGGTCTGTGAATCCCAGTGTGTGTGGGGGGGGGGGGTTTTGTTGCATGCTGGGAAACGGGAGGTTTTGAGGAATAATTGAATTTCGCTCCTGGTTTCCCATCTGAGAAGCAAAAGCATCCAGGAATGGAGCGATGGTTTCTGCCTGGATGAGTGCCCATCTCTCAGCTCCATCTCTGCACAAAAAWGGATTTTTGCCTTCTCCTCTGCTGCGTCCTGGGCACTGGAAAAAATGGGATATAGGCAAAGAAGTTTCCAAGCTCAAGTGAACTCCAAGACCCTTTTATTTTTAGATCAGCAAAATAGGTTAATTCTAAGAGTTGCTAATTGCTCAGCAGCTTTTATTGATAATTTTTTAACTTTCTCAACTGTTTTGACTCCCAGGCTTTTCCACTCCTCTGCTGTTTGAAATGATTCTGTAAGATATCTACTTAGGTGATTATTATGAGCTAATAGTTATTATCAGCTGTTCACAATTCAGATTTCAAGGCTTGCAGATGGAATTTGAATTAAGTGATGAAGGATTTCTACCATGTAAGGATAATTTCAAGGAGGGGGGTGGAAGGAAAGAACCTAAACCCATCRAATGAGATATTAATTGCAAATTATTAACTCAGATTTAATCAGAAAGGATTTTTTTAATATAGGAAGTAGGAAGTATATTAATCTAGTTTTTAAAACTGTCTTATGGAAATGAACACAGAAATATGTTCTCAATGGGAAATTGTAATGTTTCCAGAATACTGTGTTGAGAGAATAATGAATGCATTAGGAAAGAGCAATTGCATATTTTAAAGGAATTATCCCACTAATCATAAAATTCCTGTTGGAAGGAGTGATTAGGAAACGTTTGGATTTATTTAAGCGCAGAAATTGCAAATTGGCAGCAAAGGTCACAGCCCCCTGTAATGAGGAATATTCGACCGGTGGGTGACCCTCGGGATTCCATAAATAACCTTTAGGAGCCCTGGTGTTCAGAGATGGGAACAGAAGGACCCATCTCCATTTCCTCCCGTGTGGCACAGGCTGGGAGCTGAACTGGAAAGGTGAGGGAGGGATGAACTGGCAATTTCCTGGGGAAAATGTCAGTGCCCAGCCCAGGCTGAGCCTGCCCTAATTCCAGTTTAAGATCCTCTTTTCATGTCCAATTACCTCCTCGAGGATGGAGATGATGTTCAGGCCCTGATTGCAGAGCAGGGCCTGGCACAGAGCTCTGCTCCCCTGGCACTGGCCCAGGGCTCTGCTGGAGCTCCCAGTGCAGATGCTCCAAAGCCTTTCACGGAATTTGGGGAAATGATGTGTGATTTTCTGCCCTAATGGCTTAATTGCCTGCTGGAGGGTGCCGTGATGGGCAGGTAAAGAACCTGTAATTTTTGCTTAAATAGCTGTTTTAAAAACTGGTTCTGTGTGTATTTCCCTTGTGCTGGTTCATCTGCGTGTACTTCCCAAAATGTTTCTGTGTCCTTCCCTCTGCCCAYGGGAGTGGAAATGGGGAGTTTAAACATTGGGGTCAGAGCTGAAAGAAAAGGAGGTGCAAAACAAGGTGGGGGGGGGGAAAGGGGTCACACCCCATTGAGTAAAAGAGCATTGATGTTAAATTTAATTTTTAATTATTAAATTAAAATCAAACTAATTAATTTTAATTAAAATTATTTTTAAATTTAATTTTTTAAACAAAATTGGGATGGGATGGGATGGGATGGGATGGGATGGGATGGGATGGGATGGGATGGGATGGGATGGGATCCAAGGTCCTTCCAACCCAACCCATCCCATGACTCTACACCAGGCCCTGCTAATCCCCAGGATGAAATAAATCCTGTGCCAGGCCTGGCTTTGCCCACATAGCACATCACGGCTCTCATTTCATCCCAGGCTGGAATCTGATCTCTCTCTTCCCAAAGTGAATTATTCAGCACAGTCTCCTGGAGCTCAGCAGTGTGTGCTCAGTGCTCTCATCTGAGAAATGCCATGGCATTGTGGAATAGGCAAGTCAGGGAGGAATCCTTTGATCACACAGCTTTGTTGCTGAGAAAAGAGAGCAGAGTAAATGCAGAGTAAAATAACTTTTTTTTTT
>QVAJ01000131.1:1253079-1268778 GCA_003546035.1 Mixornis gularis
AAGAGATGGAGCCTTGGCTGCTGCCTCCTGCAGGGATGGTGACAGTGAGGGGTCCCTGGGCCTCTCCTCCAGGTTAAACACCCCCTCTCCCCCCGGTAATTGTTCTGTTCCAATGGGAATTGAAACARTGCCTCACACACACAAATCTGGGGCTTTTACCTATTCCAGGCTCCAGCTCATCACGTCTTTATGCCGAACACAAAACAAACAGAGAGAAGTGACTTCATTATCGCACYCGGGGAGAGACTTGACAGCCATTTAGAAAAATCCTTAACACTCACCCACTTTGGGCTCGTCCTGTCCCCCAGGAGCAGGCTGGGGACAGAGCCATCCATCTCCATCCCATCCAGCAGCCCCGAGCAGCCGTGGAGCCGGGATTGGATTCCTGCAATCAATAATCCCARGGCTCTCCCTTGGCCAGCGCGGGGTGAGCAGGAGGGGGTTTATTTTGCATTTTCTTAAATCTTTGCTTTAAAGTTGACCTTGCTCTCAGCAGGAAATCTGGTCTGGTGCGTGAAGAGAAATAGGAGTAGGTTTAAGCCGTGATTTATTTGGGTCTTTTTGCCTCCTTCAGAGAGAAGTTTGTGTTTGTTGTTCCTTCGTTTCCTGGCTGTGGGTTGGTGGAGGGTCTGGTACAACCACGGGGCTCCTCCAGCCAGCAGTGGGAGCCCCACCCACTGCTGTGACTCCAAACAATCCCAGGATGGTTTGGGCTGGGAGGACCTTAAAATATAAAATATAATATATACTATATAATACATAATATATAATGTATAATGTATAATATATTATGTATTATGTATTATGTACTATATTTTATATATTATTTATAGCATAGTATGTTATAGATAAATATATATTATATTTTATAATATATAAAATATATATAATAATATTAGATTTACACCTTTTCTGCTGGCATATCCCATTTTACAGCGTGAACAAAGGTTAATTGTCACGTTTTTATGTTTCCCTTTGTAATTAAGTGTTGAGCCTTCGGTGCTTTTCGCCACAACTCCCGACAATTGAAGTTAATCTTTTTAATCACCGCGGGAGAGRGCAGGAACTCCAGGAGAGATCCCACCCCAAACTCGGCGTTTTTCCCCTCCGGGAGGGTGTGTGAAGCCAGGAGAAGCTGCAGCAGTGTTGGGAGGAGACGCTTCCTAAAACCAGCAGTTTCCATTTTGGTGTCTCYGAGATTTGGTTGAAAATTCTGGGAATGGGAGGTGATTCCAGCCGAGGCTGTCAGGAGGGAAGCAGTGCTTGCATCCCAAGCTGCACAGAAATTGTGTTGTCAGAGATCTGAGCATTATGGCCTGCTCTGTTTGCTGCTGTTTCTCTCTCTGTTCCACGTCTTTATTGTATTAAGAAATTTCCCTATTCCCCCTTCATGCAACAAAAAACTCAATCAGGGCTACATCGGTGACAGAAATTGGGTTTTTCCCACTCTCCCAGGCTGTCCCTGCTCTGGGGGAGCTGGGTGGGGAAAGCAACAACTCTTCTGAGAGCTGGGGGCCAGAGGGGGCACAGGGACAGCCCCAGGGCATCGTCCACCTCCAGGGCTCCATCRTGGCCAGACAGTGAGCAAATAATTGTCATTACTTCACCGGGGTGGATCACTCCGGCTCCCACATTAGCACAGCGAGGACGCGCTTTGTTGTGTTAATAAATAACTGTTACGTTTAAGAAATGAATTCGCAGGGAAGGATTTATCGGGGTATACAATTAGAGCAAGAAAAATGACAAATTTGTTCCTTAGAGTGCCTCGAAATAATTTCTATCTCATCTGATTAGGAGAAAAGGCTGCTTTGTCTTCTTAAATTATTTTTTCTCTATTTAAATAAATCTGAACTGCTCGCATGCCTGCAAGAATTACAAACGGCTGCTCAGACCTAAATCAAGTGTTCCAGGGTTGCTGCATGAATCTTCCCAGGCAATAAACTTTGGGTACCTCTGACAAGTTTTATGATCCCAGATAGGTGCACTGTGCTAAGGGCTGTATTTCACAGCAACGCCTCTGAATAGATCAGATCAGTTTTTATATGCTAATAATTTGTTTGGGTAGTTTAATACCAAGAGCTATAACTCATATCGATGGCTCGCCTTAGACCGTGGATAATTTGAATAACAGTTGGGGAAAAATCACTTTAGGAACACTTTCAGGATTGCACTTTCCCATCGAGCAATTAGGGCGAGAATAAACCAGGCTGGAAATTAAAGGGGAAAAAAGGAATTGAAGCTCATCAGCTCCAGCTCAGGGTCATTCCGTCTGAAGTTTCCCTCTCCCTCAGTCACTGCATTTTCAGTTTGCTCAGTGTCCGGCCTCTTTTCCATTTCCTCTTGGGCTGGCAAATCAGTCTTGTTATTTAGCCACTCTTTTTTTGCCTAGAACAAAAATCTAAATGGTTTTTTCCTTCAATTCCCCTCCAACTCCCAGTGGCACTGGTGGTGCTTTGCAAATTTTACCTGTTCTGGTCCGTGACGTGTCGTGGGAGCAGCTGAAACTCAGTTTTGGTGCTGCAAACCCAGCGGTGCAGGCAGCAGGAGCAGGGTGGGGATGCTGTGGCCCTGCTGGGTCGCTGTAATTGGGAACCCTTTGGAATTTGGAGGGCAGGCACTCCCCAAACCCAGTCTGACCTCTTTGGTAGCTGCTCAAAGTTCCTCTTTCTAAACACACGACATGAACACGGGAGGGCTGGCCCCAGGATTTGTGGAGACTTTCCTGGAGCTGCTTTGGGGTAAATGTTCCAGTCCTGCATTTAGGGCAGGCCGTGAAATGGGGTAAATTTGCTATTATTTGGTTTTCTGCAGCGGGATAATTGAAGCTAATAGAAGTAAATAGCTAATATTTCCTGGTGGGATGACCTTGGGAGCAGGAGAGCAGCTCCTTGTGTCTTCCTCCAGGGAAGAAAGTTAGAGGAATTACTGCCAAATAGTAATAATAGCAGCAGCAGCACGGGCTGTAATTCTCCACTCTCCTGCTCCAGCGACACCTGAGCAGCAGCGGGAGGAAAACAAGTCATTTATCAGGGATAATTCCTTGGAACTGCCGGGGGTGTGCAGCAGGGCTGGGGAGAAATGGGCACAGCAATCTGCTCCTCATCCCAGCCATTAAGGACCCGGCTCTAATTGTCCCATTTGGGCAATTTGTGCTTGCTCAGGCCCGGTGTGGGAAGGGAAATGTCCCCGTTGCCTTTTCTGGGAGCTCTGGGGTGTGAGATCTGCTGCACCCGCCTCCAGTCCCTCCTGAGGGACCCCAGCCCATGGCTCCCCATGTTCTCCCAGATCTCCCACCCCAGATTTCCCCCCCAGCTCCCCTCCTGTCCCGTTTTCCCTGGACAGAGATGTTCCTGTGGTACCCACAGCAGTACCGAGCCTCCTGCAGCTATTTTTGGTCTCTGTAAAATCAAGGAGGTTTCAAGAGAAAATCACGGAGATTTGACAGAAGGAGAGAGAACTCAGAGATAATGAACTATGAAAACTCTCGGTGAAATGGAATTAAAGGGAAGGGCTGTCCTAAAGCAAAGCAGGAGAGAACCTGGGCAGCAGCAGCCAGCCAGGAAAGCAGAAATCAGGGCATCAGGCACATCATAAACACAGCTGGGGTCAGGGGGTGTTATTTGTATGGAAAAAGGTGGTTTGGACTCGGTTCCATGCAGGGATGGAGGGACAGGGCTGGGCTGAGGAGCTGGGCAGAAACAGCCCAGGAGAAAGGAGGGAGGGGGTGAGAGGCACCAGGTGGTTTCTGCGTGAGAGGAGAGCATCTCTTGCTAAAAGAAGTAATTTTGCCACAAATGGAGTGGACTTGGTGTGTTTCTGTGTGAAAAGGGGGCTGAGAGCTGAATGCCAGAAGGTCACCTGGATTTTGGGGAAGGAAAGCAGTGAAATGCTGGGATGGCTGTGCCTGAAGGGATGTGACTGCCAGCTGTGACACCACAGCCTGGGAGAGGGAGGAAAGGGGAGCAGGAGCATCCAAACCTGCAGGGATGGGCCCTCCAGACCTCCCTGGGCAGCCCCTCCCAGTCCCTGAGCACCTTTCCATGCAGAAATTCCTGCTGATGGCCAGGCTGAGCCTCTGGGATCCCTGCTGGGACCCCTCCCCTGGGCTGGGCTGAGGGTCCCCAGGGCTCACTGCCCCCCAGTCACCCATCCCAGGATTCCTGCCCTGGGCCGTGTCCCCAGCTGAGAAATGGGGATAAATCATTCCGCAGGAGCTGGGGAGGGAAATGAGGAAATGAGGAAATGAGCTGGCACTGAGCCCTGTGCTGTTTGTCACCTCCCCTCTGCTGCTCCTGGAGGAACACCACATCCTCACCTTCACCAATCCTGCCCGTTAAAATCCAGAGCTGAGTGATGGCACTGAGGAGTCCAGGCCCTACAAGGATGAAATAAATGTCTGGAGAAGCCACTTGCTGACCTTTCCCTGGCTGCTGCCCCGGGGATTCACAGGTTTTATTTTTTGCTAAGCACAAAAGCGTTTTCCCTGGCCAACACTCCTTTGCTGAAGGTGAGAATGAATAAAATGAGCCCGCAAAACCCTGAGGGGAGGGTCAGGTCTTTTCACAGCTCTCACTATTTTTAACAGCCCCAGCTGAGGTGTCTGGAGCAATGCAGGCATCCCCTCTCCAGCCCCAATCCCCCAGGGAATTCCTGTGTTAACCATTGCTGGGTGTTTTCAGCAGGAAATTTGGGCAATCTGGGAACTTCACAGCCCGAGAGAGCGACGCGATCACTTTAAATGATGGCTCTGCTGCTGGAGGGCGTTTGGCATTTGACTCGAGTTAAAAATTCATCCAGAACTGATATACTGCATTTTTCATTTCAAAAATTGCAATCAGGTAGCAAAGTCTGGGTGTTCAGACGAGAGTAATATCTTTTCAACGTTCATTAATCTGAGTCAGTAATGAACTGCAGGTAAAATGGAGGGACAATTCAGAACAAGGCCTTTATTTGGTTATTTTTCTTATCTTCCCCGTTATTAAATATCCATGAACAGCTTAATTGACCTTCCTGAATTTTTCATGTCCCAGGCTGCTGGTGGTGGGTGGTTTGGAGGTGTTGAGGGGTCAGTGCCAGCTCCTGGCTGGGCACAGGGGCAGGGTTGGGGGTCCCTGTGTCCAGGGCAGTGCTGGTCACTCACAGCCTGGGGGCTCCTGGGATTTATCCTTCATCCTTTATCCTTCATCCTTTATCCTTCATCTTCCTCCCCCAGGTGATGCCTGAGGGTAAACACAGTCCATTGTTTGGTCTCTGCTGTTCCCTTGACTGCATTTTCAGTTTCTCAGCTCTCTCCTCAGTCTCTGTCTGGTTTAGGCTCAGTTCCCCAACTTTGCCTCATGCACTGGGGATGTTTTCCAGACCTCTGATCTCCTTCCTTGTCCTCCTTTGATTCCCTTCATCTCACTCACAGCTGCACTGACACAGAGTGCATAAATCAGGTCACATCTCCCCAGTTAGGGCCTGGCTGGGCTGAACCCAGCAGAAAGAGAATTTCTCATATTTTGATGGCCACAATTCCATTTTCTGCCCCAGAGCCTCCCATCCTCAGCTCCATTCCCCACCCTGCAATGACATCATGGATTATTCCTGCCCAGGTGTCTCTCTGGAATAGCAGCTGTTGTTTAAGGGTGATTTCTGCCATGCCAAGCCCTTTATTGGATTTTAATCTCGGTCCCTCCCTGTGCAGTGCCAGCAGCCAATTTAACCTGCACACCCCTCCTCTGCCCTGCCAGTCGTTAATGAAGAAATTAATAATGCTCACTTCAAGGCAGGTCTCTCAGCACCTCGATTCATCTCTTCATCTTCAGCAGGGCTGTTCCTGGGCAGGAGTGGTGTCCCAGCAGCTCTGTCACCCCAGGCCAGGGTGGGACAGGAGGCTGAAGCCCAGCTCTCAGTCTGCAGTGTCCCCTGGGAGGAGATGCAGTGGGGATGGTGCAGCCCAGCAGTGCTGGCTGCTGCTCCCACACCTTCGGTGTCCTGCAGCTCTTTTGGAGAGTTTGTTTTTCTGGGAGTCTGAGATGTCTTGTGAGCTGGGATGTAAAGAACATTCATTATTTTTTTAATCTGTTCATTCTTCTGAAGAGAGACTGCTAACGAGGGCAGGGAGTGCCAGGACATGGGGAATGGCTTCAAAGTGACAGGAGGAGGTTTGGGTTAGAGATGGGGCAGGAATTATCCCCTGGCAGGGTGGGCAGGTCCTGGCACAGGGTGCCCAGAGCAGCTGTGGCTGCCCCTGGATCCCTGGCAGTGCCCAAGGCCAGGCTGGACACTGGGGTTGGGGCACCCTGGGACAGTGGGAGGTGTCCCTGTCCAGGGGAGGGGAACAAGATGAGCTTTAAGGTCCTTTCCAAGCCCAAGCATTTATGATTCTAAGGATGTGGATCCTCTCTCCCCGTCCCTCCCTCTGCAGCCTTCCCTAGGAACTGTTTAAACTCAGATATTGATTCAGACAGTCCTTTAAGCATGCAAAGATAAAGTTCATCAGCATAACCAATTTGCAAACATCTAAATTAGCCAGGCACTCTCCCCGTTGCCTTTGTGGGAGATTATAAACTTCCCTCTTTGTTCCAGCATTATTGTGCCGACCATCTGCTCTCAGTTAGCCTTTTCATGGAGATTGAGGCAAGGAAAGCTTATTAAACACTCAACTTCCTCGGTTAATGGCTTTCCCTGCTCCTTTTTCAGTTCCCCTTTATTACTGATGCACTTAGGGAATGATCTGCTGTTAATTGCCCCCCTGTTTGTCCCTGACCCCTCTGCCCCCGTGGGCTCCGGGGAGGAAAACTCACTGAAGGCTTTAAATGCCGTGCCTGAAATTCCTGCTCAGGAAATCCGTGAATCCAGACCCAGCTCCCACCCTCCCGTGGCACTGTTGGGTCAGGTCTCCCAGGGACAGGGCAGGGGGTGGCAGGGCCCTGACCCCACTCCCAGCTGGGATCCACAGGGGACAGAAGGCAAAGCAGAGGAAAGGAGGTTGTGGAGGTTTAGAAATTCTTTCAATGTGCAATTTGTCCCAATTTCATTAACTTTCTTCCCAGGTTCTCCTCTCCTGACTCACCCTGTTCTTAGTGCATCATCTACATTATTTCTTGGTTCTTTAGAGCTCCCTGGGGATTCCCCCTTCCTGATCCCCAGGCCACAAGTAATTGTTCTCCCTCCCCGATCCTTTTAAAACAGTTGCTGCAGCAAGTTTCACCTTTGGACGTGCGTGACCTCGAAGGCACGAGAAAAATCCTTCTCAATTACACTGGACAGCTTGTAAACAGATTTCCAAAGGCTTGCAGCCCCGTGTGCACACACCAGGGCTGGGAAAGCCCAGCAGAGCTGGTCTCTGAGCTGTAGATCAAGAGAGGCTCCCGGGCTGGATCCGCTCGTGGCACAGCAGTTCGGATAATAGGATGGGGAACATAATAACGTCACACTCCAGCCTTGCAACTTCATTTCTGCCTCTCTCACACCAGGGACTGAGGCAATGAAGAGAGCTCTGATTTGCAAAGCTGAATAAAACAAAAGCACAGAGGAACCTGGCTGGGAGCGCTGACCTTCTTTTCAGATTCCAAGCAACTGGAAACCGAATGTTGCTCAGAACTGGCCACGATCCTTGTTTTCTCATGCAGAGCCATTAACCTCTAACTCACTGAATCAAGCAAACTGTTATTTGCTGGTATTAAAAAAACACCTTCTGGCCTGGCTCATTTTCTCCTGAGACATCTGAACACGGGTAAGCTTTGGCAGATGCTAACAGTTCCAACCTGCACAGGATACTGGGAGAAAATAAAAATGCACACTGGGGGGGGGGTTGCATAATGCAAAATGGCTGAAATGCAGCAGAAATTTGGAATCTGTCTCAATCCTTGGGAGCTGAAAACAGGAGTGTTGTTTGCAGGATGCTCTTTTTTGGGGGGTGGGCTGTTGGCTTCATCCCAGCCCTCGGGTGACCGTGTCTGGAGGCAGCTCTGGGCAGTGCTGAGGAACAAAATGGGGTTGTCATTACTTCCACTGAATTAAATGGAAATAATTGTGGCTTGCAAGCATTTCCCTGGTGTGGGGCAGTTCCTCGTGATGATTACACCGAGGGCAGCACCTTCGGGCACAGGGTGGGGTTTTGGGGTTGCCCCGTGCCAGGGGTTGGGTTCAATCCTTGTGGGTCCCCTCTGCAGCAGGGCAGGGGCAGAGTCCCCATCCCTGCAGGGGGCTCAAAGCCCTGTGGATGTGGCACTTGGGGACAGGGGGCAGTGGTGGCCTGGGCAGGGCTGGGGCAGGGTTGGACTCGATGTCTCTGAGGGTTTTTTCCATCCTGTGGTGTCACCTCCCCACTCTCCAGAGCCCCGTTCCCAGGGAGAACATCCCCAGTATCCAGATGGGAGCTGTGCCAAGATGGGCAGCAGGGAAGGAGGAACTGGGCACCAAAGGTGACACTTTCAGCTGCAGCTCCCACAGGAAATCTTCCCTTCCAGCTCTGCAGAGCTCCAGCCACTTGTGGCTTTTCCTTTCCCTGGTTTTCTTTGCCTCTCTTTGGTGGAGGAGAAGAGGTGCAAAGCTGGGTCTGGAGTCCCTCACCGTGAGCCAGGTGCAGGCAGAGTGCTCCTGCTCCATGCTGTGGAGGAGATTTGGGATTTGCCAGGCTGATCCAGAGGTTTAGGTGAGAACTGCAGCCAGGGCACCGCAAACTTCTGCCAGGGGGAGCAGCATTTAGGGGGCTCTGAGAAAGAGGAATGCGCAGAGAAATCAGGTGGTGTTTGTTCAGCAAGGCTCTTTTCTGACAGAGAATTGAAACATTGAGCCAATTAAAATGCCAAGGACTTCTCAAAACATAGACTTCACAGAGAAAATACGACGTTAGCAGCAGATGATGTAAGCAAATAACAAATCCTGCTCGCTGGCATTAACTGAAAGTGGTTATAAATGAGCAGGGTTGTTTTTTCCTTTCTTATCCACTGCCTCAAGCAGCCACTCAATAAAAATGCAACTTCCAGCTCGGTGCTGAAGGGTTTAAGGTCTGTGTGTGGGGTGGAAGGAGCAGCTGGGATGCGCCAGCACCTCCCGGTGTTTTCTCACACATAAACTGAAGAGCCAAAAGACAGATGGTGGTCTAAAGGTCAGCACAATAAAACGGCAGGATTTACTGATTCCCCTCAGAGTTTATGATGTGAGGAAGATCTCTTGTTTCAGCTGATAAGAGTTTCAAAGAGCTGCACTGAACTTTGAGGGAAGAGGAGGCCGCCGCGGGGTCGGGCGCGATCCATCCGCCGCTTCCTCCCGGCTCCAGAAATAATTAACCCAAGTCTGGGGGGGTTTTTTAAATATTTTTGTGGCAGAATTCATTCGGGGTCAGGAGGAAAAGATGTTTTTCTCCTCCCCACGGCGTGCCACCGGGGATATCTGCAGGCAGTGCAGCCTCCCACCCGCAGCCCTGCAGCGGGGAAATGCCACCGTGGGCTGGGACCAGACACGGAGCCCTGGCTGCAGGAACGCTGCTGGGCCGGCCTCTGCCCTTCCCACCCCGGGAAAATCAACACCTCTGGGCTGGTTTAGTTAGTGATTGGAAACTGTTCAATTGTGCTGAGGCATTGCTTGGAGCAGGAGGGGGAGGAAAAGGTTGGGAGAGTGGTTTGCTCAGGGATCAGCTGGAACCGCCTGTTCCCTGCAGCCACCGTGGCCACCCAGAGGTTTTCCTCCTCTGGAAGGTCCATAAAAAAAAACCCCTCACCTTTTTTTCCGATTTTAAATTTTATGTGATATTAGAAAAGCTGAATCACGGTGAAGTTCCAAAAAAAAAATATCTTATTTAACATCTTTTGACAGGCACTTAAGGCCCCTTCCACCCCACTGCTACAGGCCCTGGGCTTTTATCACATTTCTGCTGCCTCTGTTCAAGCCGTGTTCTCCAGGTGCAGGGGCTGCAGGAGAGGCAGAATGAGGTTTGTTTGCTTGTTTCCCTCGCTGCCAATGTTTTTACAGAGCTGTTGAACTACACTTGCTGGGTTTTACCTTGACACTTTCATTTGGAGGCAATCTAATCTGTTCTGACTGCAGATCTGGAAGTGGAAGTCCCAGTGCACGGCAGAAACAAGGCATAAATTTCATCACTCGTGACCCATTATCAGGTTTTTGATTTTTTTTTTTTTTTTAGTCTGCCACTTCAGAAACTGTGTGTTGTTCCACTCCAGGTGCTTTAACAGCTCATTTTCCTTTGGCTGACACTGCTGTGTCACGGTTCATGTCTTCTCTGACATGAAGCTATCAGGTTCTTCCATTTACTCTTCCATTTTATCCCTGCTTACAAATGAGGTTTAGAGGAACTGAAACCTCTCCGTGGCTGAGGTCCCTCATTTGAGCAGTGCTGCCCTTTGCATTTTATAATTGCTGCTGTACAGCTCCACTTGAAGGGCTGAACATCCTGTAAAATACTGGGGGAAATTACTGCTTTAAATAAATACTAGAAAGCCAAAGCTGTTTCAGATGCATCAGTGAGCCTTTTGTAGATTTATAAATTCCTGGAAAATGAAAATATTTCACAATTTCCCAGTGTTCCTGGGAACAGATTGGTCAGATTGGCTTCAAAGCTAGGCCAGAATTTGGGGTTTTTTGGTGCTCCTGGTGTTCCTGGTGTGTGTCCTGCCCTTCCCACCCTCTGCTGAAGCCAGGGCAGGAGCCAGGTGCCCAAAGGCCAGGCCGGTCCCTCCTCCAGGCAGCACAAAAAACTGGAGGTGTCACTGTCTGCATCAACATCCCCTCATCCCTGCGTGCAGTCATCTGGTGTTTTTCACCCAGCTCACACAGATTTTATTTTAAAATGTGGCAGGAGCATGTTTTTCTCTGGCTGCACCCATAAATAGAGCGGGGGGGGGCTGGAGCACCACGGGCTGCGGAGGACACGCAGCGTTTGTCACCTCGCTGGTGGCAGCGTGACTCACCGGGGCCAGGCTCCCCTCCTCGAGGGAGGTGTTGGGCAGCCCGGCCCACGGAGACAACTGGGAGCACTGGGGGAAAGGCTGACGTCAGCCAGGGCCCCGCTCCAGGGAATGTTCCTCCAGCGTTGGGTTTTTGTGAACGGGGCCCTGCCCGTGCCAGGCACTGGGGGAACACGGGAGAGAGAGGGGTGGGTGGGAATGGTCACCACAGCCTGCAGGGAAACCACCCAGCACGGCTGAGCTGGGCCAGCAGGGCTGAGCTGGGTCTAACAGGGCTGGACTGGGTCCCAATAGGGCTGATTTGGGTCCCAGTAGGGCTGATCTGGGTCCCAGTAGGGCTGATTTGGGTCCCAGTAGGGCTGATTTGGGTCCAGCAGAGCTGATTTGGGTGCAGCAGAGCTGATTTGGGTCCATCAGAGCTGATTTGGGTGCAGCAGAGATGATTTGGGTCCATCAGAGCTGATTTGGGTGCAGCAGAGATGATTTGGGTCCATCAGAGCTGATTTGGGTGCAGCAGAGATGATTTGAGTCCCACTAGAGCTGATCTGGGTCCAGCAAGGCTGAGCTGGGTCCCATTAGAACAGATCTGGGTTCTAACAGGGCTGATCTGGGTCCATCAGAGCTGATTTTTGGGTCCCAGCAGAGCTGTTCTGGGTCCCAGCCCCAGCCCCTCAGGTCCCCAGCTCTGGGGGTGGGTTCCCAACCCTGCCTTGCTTTCCTTCCCTCCCAAATCCTCACAATTATTCCTGACCTCACAGTCCCTGTGGGAACAACTGCCTTTTCCTTTCTGTGCTCCACACGAGTGGACTGTGAGACAAACACGGAACCTGCACCTCCTGTGGGTCAGGAAAACCTCTCTCCCTTCACATCACCAGGGGCTGCAGACACGGAGGATTCAGCCCACAGGTTTGGGAGATTGGATAGTAAAGGTGTTGTATGAATGTCCAGTGTGTCCTAATTGGGTAATTAGTGCCAAAGCTCTGATTGCACACCCTGGAAAATCCCTGGGAGGGCTTTTCCAGCCCCAGTGATCCATGGCTGTGCTGTGATTTCCCCCCACAGGGCAGGATTCCCTTGGGATACAGGGGCAGCATCAAATCCCAGGGTGGGGAGAGCTGAGACCTCGGCCAGGCTGCTGCCCTGGGGGATTTCCCCATTTCCCCTCAGACCCCAAAGTGAGAGAAGCTGAGACCTCGGCCAGGCTGCTGCCCCGGGGGATTTCCCTGCAGACCCCAAAGTGAGACCTCGGCTAGGCTGCTGCCCTGGGGGATTTCCCTGCAGACCCCAAACCCTAATTTTGTTTCTCCCAAGGTGAGGGATCCCTTGTTCCCCCTGAGCTCCTCCCCAGGCCTGACCCCATTCCCTCACTGCCCCCCCGACTGCCCCAGGAGCTGCCCTGGCACTGGGGTGTTGTGTTGTGAATTACGGATATCACAGACGTTGTCTCTCCTGCTGTTTCTTTTTTCCCTTTTGGGTTCTGTGAATAATCTGTTTTCTGGCAGTGTTTGATGGTGCTGTTTGCCTGCAGCTGCCTGTGCTCTGTGCTGGGAGCTTTTCCCTGGGAATTAGATATCACTGAGATATACAAGTGCTGCTCCAACCACTCCTGCCTCTGACAAAGGAACAGCCATGTAATGGAGTTTTTTCAGTGTTCTATTATAACTCCACCATATTTTACTTATACAGTACCTACCTGGGCGTGATATATTTATTTTATTCCCTGGCAATTCCAAATTGCCTGGGGGAAAAAGACAAAAAAACTCCTTTGCTAAAAGCAAAAATGATAAAAAATTGTTATTTCATCCCGGAATCAACAAAGTAGCCAATTTGACCTCACATTAAATATTTCATTTTAGTTGCTAAGTGATTTACTATTTTTTAACATAGCACAACATTCAAAATGAAGTATTTGACACCAAGTATTTTGATGAGAAAGAAATGTTGCTTAAGCACTAAAAAATTAAGACAACTTGTGGCAATTGATGGAAGCTGTGCAGGATTTGCCAGCCAGCAATGGTTTGGGTTTTTTTTCCAAAAAGAGAAGTTTGTTAGAAAACTTTTCCCCAGCTCAAGGTCAGCCCAGCCACACACATATACCATGCTGAGCGTTCAGTCAGACCTGCAGAGATTTATGGGCTTAAGAGAGGAAATTTATCCTCAGTGCCTGCACTCCCTAAAATGTAGTAAATAGTAACCCCTGAGGGAGAGCTGCTGGGTGAAGCTCCAGAGGTGGAGACGTGATTCCCATCCCACCACCACCCCCAGCCAGAGCTGCTCTTTATTTCATTTGTCATCAAAACATTGCTGTGTTTCCTTGGGGGTTTTTTATGATCACGGAATCCCAGAATAGTTCAGACCTTGAATTCCATCCATCCCACCCCTGCCATGGGCAGGGACACCTCCCACTGTCCCAGGCTGCTCCAAACCCTGTCCAGCCTGGCCTGGGACATTCCAGGGATCCAGGGGCAGCCACAGCTGCTCTGGGCCCCTTGCCTTGATCTCCAGGTAGATTTGCTCCTTTATTTCTCTCTTTTCTCTCCAGGTAGATTTGCTCCCTTGCTTCTCTCTTTTCTTTCCAGGTAGATTTTCTCCCTTCCTTCTGTCTTTTCTCTCCAGGTAGAGTTGCTCCTCTTTTTTCTCTCTTTTCTCTCCAGGTAGATCTGCTCCCTTGTTTCTCTCTTTTCTCTCCAGGTAGATCTGCTCCCTTGTTTCTCTCTTTCCAGCTGTGCCCTCTCCCCACGATGATGCAAACAAACACATTTGGGTGACCTCATCTATCAGGAGAGCTCTGACGTCACCTCTCCGCTGCCCCAAATTAAAACAATCCAATTTTTTGTGGATTTTGTGGCTGTGAATCCTCACCCAACGTGCCAGGGAGGGCAGCAGGGGGGGAGGGACATCCAGCCCCCTGAATGGGATATTTTGAGTGAGCCATCACTAAAATTGCAGCCAAGTTGTGTTTCTCTCCTGGCTGGGAGCTGGGACATGGTGGCACCTTAAAAAGGAATTATTTGTCAGTGCGTGGGTATTTTAATCCTTTCTTTACATTTCCTCTTAGAACCATATTTATAATTTAAAGCCCACCTCTGCATGCCTTAATCTGAGAGTCCCGTTTGATTTTATTTTATATCTGCGATATAAATCTTTGCTCCCTATTTTAGCTTTGTCTGGAATGCAACCACTGAGGAACATGCTAAAGACGTCTCTGATTTTCTGTCAGGATCAGGATTTTCACAGAATTCGGTGTAAGGTAATGCTTCTTCAGTCTAGTTCTCACATTTTAAGAATAAAAGTCAATGAAATGCCACTACAGATATATTTTTTTTGGTGCTGTAAATTGCACTTTGATGAATCTTCCCTCCTGAACCAGCCCTCCTTCAGCACTGCCAGCCTCTCTTGTTGCTTCTAGCAAGAATTGTCATGGTGATGCATTCTGTTGACCACATTTTTGAAACACAGATTGTTTCTAATTTTGTTTCTCCAATTTACTCTGGGCACTGCACCATCTCTGTTTCAGTCCTGGCTCTCTGTTCTTGGGAGGATTTTTATCACGACAAACCATGAAAATCCACGCGGGGGGATCTGCCCCTGCACGTGTGCCAAACGTGCAGCTCTGCACACCACCCATGTGAGGAGCCCTGGGCAGCTGGGAACAGGCTCAGCCTGCAGGAAAAGGGGCCCGGGGGCATCTCCTGGCCCTGCACAACTCCCTGACAGGAGGGGACAGCCAGGGGGGCCCTGTTCTCCCAGGAAAGGGGACACAGGCTGGGAAGGAATGGCCTCAAAACGGACCAGAGTGGCTCAGGTTGAGCAGCAGCAGGAATTTCCCCATGGAAAGGGTGCTCAGGCTTTGGAACTGCCCTGGGGGGTTTGGACCCCATCCCTGGAGGTGCCCAGGGAATTCCTGGAGGTGGCACTCAGTGCCCTGGGCTGGGGACAAGGTGGGGATTGGACACAGCTGGGATTCATTGGGCTAAGAGGGCTTTGCCAGCCTCAGTGATTCCGGAATTCTGAGATTGCAGAGGGTCCCCGTGTGCCCCCCTGCAGGAGGAGGACCCTGCAGCCACCACAGGAGATGCACTTGAGGTGCTGGATTGTCCCCTGAATGCAGAAGGGGACGGGGACAGCCCAGCAGGGCTCCAGGGGACAGGCCAGGCCATGCCCTGAGGAGCTCTCAGCCCTCAGAGACGCTGGAAAGCTTTTAAGTGAGCTGAGAGCTCCACGAAGAAATTAAATTTGGCAGTGAAAGTGCAGTACTTAGGTTCCTCTCAAGTAGTCTTGAGATATAAAAGCGTTTCTGTGGGAGTTCTTGGCTGAGCGTGAGGGCTGGGAGGGGAGTCCAGCAGCCTGTGGAGAGCTGCTGCTTCATTTGCTGCATCCTGGTGCCGATGGCTCCGAGAGGAAGCTTGGCCTGGATTGGAGTATGGGGATTTCTCCTGCATCCATGTGAGGGCAGAGGTTCTGCTGAGGGGCTGGGGAGGGGCCTGGAGCTGCCAGAAAAGCCCTAAATGCAGACTGGCCACACCAGGGGCACTTCTGTGGGTGTTTCTGCCTTCCTCCTGCACAGCCCGGCCTCAGCCCCACTCCTCGGGGATGGAGGGGCAGCATCAAACATCCCAAACCCCCTGAAAGGGGCTGGGACATGGGGCCATCTTCAAACATCCCAAACACCCTGAAGGGCTGGGCTGGAGGGGCATCATCAAACATCCCAAACCCCCCTGAAGGGCTGGGCTGGAGGGGCATCATCAAACATCCCAAACCCCCTGAAAGGGGCTGGGGTGGAGGG
>QVAJ01000131.1:1297774-1317688 GCA_003546035.1 Mixornis gularis
CCGGCGGGTCCGGCTCCACCTGCGAGCGCCCATCCCCGGGACCGAGCGGTGGGGTGGCCGTGCCCGTGCCCGTGCCCATCCTCCCGGCCGTGCCCATCCGTGCCGGCCCGGGGCGGTGCGGCGGGCGCTGCGCAGCGGCGGCGGGCGGGGCGGGGCGGGGGGCGGGCGGCCCCGGCCGTTTAAAGCGGCAGCGGCGCCCCGCGCTCCCCCAGTGCCGGTGCCGGAGCGCGGCGGGCAGGGCAGGGCACGGCAGGGCAGGGTGGCAGCGGCCGAACCCGCGGCCCTCCCCCCTCCCCGGCCATCCCGGGCCGGCCATCCCGCCCGGCCCGGCCCCCGGGGAGCTGCCGGGGCGGCGGCGGCATCACCATGGGCCGGGCGGGCAGGGTGCTGCGGCTGCTGGCGCTGCTGGAGCTGCCCTGCTGCCTGCTGGAGCTGCTGCTCGGGGAGGCGGCCCGCGGGCAGGAGATGTACGCGCCCCACTCCATCCGCCTGGAGGGGGACATCACCCTGGGCGGCCTCTTCCCCGTGCACGCCAAGGGCCCCCCGGGCTCGCCCTGCGGGGACATCAAGAAGGAGAACGGCATCCACAGGCTGGAGGCGATGCTCTACGCCCTGGACCAGATCAACAGCGACCCGGACCTGCTGCCCAACGTGACGCTGGGCGCCCGCATCCTGGACACCTGCTCCCGGGACACCTACGCGCTGGAGCAGTCCCTCACCTTCGTGCAGGCGCTCATCCAGAAGGACACCTCCGACGTGAGGTGCACCAACGGCGAGCCGCCCGTCTTCGTCAAGCCGGAGAAAGTAGTTGGAGTGATCGGGGCGTCGGGGAGTTCCGTGTCCATTATGGTGGCCAACATCCTCCGGCTGTTCCAGGTAGGGCCGTGCCGCGGGGCTCCGCCGCTCCGGCTCCCCCGGTGCCTCTCCAGGTGCTCCATCCGTCCGCCTCCCTCCGGAGCAGCTGCTTCCCCCCCCCCCATCTCCCTTCTCCACGGAGCGTGGCGCTTTCTGGATTTATCGCCCCATTTGCACGAAGCGATGCCTGAGGGAAAGAAGGAAAAAAAAAAAAAAAAGGAAGAGAAGAGAAGAGGCGCTGGTTGCGCTGGGTTGGCGTTAGAGCGAGCCATGGCTCGGCGGGGATGGATGCGGGGCTCGGCATCCCGGCGGGACCGCTCCGCGCACCGAACCCCAGCCGGGCGGGCAGCGCTGGCGGGGCCGCGGCTGCCCCGGCCCGGGGGTCGGGACAGGGTCGGGACACGGTCAGGAGCGGCTTTCTCCGGCCGAGCCGGGGCTGTGCGGGGCAGCCCCAGCACTCAGCGCCCGGCCGGGTCGGGTCCCCGCTCCCTCCCGAGCCCGGCCGGCCGGAGCGGGGACCCCGGGGGCGGCCGCAGCCCGGGAGAGCCGCTCCGCGCCGCCCCAGCGGCTCCGGGAGGAGCGAGGGATGAGCAGAGCCGGAGGATTAGAGAAGAGCCGTGTGTGTGTCTGTGTGTGTGTGTGTCTGTGTGTGTGTGTGCGGGGGAGATGCTGCAGCGCCCGCCCGTTCTCCCCCTCCTCGCCTCTCCCCCGGTTCGCTGCCATCTCCCCCTGTCGCCCCCGGCGCTGCACCTCGGGGGGTGTCGGGGCACCGAGACTGGTCACCCCCGCTCATCCTCCTGCCCCCGGGCCGTGCGAGGCCATCTGGCCGGGGCTGACCGGGGTTTGGTCCCCCGGGTCTGGGGCGTCCCCCCGGGGCGCCGCTGCAGCCGCCGGGCCCCGCAGCGAGCGCCGGGGGCTCCTCGGCAGCGATCGCGGGTGCGGTGACAGTGACAGAAGCGCCACCAGATGCATCGTGAGCAGCGGAGTTCTTTGCTCCCTGTCCTACGCCTTCGCACGCGGAAGGTGGTGGAGGGATTTTTTTTTATTTTTGTGCAGCGGGCGGAGAGATCCCCCGCTTTTCCCAGCTGGAAACTTGTGAGGTTTTCACGGCAGCTCCGCTCGGTGCTGTCAGCAGCCGCCGAGCCTCCTCATTCCCATCTGGCTGCCGGTGCCATCTCCGGCCGCCGCATCCCAGGCCAGCGGGGCGACGCCGCCCTCGCTCCTCGCTGCCCTCTGCTCTGCCCTGGCCATTTTCCTGAGACAACACCAAYGAGCTGCTCCTCTGCCTTGCTCGCCTACCCTCCTGGCACATTCGAGCGCATCGCTGCCGGATTCAGCGCTGTGCTCAACCTCCCACAATTTGTGCAGCTCCTGGCTCGGCATCCCTCCGAGCCCGGGATCGCTCGGAGCCCGGGATCGCTCAGAACCTGGGATCGCTCGGAGCCCGGCGTCGCTCGGTTCCCGGCATATCTCGGAGCCCGGCATCCCTCAGAGCCTGGCATTTCTCGGAGCCCGGCATCCCTCGGTTCCCGGCATTTCTCGGAGCCCGGCATCCCTCGGTTCCCGGCATTTCTCGGAGCCCGGCGTCGCTCGGTTCCCGACATTTCTCGGAGCCCGGTGCCCTCCTGCTCCAGCTCCCCGGGCTGCAGAGCAGACGAGCTCACGTTCTGCCGGAGCCCAGCAGCTCGGGGGAACGTRAGCGATGCTAAAGTTGTGCTCAAGTCCGGGTTCCCAGCCAGGAGGGTGAGATGAGGCAGCTCTTCCACTCCAGTTCCCATCCCACAGCAAGTCCGGGGCTCTCCCTGCCGAGAGGGGGTTCAGAAGGGAAACCGAGGCACGAGGAGCCTTTTGGATAGTACCACAATAGCTGCAAAGCCTTTGGTCATACGTTACGTAGTGGAGTTTGCAGAAAATAGGATATTCAGGCAGTTTCTCCATGTAGAGACATTTGTATAAACTAAATAATGTATTGTGACTAAGCATCTGTTCAAAATTGCAATTTAACCAGATCATCCAGAAAGCAGGAACTGGCCCTCACTGAGAGATTTCACTGAATATCTATTTTGCTGCCTGGAAGCAGATCCTCCATGCCGTAAACCTGTTCCCTATTGTCCTCTCCTCCTTCAAAACACAGCTCACAACATGTTCAGCCAGAGAGGAATAGAAAAGAACTATTTTAGGAGAACTGGACCCGTTCAACAACTTCGTGTCATTGTGTGTGGGTGGACAAGAAGCCCTAAGTTAGTGGAAAGAAGAAAACCAAGTCCCAAGCACAAAAAATCCTGTTAACCTCTGAACTCTCTGCAATTCCCGAGTGTGGCAGGAGCTCCTTTCATGGGGTCACTGTGGGTTTTATTGCCCGGGGCACTGGCAGGATGGGTGGATGGCTCTTGAACACTTGTTTAATGCCCAAACTGGCTTTTCCCTCCCATCTGGAAGGTGAAAGCTCTGTGGAGGCCCCTGCAAAAGAAATCTTAGTGGAGTGACAATATCTTGGAAGAGAAGTGTTTGTGCTGTGCCTTGATGTAGGGAGAAAATCTGTGTAAATACATCTCTGTGGATATATATATATATATAAATATATATAACCCATCCAGGGCACAGCAGGCCCCTCAGCCAGCTCCTGCTGCTTCAGGCACATCCTCCCCAGGAGGGGCCACATCCATCYCGGCTGTTCATCTTCCTCTCTGCATGGGAGGCTCTGTTATCTCTGCCTGCAGCCCCGAGGGCTGGGAGCACCATCAGCTCAAGCCAACAGGTGGATCAGCAGGGGGAGGCAGTGCCGGGCTCCTCTGGCCAGAATTCAGCCATGCAATCGCTGCTGGGAGTTTTGTAGGAGCTTTCCTGGGCTGAAAAAAAACCGATGGGAGGAATCTCCATGACGCTTGGGGGGTTTTTCCTCTGTGATCAGAGTCCCTCCCCTGCCTCTGGACCTCTCCCCTCACTTGTCCCTGAACTGCTCCTTGGGTAAAAGAGCCTGGGAAGAGTTGGGGTGGGAGGGTTCCTCCAGGAGTGTGGGGAAGGCACAGAGCCCTGCTGGAGCCCAGGGGAGCTGTAACCCTGTCTTTCCCTTTCTCCAGCTGAAGGGTTTGGGGTGGTCACAGCTCCTGCTGGGTCCCCCAGGACGTGTGGGTGGGCACAGGGGGGCTGGGTGCCCCATCAGGCCCCGTCCAGGAGGATTCCAGGATGAAGAGAGGAGGGATGGAAGTGCCCTGTGCCAGCTCAGGGTCTGAGGGAGGGGAGGCTGCACCCCTGGCTTCAGTGTCTGCCCAGGGCTTGGAGGGACCTGCGGGAGGAACTTGGGTTAAAATGATGAGTGAGGAGCATCAGCAGTGCCTGGTGAGGAGCAGGGCTGGGGTCTGAGTGACGGGAGCTTCTCCAGCCTGGCCATGGCTTCCCTGGGAAAGGGTGGAGGCTGGAGATGCCTCGGGATGGATTCTTTATTTTCCATCCCTGTTCTTTACCTTCACCCCATCCTCGGGCTGGATTCTTTATTTTCCATCTCTGTTCTTTACCTTCACCCCATCCTTGGGCTGGAATTTTTATTTTCCATCTCTGTTCTTTACCTTCACCCCATCCAGCAGGATGTGAGTACCCTGGCAGGAGTGACAGTGGCACAGCCCTCTGTGAGTGCATCCCCTGGGGCTGTGTGCCATCCCCACCCCGCTGGGAAGGAATTCCCAGGCAGGATTTTGGGAGCAGGGCAGTGTGTGCCTGGCCCAGGCAGGATTTTGGGAGCAGGGCAGTGTGTGCCCAACCCAGGGGCAGGATTTTGGGAGCAGGGCAGTGTGTGCCCATCCCAGGCAGGATTTTGGGAGCAGGGCAGTGTGTGCCCATCCCAGGCAGGATTTTGGGAGCAGGGCAGTGTGTGCCCATCCCNTTTGGGAGCAGGGCAGTGTGTGCCCATCCCAGGCAGGATTTTGGGAGCAGGGCAGTGTGTGCCCTGCCCAGGGGCTGCCTGGGCTGCAGCACTGGGATTCAGGCTCCAGGAGGGATCAGCCTGGGGCTGCTGGAGCGTGGACGTGGCCCTGCACCAACACTCAAGTGTGTCCAAGGCAGGGACTTCTTTACAACACAATCCTATCAGTGCGCACCAGTAAATGGCAGCCCGGTCATAAATTAAATATCTCTCCTAAAAATAACACCAAAATAATTTGGAAAGCTGCTTCCAAATGCACGGGGGAGTTCAGGCAGGATGTTTTTAGGCTGCTGGTTTTGCTTTGGAGAARATGCTGTTCCTTTGCAGGGTCGTAGCTTTCCCCACAAATGGAACTCATGATGAAACCATTTCCAGGGTGTTCCATATTTTTTGGGAGTAGAACCACTCAATATGGGGAATATCAGCGCCCTGATTTCTTTTTTAGTGCTGGAAAACTTGTTTTTGTGCTCTCTTAGGACTACAGGCTTCTCATGGCAGGCTTTAATGATAAACCAATTACTGCTTCAGGTTTGTGTCCTCGGTGGATGCAATCTGACAGAACCAATCAAGAATAATTTTGTTCTTGTCTAAATCACTGTGGGATTTTATCAGGGGCGGCKCTTGTGGCCCAGAGGGGGCTGTTCCTGAGCCCCTCCAGGGAGCTTTGCAGCTAAAGTGGGCTAAGGGAGTGCAGGGAGGTTGGGAGTGTAAATTGGAACATCCCTGATCTCCCCGGGGGTGTTGGCTGCCTTTCCTTCCTGCCGAAGGAGGAAGATGACAGTTGCAGTCCTGCCTTCTGCTCCAGACACAGTAATCACAAAAATGAGATTATTTGGAAAGGAAGGGAGCTTAAAAGTGCAGCTCTGAGCTGGATGCTGCTCTTTTCTTGCCAAGTGCACACGATTTTCCCTGGCTCTCTGGGGGAGGTTGTTGGGATGGAGATGGGATCCATGGGATGGGATCCATGGGATGGGATCCGTGGGATGGGATCCATGGGATGGGATCCATGGGATGGGATCCGTGGGATGGGATCCATGGGATGGGGATTGGAATGGGATCCATGGGATGGGATCCATGGGATGGGATCCATGGGATGGGATCCATGGGATGGGATGGGATCCATGGGATGGGGCTCAGCTGCTCCAGGGAGTGAGGGCAGCCCTGGAGCCTGCTCCTCCTGCCAGGAATGCTCCTCAGGCAGAGGAAGGAGGGCCAGGGCTGTGTGAGGATGTCCAGAGCCATGTGTGATCCCATGGTTCCAACAGATCCCTTGGAGGTGTTTGGTTTCTGATGAATTTCTGAGCAGTTTCTAGAAACTCCTTTTAATTCCCAGGAAAATCTCTGCAAACTGGTTCTTCCTCCCTCTCTTAGCTGAAGTTTCTTGCAGGAATGTGGGATATAGGCCYGTTCCACGGGGTTTAATTTCCATTCCAAATCCATGTGTTGCTGACCTTGCCCTGAGGAGATGCTGGGGAAGTTTAATTGATGGATTTTCTCACCAGGGCTTGGGAAGAAAACTCCCACTTTCCCGCAGTATTTTTCTCTGGATGCTAATTCATTGTGAACTCCTGACCTGATTGTTGCATTTTCCTCTCCTCACCTCAAACAGGACAATGCTTTTTAGGCAACACAGTAATGATTCATTTTAGAAAAGATATTTCAGGAAACTCCACGTTTTTCAGTTTCTCGCACAGAGAATGGAACAAAAAGCTGAAAATAGGAAACAGCCACCTTTAATTTTTCGCCTCTTCTCAAAAAAAAAAGGTTTTTTTGTGTTCCTCAATGAGCTTTCATTTCAGCAGCCCCTCAATATTTGTCCTTGCTGTTAGTGGAGCCCTGATGTGTTGTCAGCACCCCGAGCCACGCAGGGCTGATGTGCTGAGCCTCAGCTCTGGGGCTGCACCAGAGACGTGGAATCTGATTTTCCCTGTATAAATAAAAAGCCAGGAAAATCCTCCCTTCAAGAATTCCACGTGGGGAGTCACTAATGAGAGGTTGGAGGTGCYGGGAATGTATTTTTCTGGAACGCTGTGTTTTGGAGGTAAAATTCATTTTCTTGACAAGGCGAAATTCAATTTGAGCAATAATCTTGGCTCTTAATCTGTTTTCGAGTGTCTCTCTGGAGGCAGAAGGGACTGCAAAGGGTCATTTGGAAGGAGAGTGGTTCTGCCAGGAGAGGAATGCTCATCCATGGAGAGGCCAGGGAGGGATGATGGGCAGAGCACTCCGGGATAATTGGGGCTGGCACGAGGGGTGCAGGAACAGGGAGAGCAGATTTTCAGCAGGTTCACTTGTGCAATTCCCAATTTACTCTTTGAAACAAAGTAAGGTGACCCCTCTGGAATGACAAATGGAGGGATCATTTCAAGGCATTAATTTTTATGAAAGAATTATTGATCTGCTTTGGAATCTCATAACAGTAATACTACAAAACTACACGTACTCGGTTCCATATTTTATTCCATTAAAGAAGTTTTGCTCGGAGGCATTAAAACCGTGCAGCACAATACTCTGTTTCATAAGATCAKATGTTATTATTTCTATTTATAGTTGTATTCAAATTAATCTCAATGAGTGACAATGCTGACTGTCCCAGACGCTGGACTATGATGAATTTTATCATAATATTGGGAGATACGAAGCATGTAATTAAGGCTGTTTGGAGAGCATGGAATCCAATCTRGGCAGGCCATTAGTGTGGGGAGAGGGCACCCAGGCAGAGAGAAATCTAAAGGAGAACAAGGATTTCCAGAGCTCTGCTCGTTACTGATGATTCACGAGGTGCTSCCGAGCCCTTCTGCTGGAGGCAGAGCAGTTCTTGTGAACCATCATCACCAGTCTGATGGCAGGAAAAGCTGSTCCTGTTCTGGRGCAGGAAAAGGAAAAGCTGCTCCTGTTCTGGGGCAGGAAAAGGAAAAGCTGCTCCTGTTCTGGGGCAGGAAAAGGAAAAGCTGCTCCTGTTCTGGAGCAGGAAAAGGAAAAGCTGCTCCTGTTCTGGAGCAGGAAAAGGAAAAGCTGCTCCTGTTCTGGAGCAGGAAAAGGAAAAGCTGCTCCTGTTCTGGAGCAGGAAAAGGAAAAGCTGCTCCTGTTCTGGAGCAGGAAAAGGAAAAGCTGCTCCTGTTSTGGAGCAGGAAAAGGAAAAGCTGCTCCTGTTCTGGAGCAGGAAAAGGTGCTGGCCATGCCCCAGTTGAGGGGCAGCTCCTCCCTGGGCACTTCCCTGATGTTTCCCCAGCCCTGGGAGCCTGCAGAGCTCTCCAGCCCTGGCTGCTGCACCAGGAGCAGAGACTGATGGTTCTTGGTGTCAGGGCTGGAGCTCTGGATGTCCCTGTGTCCCCAGGGCCACCATGGGCTGTGTGTGCCCCGTTCTTTGGCAGCTCAGGGGGTTCAGTGGGTGTTCAGGGGTTTCCAGCTCCCTGGGCCGTGTTTTGGAGCAAAGCCCTTTAGCCCAGAGCCAGTGTCAAGTGCAGGATGGGGCACCCCAGGCACACCCGAGCTTCCCACAGGGATCCCAGCCCTCCTGCAGGGACAAAGTGGCCCTGGGGGACAGGGGGCAGCCCCTGTGGCTGGGGCCGTGGTGCTGAGGACACTTTTGCTGTGTCATTTGGGATCTGGAGAGCATTAAGATGCTGTGTGAGTGCCGGGCTCTCTCTGATCCCTCAGCTGTCGGGTGGTGCTGGCCGGGGCCTCCCTTCCCAGCCCTTCCAAATGAGCTTGGCAAATGTTCCCAGAGCCCTGGGCCGTGCTCCTGGCTGGAGATCACCTCGCTGTGCCTTGGGATCAGTGAAGCACTTGGGCTGCCTGGCCTGTGATTGACACTGGGAAGAGGAGGAAGCCTGGAGACCTGGAGACCTCCCCTTCCCAACRCCCTGCGCTGCTGCAGGGCCAACGTTTGCACATTCAGGGCACATCCAGCAGCTCTGTTTTGGTCTGGGTTTTTGGGAAAAGCATGGCCTGAGCTGTGGGGGCGGAGGGGAGGGTTTGGAGCAGTCACAGGTCACAAGATTTCATCCTGATGATGGTCCTGCTTAATGCCCCTGAGCATGGCTGTGTATGTGGGTGTTTATATAGATATMTAGATACACAAAAATATTGTTGTTACATATACTTGTGCTGTAAATGGGAGCTGTTTCTTTGAGGTCTTGCTCAGGGCTTGGGCTGGGAAGGGGAGAGCTGTGCTGGGCTGTGCTGGGTGAGGAGAGGATGGAGCACCTCTCTGTCCCTGTCACCTGCCTGTGTGGCCTTAAGATGATGTTAGGGCTCAGAACAATCAATCACGGGTGACAAACAGAGAAAAGATGTGGTTTAGGAATACTGAGCCACCTCAGAGGCTTCAGCAGCACCAGCAACAGGCTGTGTTTGGGCTGGGCTGCTCCCGTGTGGGGAGAGAGGGAAGGGAGGAGAGGCTGAAGCTGTGACGGAAACCCGGGAAGAACACGGAGGGGCTGGTGTGTGGCCGTGCAGGGTGACAGGGGGCGGGGAGGAGGATGCTCTGCAGGGACAGCTCTCCTGTCCCAGCAGCACAGCCTGTGCAGCCACCACCAGGGGTGCCAGCAGGGCGCCGTGCAGGGTGACAGGGGGCGGGGAGGAGGATGCTCTGCAGGGACAGCTCTCCTGTCCCAGCAGCACAGCCTGTGCAGCCACCACCAGGGGTGCCAGCAGGGCCAGGGGTGCCAGCAGGGCCAGGGAGGGCACAGCAGGGCCAGGGAGGGCACAGCCTGGGCAGCTGGCACGTTGCCTGAGCCCGGGGCAGTGCCCTGCTGGAGCTGGTCCCAGCTGCCAGGCTGGGTGATCTGGAGCTGCCTGGGTGTGATCCCGGAGCTCCCCTGCTGCCGCAGCTCTCGCTCAGGTCTTGCTCTCACACTTTTCCAGCTGTTGCAGCTCCTCACTCGTGGGTAAAGCAGCTGCTGACAGAGCCAGAACCTGGAGTGGAGCTGTCCTGAGAAAAGGCTCAGGTCCAGGTGCCCCTCAGGGGGTGACACAAGCCCAGCTCCTCTGTCAGAGCTGTCCTGTCCCCGTGGCTGCCGGGGGGATGCAGCACCAGCCCAGCTCTGCTCCAGAGCCCCGGGGTGTGCCAGGGAGTGCAGGGTGCTGCAGGACCCTTCAACACCCCCTGGCCCTGGGAATGTGCCAATTTGGGGCCGGCTGCACCAGCTGCCCTTCCCAGCTCCCTGACCCCAGTTGTCCCCCAGGTGTGACAGTGACTGGTCCCTGCAGGTGTTTCACAGCAGCCTCCCATCCCTGTCCTGCACAGAGCCCCAGCCCCAGCTTTCCTGGGCTGGGTGTCCCTGTGGAAACAGGGCAGTGAGTGTGATGCTGTTCAGGATGGACACACACRGTTGCTGGATGGTCTCAGCACAATTTCCCACATTTCCTTCGGGTGCTGCAGCAGTGGCTGGGGGTGGTGGGAAGGCAGAAGTTGGGCAGGGGCTGCCTCATTCCCTCATTCCCTTGGGCAGTTTCAGGCATCTTTAGTCCTGGGACCATCCCCTCAGCCTGCTGGGACACTGCCAGGGATCCRGGGGCAGCCACAGCTGCTCTGGGCACCCTGTGCCTCCTCACCCCCCCAGGGAACAGTTCCTGCCCCTTGGATGGCACCTGTGGAGCCAGGCTGGTCCTGGCAGGTGTCTAAGCTCCCCTGCAAACTTGTCTAGAGGAAATGCTCTACAGCCTTCAAGAAAGACTCGTTATTTTTCCTCTTAATACTCAGCTTTTATCCCCTTTGCTGGAAGTTTTCCTGGTTTGTTCTGGCTCTGTTTTCACAGCAAGCTTTGATGCAATAGGGATRTTCCTACAGCAAGACTTTGCTCTTCCTTTGATACTCAAAGACAGATCCACAGAGCAGAGGCTTGGAGATGAATCCACTGTGGGGGGACCTGTGGAGCTCCAGCTCTGCCTGAGCCAGGCTCAAGGTGTCACMCCCATTTCCAGTACCAGAGTTCTGTCCAGAGTTCCAGAGTCTAACCAGAGTTCCAGTGAAGTTCTGTCTCACCCCAGTGGTGTGTTACCAGTCTGGACTACTTGTCCAACACCAATCCAACAGMAATCCCACAAGAAGTTTGCTTCCACAATAGCCCTCCTTTAAAGAACCAAAGGTTTCCCAAATGAAGACAACAATAAAATCCCAAATCTCCTCATTCAGTATCTTTGATGAGGACAGAGGGATCTGTGGCCCTGTGTTGTCTCAGCTGGAAGTGCCCAGGTTTGGTTCTTTGCAAGTTTGTTTTCTCTCCTGGCGTTTTAGGATTTGTGTACAGCCAAGCAAGCCCATACACCATTCATTTCCTAATAAATTTCTTATTTCATTAATATTTTAATAGCGGTAATTATGCATTCAGCAGAGTGGAGATTTGTCTCGTGTCATTAAATTCATGCTCCCGATGCCACGAGTGTGGCATTTCTGCAGCCAGGGCTCTGTGCAGCACTGGGGGCACAGGAGGAGCTGCCCTGGGCAGGATTGTCCTCGGGAGGCTCCGGGAAGGAGGACAGGGACAGCAGGAATCCCTCCTCTCTGCACATGCAGGATTTGAGCCTCAGAAGTGCAGCAGGTTCTGTTGACAGTCACAACAACCCCTGGGCCTCTGGGTGTGAGAGCTCAGATCAGCTGGGTGCAGCTCTGGGGGGTCCAGGACCCCCCTGTGCACCCCATGGCACCCCCTGTTTATGGGGCCATCAACATCACACCAATCTACCTCCAGAATAAATTTATAAATATATTGTGGTCCACCAGAGCTTTGGAAATACAAATTTATTTTTAGCTATCTTGGGAGAAACACAGATCAGTCAATGGTAAAATAAACTTTTCCTGGCCAAGGGAAACTTGGCTTGCCTGACTGCAGGTCTGAGAGCAGAGCCTCGTCCCCAGGCATGTCCTGCTGTCCTGGGACAGCATTTGCTGCTTTGGAAACACCTCTTGCCCCCCCCCCAGCTTGGTGCTAGAATTATAATATCCAAATAAAKCTACTGGATGGCTGGAATTGCACACTGGGATTTACTGGCAGCTCCTGAGAGCACAGACAGCATCTCCCCCAGCAGAGACAGGACTGAGTGTCTGGAATTGTTTCCCATGTGGATCCCATCAAACCCCAGTCCTAATGGATAGGATCAAGGCCAAATTCCATTTAATAAAAAATGGCAGGAATAACTACAAAAATAAAGACAAACTGTCAGCTCAGATTTGGCAGGAAGTTGTTATTTTTGCAGGAATAAAATCCAGCACTAATAGAGATGGTTTAGTGATTTTTAAAGCAGGTAATTTTGTGGCAGGGCTTGAATGCACCGAAATTATATTGACAATAAAAATTAATTAAACGACTTTTTGTGGGTTTGTAGTTTTTCTATCTGACAGCAGCACAGAAAAATCTCGGAGTGACTGGATAATCCTTAAGGCCCCTTCCATCCCAACCCATTCCATGGATGATGATGCAGAGGAAATGATCTTTTTGAGATGTGCCTGCTATGGCTGCAGTGGAGGATTTCCAAAGSAGGAGAAGAGGTTTTGGTTCCCCAGCTGGACAACTGGAAGGGGCTGCCCAGGGAGGTTTGGAGTGCCCATCCCTGCAGTGCCCAAGGAATTCCTGGACGTGGCACTCAGAGCTCTGGGCTGGGGACAAGGTGGGATCAGGCACAGCTTGGACTGGATGGGCTGGGAGGATTTTCCAGCCTCAGGGATCCTGGGATTCTCTGASCTGGGAGCTCATTGCCTGGTTCATCTCCTGCAGCAGAATGCTGGTGTCCCAGTGAGGGGATTTTGGACTTCCCGGGATTTTGGAACTGACACAAAAAGATGAATTTCCCATCTGCCTGCAGTGCCCGGGGTGGCAGCAGCCCTGAGGAGTCACAGCTCGTTTGCTCTTGTTTGTCCAAGCTGGAAATGTGGAAATGAGGAATGGCCTGGGTTTGTCCAGCCCCACGGAGGATCCCAGGGCAGCTGCACAAGCCCTTCTCTATCACACCACGATCCCCAACACCTCAGTGGGAAACAGGAGCAGAGCAGAGGTAATGGAGTCCCTGGAAAAGCCACTTKCCTCCTTCAGGAATATTCCAGTGATGTGGTAAACTGTGAAGAGCATTAAATCCATGAAGCAATGAAATAAATCCCAAATACAATTTTTTTTCCCAACCTGTGAAAAACGTATTTCRCTGGGGAATTGAATTGTTGTTAAAAAAAGCCTCCCACCCCGTGCTTGTTTCCTCAGGAGGGATCTCCTTGCATTTCAGAAGAGAACAAAATAACTCTGAGCACAGGAGCACTGAGGGATGTGTCTGTGAAATGTCCTGCTCGAGCCCAGCCGAGCCTGTGCTGCTCCACCTGGCAGAGAAAGGCTGCTGGTGCCTCCTGAGCTGTGCCTGCCGTGGCTCTGCTGTGACACACGTGGGCATGGAAACACAGCCCGGGGCTGGCTCTGGGACTGCAGCTCTGCTGGAGCCCTCAGCTCCAGATTTACACCTCCATGGCTCCGTGCTGCTTGTCACGACCCAGGAGCTGAGCCTGGCCCCAAACCCAGCACCATGTGCAGAGCTGGAGTGGGGCTGTGCCTTGGAATGACGGGATCACTAAGGTTGGAAAAGACCTCCAGGATGAAGTCCAGCCTTTGGAGTGATCTGGGGCTCCCCTGAGCCCTGCCACAGCTGTGTGTCAGCAAGGACAGGCTGCAGGAGGAGCTGAGGGGCTGCGTCCCTGCTCCAAACTGGGAAGCATTGGAGCAGTTTATTGAAAATGCCCCCAGATCCTGGGGGCTGGTTTGTGGCACCCTGTGCAGCAAGGCTGGGACAGGCTGCAGGCAATGTTCCATTGATAAATATTGCCTTGCTTTGCCTCTTGATGCCTTCTCACAGTGAGTGTTTTAGCAAAGGACGTGTGTGCTGTGTGTGCTTCTCCCTCTGCCCAGAGCAGCTSTGGCTGCCCCTGGATCCCTGGCAGTGCCCAAGGCCAGGCTGGACATCGGGCTTGGAGCAGCCTGGGACAGTGGGAGGTGTCCCTGCCATGGCAGGGGTGGCACTGGGTGGGATTTAAGGTCCTTCCAAGCCCACCCATCCCAGGATCCCGTGAGCCAGGGCCCAGAGCTGCACTGCAGAGCTCCTCCTGCCTGCAGGGAACCTGCAAGGGAAGTGTCCAAGTGCTGGGTGAATTCCCTGGGATGCTGAGCACAGGGCAGGGCCGTGTTCGGGTAAGTGACAGCCTGTCACTGCACTGAACAAAACACTCTCAGGAGCTGGAGCAATTTTAAAAATAGAAAGCAGGGAGGAAATGGCCTGGCAGGGAGAGGCAGCACTGGGAGAGATGGAATTGGCTCTAATGGGCTCAGGCTGTGCTGGGGATGGAGGGAGCACAGGGGGGAGCACAGGGACTGCTCCCTCCTGGTCCTTTAGCAAAGTTCCTTTTATTCCTAATTTGGACAGAGAACTTCCCCAGACTTGTCTGGGTGCCATGAGGGGCTGCTGGTGCTGGGCTGGGCTGGGCTGGGTGCTGCTTCTCCTGAGGGGTGGTGAGGAACAGCAAACCCAGGGCTGCTCTGGGACCTGTTTTCTATTGCAAAGTCTCGTATCCTGGGAAATCTGTCAGGCCTGGGTTAGACAACACCTGATTTCAAAGAGCAGACTCATGACCTGAGTCCTGCCTGCAGCAGGAGAGTGCTTGCTGTAAGCCCAGGGGGAGAGAGATGTGATTTTTAGCTGAATTTTATCCCACTCCTTGCTCTTGGTCCCGTGAGTTTCCCCAATGAGCCCCAGCAGCCCCAGGGATGCTGCTGGTGCCCAGGGACAGCCCAGTGCCCTCCCAGTGCCCAGGGATGTGTGGCAGATCCACAGGAGCAGGGCCTGCCTGTGCCTGTGCTCAGCTCCTGCAGCCTCTCAAACTTGGCAGGTTCATGGTCAGAATAGCAAAACAAGGTAAAAAAAAATTTTTTTTTTCCTTTGCAGGTTATTTTTTCCCCCTCATCTTTCTCCCAGTGCTCACATAAATCAAGCAAAATGTGGTACAACTGGAATCTGTTTTCCTTAACAGTTGGCAAAGTGGTGTCTGTGCTATTGAACCTGAATCCTTTGGCAGATGCCAAACCCACAAAGCCCTTCCCGTTTTATTTTAAAGCCATGCTGCTCATCCTCATTGCAGGCGTCACAGATATAACAGATATATTTGGAAGACATTGTTTGGGGTTTTTTTTGATCTATAAAATACAGCCTGTCATAGAAATGGGTGTGTAACTCAGCAGAACTCGTGTGTGATCTATAAATCCTTCACAGTCAGGACTGTGCTAAGGATTTGTCTTGGGAAAGATGACCAGGAAGGGTTTGACCTCAGCCAGTGCTTCTCCCTGCCCACATAACAGTGAAAATATACAGATTATTGCAGTGACAGTGCACAAAGAGCTGGGGTTTGCCTGGGGTGGATTTGTCAGCACAACGGGACGGCCATTACCTTGGGGTTTGGTTTGGGTTCTTTCAGGGACAAACACAAAACCTGCCTGGAAATAACCAGCCCCACGTCTCCTCCCAGAGCTCTGGGAAGAGAAGTTCTGCTGGACCTCTGGCAGTGCTAATGAAGTGTCTCCTCCTGCAGAAGAGAATGCTGTCCCCTTGTCACAGGGGCTGAYCTCTGGTGCCAGCATTGCTGAGTTCCCAGTCCCGCCCCTGGCTGGGGAGCCCCAGTGCACGGGGAGAAGGTTCCCGGGATTTTGGCACTCAAGGGCTGTTGTGTTTGCTCAGCTGGACGTGCAGGTGCTGCCAACAGCATCCAGGGAATGGGATGTGGGAATGTCTGCGGTGAAATCTGGTTTGTGCCCCGGCAGAACAGAATCCAGTGCTGGGGGTGGCCGGGGCAGGAGGGGAAGGAGGCTGAGCAGGGCTGTGAGAACCCCAGACCTGCCCGAGGATCGAGGAGGATCGGAGCCTTTCCCTGGCAGCACARAGGGATCAAGGGGATCTCTGATGTCTGCCTGACAAAGCCGATCCCCGCACAGCTTTGTGCTCATCCTCTCAGGCCCAGCTCACTGATGGCAGCTGGAACTGCTGAGCCCAACCCAGCCCGGCACTGCTGGGATGGATCCCCAGGGCAGACAAACACAGCTTTGGTTTGGATTATTGCTTTGTCTTTGTGCTAGAACGGATTTCTCAGGTTAATGAGTTGGGTTTTTGACCCCCACTTTACACTTCATCATTCAGTCTCTCCAGACAGGGATTTTGATTTCACAGCTTGTTGACAGGAACACGATTTTGGGATTAGAGATCACAGCCTGGCTGGTGACTGTGAGCAGCAGCTCTTGTGACACGGCAGCCAAAACCAAAAGCCACAAATAGAGAGATCCAGKTAAAAGGAGGAGTGGGACCATGTGCTTGATTTAACGTGTGATCACACTCTTCGGACTTCATGAACTGGTAAAAAAGGCCCCTACCCCAACAGAAAAATACTCAAAAATACACATTTCTTAAAACCTTGCAGACACAGAGCTGCCTCAAACCYCAAAACACAAACCCATGGCTGAACAGCTATTTTAATGGCAGTGGAAAATTTTAATTTTCTCATGGTAACTCCTGGCTGCAGGAGCTGGGATATTAAAAGTCACACCAATACAATGGCTACAGCAGTAAAATGTGCTCTGAGATGCTCAGGACATTTCCCATGCCTTTCTCCAGTCCAGAAAAGAACCTAAGCTTGTGACCCATATATTTTATAGGCAATTTAAACATTTTCATTCATCTTGGCGCCTTGAGAAGTGAAGGGAGACACATTAAAAGTAAAGAGATCTCCTGCTCTCTATGTAAAAGTACTCATTGGTACAAAAATCTGATGAATAAAACCTTGAGTAGTGAAAAGTGATGCTCATGTGCTGTGTGCAGTGTGGAAGGGAAATTCCCTGTGCTGGAGCCCATCCCTGATCTCCCTGTGCTCCCATCCCGTGGGGGTTGGCACTTCCCAACCCTCTCCCGCGTTTATTCCCTAACCCAGGGAATTACTGGCTGGTTATTTTGGCATCCCAAGTGCTTGTTCCTCTTCCCAGAGCCTGCCATCCTGTCCGAGCATGAATTCCTCCCTGGCATGGAGGGGATGAGGTGATGTTGTTGTACACTACAATGACATGGACTCTGAGTTTCAGAAGGTGGAAAATGACTTTTTTATTTTTGGGATGTGTTTCTTTTATATACTGTTTTACACAGACCAGTCTGATTGGCGACACAAAGACAAACCTCTTCACTCACATTGGTCAGAGCAGAGGGACGTCAAGAAGAAGTCTTAGGAAAAGGAATGAAAAACAAAGTTACAACTAAAAAAACCATGTCTCTTGTTTACAGAAGATTCCTTGGGAAAAGCATTTCAGAAAACCAAAACACCTCAGGCACGAAACCAGGCCAACATCAAGGAATTGATGAGAAAACTTGGGAGATTGGGCTGGAGCTGAGCGAGGGAGGAACAGCCCTGGTGAATGTGGTCAGTGTCTCTGCTCTCTTAAAAGGGACATCAGGGCCAGGGATTCTGGATTTGTTTAAAGCAGGGAGGTGCCCCAAGGTGCCTCAGGGAGGTGCCTCAGGGGTGCAGCAGTGCCAGCTCTGGAGAGGGATCTGTGCCCAGAATGACCCAGGTGGCCCCAGATCCCCCCTCGGGGTGAAACCCACCATGAGCCAGCCTGGGAGCCCTTCCTCCTTTTCCCATGTTAATGACTCTAATTAATGAGACACTGCAGTCTCTCCCATGATTTTTCTTTGGCTTTTCTCGAAGTTGATTTTTTCCCCGTGTGCCGTTCTCAGGCGTGGTTCTGTACATTAACAATTGGGAGGCGACAGTTCTTCTGTATCTTTTYTAAAATGTTCCCTGGGGAATTGTGCTTCAACCAGGGAAACTGGATGTTTCATTATCAAAAAGGTTTCAGGCGTTATCGGAGYCTTTTTGTTATAGTTGTCATGGAGGTTTTTATTATTATTGTTAAATTGAATAATGGGGAGGAACCTGTTCTTAAGCCTTTGCACAAGAACTAAAATTTAAATCCAGATAAATCTGCTCTGTTTGTAAAAGTGACTTTTTAAGGTTAACTGCATTTAGTTCCAATCACTGGAAGTGCAGCTTTGTTACTTTATCTGAATTAGATAGCGAGGGGTTTTGCTGCTGTAATAAGGGAAGATTGAACTTGACTTTTAAATGCAGATGGAATGTCTGGGAGTTATTTTTCAGGGCCCGATTTCTTGGTAATCACAAGAAACTCTCCATGAGGCCTCACAGCTGCCACAGGAGCCCAGCAGGGCTGGAGCCTTCTGGAAGTGATGGGGAAAGAGACCTCAGAACYATGGAATGGGTTGGGTTGGGATGGGAGGAACATTAAATCCCATCCAGTACCACCCCTGCCATGGCAGGGACACCTCCCACTGTCCCAGGTGCTCCAAGTCCCAATGTCCAACCTGGCCTTGGGCACTGTCAGAGATCCAGGGGCAGCCACAGCTGCTCTGAGCTGCTTCCAGCAAGGCTGGGGGTGRATTTTGTTCATATTAAACCCCAAATCTCCCATTTGGGTGGGACTGAGGTGCCACCAGCAGGAGCAGCCGGGCTGGGGACAGTCCTGCCCTGCCCTGGGGATGGTCCTGCCCTGCCCTGGGAGGGGACAGGGGGCTGASTGTGACTCTGCATTAAACCAGCACTACCCGGGGCCATCAAAGATCCCTGCCATGCACCAGCTCCCGGATTTYGTGGGGCTGGGATGAAACCTGAATGAGCAATGAGGAGATGAAAAACTTGGCTGAGAGAGAGCTCCTGCAGCTGGGAGTCACCGCAGCAAGGAGTGGAACCTCTTTGAAATGTGGGTCAGATCCAGCAAAGGGGTTTCAAACAGTTTGGTCTAAAGGAAAAAAAAAAAAAAAAAAAACAAACAAAAAAAAAAAAAAAAAAAAAAAAAAGCAGAGGAGTAGTTTGAAAATGTCAATAAAATAATAATTCATCTCAGCATATTCAGGCTGCCAGACTTCAGGGAGCACCCAGTTCAGAGAAAGCATGAAATGTAAATACTTTATGTAATGTTGGCTGTGACCATCGGCCTCATTATGCCTCTGAAATTCATCATTTTTGCCTTTGGATGCTGAGATTTGTTGACAATCCGGAGGAAGAAAAGTCCCCCCGGACTGTTGTGGTGTGGTGCTGTGGGAACTCTCCCTCTAATTACGGCAGGAAGGCAAATTGCAGGAGGCTTTTTAAAATAACAAGTGAAGATAGTGACCTTTTTTACAAAGGCTTTGATGAAAGATGTGAAAAAATGGAATTCATTAGAATATTTCTAATTTCCTGACATTCAAATAGGAGAGACTTTCTCTGTGTGCATCTTCTCAAACRTTTATCATTAAATGTCGTCGTTTAACAAAGGTCCCTGGACTCTTTGCATGCCAATGAACCCCACGATTGAATTTAGAAATATAAACTCTACAGAAGGAAAGAATTTCTTTCTATGTCTACAGTGCTGTCCTACAATTCATTACTGTGGTGTAAATGCCTGAATGAGTTCAGTCTAAAGGTGCATAAATGCATTTCAATGAATTTAAAATTAGGACTATTAAAATAACTGTGCAAATCCCCTAAGAGCATTTGGGGGCAAAATTAAATGCAGGGTGCACATAAAATATAATAAAAAATAAATATATATATATATAAATTAATTATTATATATGATTGCAACATTATCAGGTTTGGGGTTTTAYTGAGATTCATAAGGAACCAGAAAAATAATTCTGGAGGCATTTCCGAGGAGTGGAGGGAAGGTGAACAGCAGCATCTGAGGGCTGTTGGTTCTGGTGTGGTGCCAGCTGGGTTGGGGTTGGTGGGTGGTGTTTGGGGGGTTTAGCTCGGCTGGAAAACCCCAATCCCACCCCACTGTTCAAGGCTTTGTTTAGGGACACAATGGGCCCAGGGACACAAGTCCCTGCTSTGGAGAATTCCCCGTGCAAGCAGGAAAAGCAAAGGGGTTGGGCAAGAGGCGTTATCTCCTGCTGCAGACCCGACTCCGGAGGCAGAGCAGATGAGGGGAATCCCTGGGAGAGCCACCAGCATCCTTCCCCAGCTGGATGTGCTCCCGTGGGACCTTTCCTTTCCTTTCCTTTCCTTTCCTTTCCTTTCCTTTCCTTTCCTTTCCTTTCCTTTCCTTTCCTTTCCTTTCCTTTCCTTTCCTTTC